>CM026402.1:9607649-9647791 GCA_014843695.1 Archivesica marissinica | reverse complement strand
GTGCTGAGTATGCAGGCCTGGTAGACCTTCAACTTGGTGTTCAGCGTTAGGTGTCTGTTCTCCCCAACTCTCTTGGTGAGTTTTAACATGACGATGGCTGCTTTCCCAATGCATGCATTGATCTCAGCATCGAGGGACAGGTTGTTGGATATCAATGACCCTAGATATCTGAAGTTGTCGACCATGGCGAGTGTAGAGCCGTTAATGGCTATGGGATCTATATCTGCAACTTCCTGGGCCATGACCTCTGTTTTCTTTATGCTGATGGTTATTGCAAACTCACGGCATGCATTGGAGAACTGACCCATGAGGCGCTGGAGGCCATCGCATGTGTGGCTTGCGAGGGCTGCATCGTCAGCGAACAGCATCTCCCTGAGTAGGACACGAGTTGTTTTGGTTTTGCCGTGCAAGCGGGCCAAGTTGTATAGCATACCATCGTGTCGGGTGTGGATGTAGACACTGTCAGAGGAGGACTGGAAGGCATATGACAGGAGGAGTGAGAAGAGGATGCCGAAGAGCGTCGGTGCGAGGACGCAGCATTGCTTGACTCCGCTAAGGATGGCAAAAGGCTTGGAAGTGTCGCCGTCGAAGCTGACGGTGCTATTCATGTCATTGTGGAACGACGTGATCATGCTTAGCAATTTTGGTGGACAGCCAATATTGTGTAGCAGTTTGAAAAGTCAACAGCGACTGACCAGGTCGAACGCCTTTGTTAGGTCCACGAATGCGAGGTACAGTGGCTGTTGTTGCTACATACATTTTTCCTGGAGTTGCCTCATTGAAAAGATCATGTCGATGGTGGATCGGCCAGATCGGAAACCACATTGGGATTCTGGGTATATGCGCTCTGCTACCACCTGCACTCTTGCGAGAATAACCCGAGCAAATACTTTGCCAACCATGCTGAGTAGGGATATGCCGCGATAGTTGTTTCAGTCGCTTCTGTCCCCCTTATTCTTGAAGAGTGTGACTATCTATGCATCGCGCATGTCTTGTGGCACCTCACCTTCCTTCCAGCATAAACAGAGAAGTTCATGGAGAAGTGGTAGTAGAGCCGGCTTCCCTTGTGTAATCAGCTCAGGGGGTATGGCATCAGTTCCTGCTGCTTTTCCGCTGGTGAGGGCTTTGATTGCTTTTTCAAGTTCAGCCATGGTTGGCTCGCTGTCGAGCTCCTCAAGTACGGGAAGTGTCGGGATACTGTTGAGGGCCTCCTCGGAGACTGTGTTCTCTGTGGCGTACAGTTCAAGGTAATGATCTACCCATCTCTCCATCTTGGATTATAAACGATGAAATAACAAAACAATTTTCAAAGTGAATCACTCTGCCAATGCATCAGTCCATCAAAGATTATTGAATGGGTCTCTCTGTCTGTATCACTGCACTATCCTCCAAAATCTAAAATGATTATGCAGGTGTCGCTCACTTAGGCAACCTGAGTAGCGTTGATTACAAAAAGTAATGCATGTTTTTATTTATAAACATAACATAGCGAAAGACACTGGACCCGATACACTCTCTAGCATGGTAGCTTGGGCAGGAGCTCGGATTTTATTCATATTCCAGTCTGGCCTCTATACCGTGCAATCGTGGGACAAACCGTCCGTGTGTCGAGTACCTAGTCAGTATGTATTGATGTACACAGTCATGCACACAACCACACCCACAGGCAGGCAGGCACACACACAATATTATCTTTATATAAGATAATTATTCAAACTTAAAGCGAGTCGGGTGGAGGGTGGTGTACGTTTATATATCGTCGTTACCGGTTGCCCATATGAGCGACGCCTCCTGAAGAGATTAGTCATTTTAGATGTTTGGAGGATAGTGCAATGATACAGACAGAGTCCCATTCCAGAGTATATTCTGGTTCTTTTAAGTGCACGGTTTAAGCCTCGACACGAGACCGGTTTAAAGTCCCATCTGAAAGACGGTTAATTTTATTAGTGTCAGTCGAGGGATCGAACTTGCGATCCATGGATTACCAGTCCAGCGTGTTAACCGCTAGACTACATATCCGTCTGTAAATGCGAGTTTCTAGTGGCCTTGTTTATCTTTTATATTTAAAATATTGATCTCGTGGCATTGACATTGTGGAAGTCGTGATTGTGCAGTTGTAGCGCATTCGCGTCAGGTACGAAAGGCCCCGAGTTCGCGCCCAGCTGTAGCTGATATGTTTGTGTCCCTTAGCAAGGGACTTAAATTGCTACTTCTCTCCCTTATGGATATGGATTCTACCAGGAATGAGGCCTCGAGGACGATTAATATAATGTAGTAAACACTTGTTCTGCAATCTAGTTAAGATAAATTTGTATAAACTAAATTGACATGATTGGTGGAAGAAGCTACATACAACAATCTATCTTGATTTATCTAACTTTAAATTATTATGACAGTCAAAATGGTCATAAACAATATACAGATACGATTTTGCCCAATAATTTTATGTCCGTTGGTAGAATTGTGTGAATTATTAATACATTGACATTGTAGTAGAACATGTAGTGGTGTCGCATCAACAGCTTAGGTCATATGGCGATTCTCCGGCTGGCATGGAGGAAGTCTCCAGACTTTCATACAAATATTACGACAACACACTAACTAATACAGTTTCGGTAATGACAACGGCAGTCATATTGTAGGATAAAATCTAGATTATTAATCCATAATCGATTTCATAGTTGCATTTAAATTAGCTGGCTAATCTTACAATCAACTTAAAACTGCAGTATTGGGATACACAAGGTTACTTGAGGAGGTGTAAATATCGATAGTTGATTGGATTGTCAATTATTGTTTGATTGACAGGTGTCGTGATCGATACCGATAAGCTGTTCCATTAATTGACCGCGTATTCTGTACGTCATGGTTATACACAAACACGAGAGTGTTTAAACCTCATACACTGGAAATTGGAGTCTCATTAGTAGCTCATATGTAACTAATTAAGTAATAAAATCTTTAAACTAAAGTGGAGGAAAGATATTGTTATTGACCTTCAATTCTCACAACTTACGTTTCTCATACCAGTAGCGTGAGCCCCGTAAGTCGCAACTAGCGAACTTTCAATCCTCACGGACTTACGGGGCTCACGCTACACTGGCGTATCATTTGAGAGACAATATTACTAATCTTATTTCTATTTTATGTCAGGTCTTGTCTATTCACTTTTCTGACAATTCCATTTTGATACGCCGGCGTATCATGTAAGATACCTGAAATTATTACTATTTCATATAGATGTAAATTATGGTTTCTTTTGATGTATTTGCTCTGATTTAGTACTATATTATGCTAATTATCATGCATTTTAATACAATGTGTTCTCACTTTCACCTGTGTTGGTTTTTGAAAATATTATATAGAAAATAACAGTGCATTGTAGATGCTCAAATGCCCAATATAGGCATTTTAATATTGGGAATGAATAGACATTCCCTTATTAAAATGGACAGCGTTACATTTAGTGGAAATCTTCAAATTATTAAAACCATGTCGATACCGAAATTTACCTATGCTATACACTCATTGATTTCCCAAATGCAGTAATTAAGGAAATACATACACAGATAGACGAGTGTATTTGGAATGGCAAACGAGAACATATTAAATGAGCAACGTTAATAGGAAATATGCTTCGAGAAGGACTCGAGTTGAGTATAATTATAGAATCAATGAATAACACGAATGCGAATAGTGCGAACTGGAAAGTTATTCCAAGATATGTTCTTAACAAATCGGAGACAATGTTCTAATATTTTACATGCATACATTAACAGTTTAAATGTTTCGCATCGATCTCGGTTTTATAAAAACCTACTAGAAATTTGTATTAGAGTAAATACAAACGTCGACAATAATCATAAAACTAAATACAAACATAAATAAAGCACATTGGGAAACAACAAATAAATGTATCTATCAATACTAAACCCTATTTGGCGAAGTGTACGACTTGGTATCTCTTTACATTATTAATAAACAATATAGGAGACAATAAGGTAAAACAATTTAGATTAGAGCTACTGAATAGAATTGTTCCGTCTAACATACTGAGATACAAGTGGCAAATGGTAAATTGCTTTGTCTGTGATGTATCTGAATCCTATGAACATGTATTTGTCACATGCTCCACTGTAAATGAATCATGAACACATCCAATAGAAGTGATGCGACATATCGGAATAAATACGGAACTCCAATAGAAGTGATGCGACATATCGGAATAAATACGGAACTCCAATAGAAGTGATGCGACATATCGGAATAAATACGGAACTCCAATAGAAGTGATGCGACATATCGGAATAAATACGGAACTCCAATAGAAGTGATGCGACATATCGGAATAAATACGGAACTCCAATAGAAGTGATGCGACATATCGGAATAAATACGGAACTACGATAGAAGTGATGCGACATATCGGAATAAATACCGATTCCAATAGAAGTGATGAGACATATCGGAATAAATACGGAACTACGATAGAAGTGATGCGACATATCGGAATAAATACGGAACTCCAATAGAAGTGATGAGACATATCGGAATAAATACGGAACTCCAATAGAAGTGATGAGACATATCGGAATAAATACGGAACTCCAATAGAAGTGATGCGATATATCGGAATAAATACCGAACTCCAATAGAAGTGATGAGACATATCGGAATAAATACGGAACTCCAATAGAAGTGATGCGTCATATCGGAATAAATACGGAACTCCAATAGAAGTGATCCGACATATCGGAATAAATACCGAATTCCAATAGAAGTGATGAGACATATCGGAATAAATACGGAACTACGATAGAAGTGATGCGACATATCGGAATAAATACGGAACTCCAATAGAAGTGATGAGACATATCGGAATAAATACGGAACTCCAATAGAAATGATGAGACATATCGGAATAAATACGGAACTCCAATAGAAGTGATGAGACATATCGGAATAAATACCGAACTCCAATAGAAGTGATGAGACATATCGGAATAAATACGGAACTCCAATAGAAGTGATGCGTCATATCGGAATAAATACGAAACTCCAATAGAAGTGATGCGACATATCGGAATAAATACGGAACTCCAATAGAAGTGATGAGGATATCGGAATAAATACGGAACTCCAATACAAGTGATGAGACATATCGGAATAAATACGGAACTCCAATAGAAGTGATGAGACATATCGGAATAAATACGGAACTCCAATAGAAGTGATGCGACATATCGGAATAAATACGGAACTCCAATAGATGTGAAGCGACATATCGGAATAAATACGGAACTCCAATAGAAGTGATGCGACATATCGGAATAAATACGGAACTCCAATAGAAGTGATGAGACATATCGGAATAAATACGGAACTCCAATAGAAGTGATGCGTCATATCGGAATAAATACGGAACTCCAATAGAAGTGGTGAGACATATCGGAATAAATACGGAACTCCAATAGAAGTGATGCGACATATCGGAATAAATACGGAACTCCAATAGAAGTGATGAGACATATCGGAATAAATACGGAACTTCAATAGAAGTGATGAGACATATCGGAATAAATACGGAACTCCAATAGAAGTGATGCGACATATCGGAATAAATACGGAACTCCAATAGAAGTGATGAGACATATCGGAATAAATACGGAACTCCAATAGAAGTGATGAGACATATCGGAATAAATACGGAACTCCAATAGAAGTGATGAGACATATCGGAATAAATACGGAACTCCAATAGAAGTGATGAGACATATCGGAATAAATACGGAACTCCAATAGAAGTGATGAGACATATCGGAATAAATACGGAACTCCAATAGAAGTGATGCGACATATCGGAATAAATACGGAACTCCAATAGAAGTGATGAGACATATCGGAATAAATACCGAACTCCAATAGAAGTGATGAGACATATCGGAATAAATACGGAACTCCAATAGAAGTGATGCGTCATATCGGAATAAATACGGAACTCCAATATAAGTGATGAGACATATCGGAATAAATACGGAACTCCAATACAAGTGATGAGACATATCGGAATAAATACGGATCTCCAATAGAAGTGATGAGACATATCGGAATAAATACCGAACTCCAATATAAGTGATGAGACATATCGGTATAAATACGGAACTCCAATAGAAGTGATGCGACATATCGGAATAAATACGGAACTCCAATAGAATTGATGAGACATATCGGAATAAATACGGAACTCCAATAGAAGTGATGCGACATATCGGAATAAATACGGAACTCCAATAGAAGTGATGAGACATATCGGAATAAATACCGAACTCCAATAGAAGTGATGAGACATATCGGAATAAATACGGAACTCCAATAGAAGTGATGCGTCATATCGGAATAAATACGGAACTCCAATATAAGTGATGAGACATATCGGAATAAATACGGAACTCCAATACAAGTGATGAGACATATCGGAATAAATACGGATCTCCAATAGAAGTGATGAGACATATCGGAATAAATACCGAACTCCAATATAAGTGATGCAACATATCGGAATAAATACGGAACTCCAATAGAAGTGATGAGACATATCGGAATAAATACGGAACTCCAATAGAAGTGATGAGATATATCGGAATAAATACGGAACTCCAATAGAAGTGATGAGACATATCGGAATAAATACGGAACTCCAATAGAAGTGATGCGACATATCGGAATAAATACGGAACTCCAATAGAAGTGATGAGACATATAGGAATAAATACCGAACTCCAATAGAAGTGATGAGACATATCGGAATAAATACGGAACTCCAATAGAAGTGATGTGTCATATCGGAATAAATACGAAACTCCAATAGAAGTGATGAGACATATCGGAATAAATACGGAACTCCAATAGAAGTGATGCGACATATCGGAATAAATACGGAACTCCAATAGATGTGAAGCGAAATATCGGAATAAATACGGAACTCCAATAGAAGTGGTGAGACATATCGGAATAAATACGGAACTCCAATAGAAGTGATGCGACATATCGGAATAAATACGGAACTCCAATAGAAGTGATGAGACATATCGGAATAAATACGGAACTCCAATAGAAGTGATGCGTCATATCGGAATAAATACGGAACTCCAATAGAAGTGGTGAGACATATCGGAATAAATACGGAACTCCAATAGAAGTGATGAGACATATCGGAATAAATACGGAATCCCAATAGAAGTGATGCGACATATTGGAATAAATACGGAACTCCAATAGAAGTGATGAGACATATCGGAATAAATACGGAACTCCAATAGAAGTGATGAGACATATCGGAATAAATACCGAACTCCAATAGAAGTGATGAGACATATCGGAATATATACGGAACTCCAATAGAAGTGATGCGACATATCGGAATAAATACGAAACTCCAATAGAAGTGATGCGACATATCGGAATAAATACGGAACTCCAATAGAAGTGATGAGACATATCGGAATAAATACGGAACTCCAATAGAAGTGATGAGACATATCGGAATAAATACGGAACTCCAATAGAAGTGATGAGACATATCGGAATAAATACGGAACTCCAATAGAAGTGATGAGACATATCGGAATAAATACGGAACTCCAATAGAAGTGATGCGACATATCGGAATAAATACGGAACTCCAATAGAAGTGATGAGACATATCGGAATAAATACGGAACTCCAATAGAAGTGATGCGATATATCGGAATAAATACCGAACTCCAATAGAAGTGATGAGACATATCGGAATAAATACGGAACTCCAATAGAAGTGATGAGACATATCGGAATAAATACCGAACTACGAGTACCTAGAACTATTGTATTATGATACAACATATCGCAACCTGATTATTTCTATATAAATGTCATACTTTGTTTCAGTATATACAATGCCTATTTCCTAGGTCAATGTAGAGCGGACACGGTTAATATATACGCTGTGTTTAAATATTGTATTCTACACAAATATATGTTAGATACTAACGTGGTAAGCACATGGATGACATGTCTAAAAGGTTCTATTTGCAATATTATTTGTGTACGAATTATTCTATAGCTTAGATATGCATAGTTACGTATATAAGTGTTAATTTGTAATATACAGTGTATGACTACATCAAACCAGAACATATTCCAGGGGTTTTCCTATACGAGTTTGTTATCTCTGTTTTCTTCTGGGCGAGTCAAATCAAAGACGCAGTATTCCGAAGGAGCGTTATTTTTGAACATTTTAGAAATTTGGGATTTCAAATAAACGTCATGGTAGAGGTCAGTGTCGGAACGTTGCGTTCAGCCTGTTAGCATATGGCACTCATAATAATAGTATATATATGCAAGAGTGTGGCTGACATGTGAAATGATTTTCAAATATACTGTATTTTAAAAGAAAATTCATTGCCACATGTATGCTTATCAACAATAAACATACGAGGTCTAGTCATTGGGCTAGGGCACGCCGTCTAGTCATTACGCTAGGACACACCATCTAGTCATTGCGTTAGGGTACGCCGTCTAGTCATTACGTTAGGGTACGCCGTCTAGTCATTGCCTTTGGGTACGCCGTCCGTCTAGTCATTGCGTTAGGGTACGCCGTCCGTCTAGTCATTGCGTTAGGGTACGCCGTCCGTCTAATCATTGCGTTAGGGTACGCCGTCTAGTCATTGCGTTAGGGTACGCCGTCCGTCTAGTCATTGCGTTATGGTACGCCGTCTAGTCATTGCGTTATGGTACGCCGTCCGTCTAGTCATTGCGTTAGGGTACGCCGTCTAGTCATTGCGTTAGGGTACGCCGCCTAGTCACAGCGCTAGAGTACGCCGTCTAGTCATTGCGCTAGGGTACGCCGCCTAGTCATTACGTTAGGATACGCCGTCTAGTCATTGCGCTAGAGTACGCCGTCTAGTCATTACGCTAGGGTACGGCGTCTAGTCATTGCGCTAGGGTACGCCGTCTAGCCATTGCGTTAGGGTACGCCGTCTAGTCATTGCGTTAGGGTAAGCCGTCTAGTCATTACGCTAGGGCACGCCGTCTATTCATTTCACTAGGGCACGCCGTATAGTCATTGCAATATGGCACGCCGTCTAGTCATTGCGCTAGGGTACGCAGACTAGTCATTGCACTAGGGCACGCCGTATAGTCCTTAGGCTAGTGCACGCCGTATAATCCTTGCACTAGGGTACGCCGTCTAGTAATTGCACTAGTGCACGCCGTCTAGTCATTGCACTAGGGCACGCGGTCTAGTCATTGCGCTAGGGTACACCCTCTAGTCAATGTGCTAGGGCACGCATTCTAGTCCTTGCACTAGGGCACGCCGGCTAGCCATTGCGCTAGGGTACGCCGTCTAGTAATTGCACTAGTGCACGCCGTCTAGTCATTGCACTATGGCACGCCGTCTAGTCCTTGCGCTACGACACGCAGTCTAGTCATTACGCTAGGATACACCGTCTAGTCATTTCGCTAGAGTACGCGGTCTAGTCATTGCACTAGGGTACGCTTTTTAGTCAGTGCACTAGGGCACGCCGTCTAGTCATTACGCTAGGGTACGCCGTCTAATCATTGCACTAGGGTACACCGTCCAGTAATTGCACTAGTGCACGCCGTCTAGTAATTGCACTAGTGTACGCCCTCTAGTAATTGCACTAGTGCACGCCGTCTAGTTATTGCACTAGGGCACGCAGTCTAGTCATTACGCTAGGGTACACTCTCTAGTCAATGTGCTAGGGCACGCCGTCTAGTCCTTGCACTAGGATACGCCGTCTAGTAATTGCACTAGTGCACGCCGTCTAGTCCTTGCACTATGGCACGCCGTCTAGTCCTTGCGCTAGGGCACGCAGTCTAGTCATTACGCTAGGGTACACCGTCTAGTCATTGCGCTAGGGCACGCCGTTTACTCATTGCACTAGGGCACGCCGTCTAGTCATTGCGCTAGAGTACGCCGTCTAGTCATTGTACTAGGGTACGCCGTCTAGTCAGTGCACTAGGGTACGCTTTCTAGTCAGTGCACTAGGGCACGCCGTCTAGTCATTGTACTAGTGCACGCCGTCTAGTCATTGCACTAGGGCACGCAGTCTAGTTATTACGCTAGGGTACACCTTCTAGTCAATGTGCTAGGGCACGCCGTCTAGTCCTTTCTCTAGGGTACGCCGTCTAGTAATTGCACTATTGCACGCCGTCTAGTCATTGCACTATGGCACGCCGTCTAGTCCTTGCGCTAGGGCACGCAGTCTAGTCATTACGCTAGGGTACACCGTCTAGTCATTGCGCTAGGGCACGGCGTCTAGTCATTGCACCAGGGCACGCCGTCTAGTCATTGCGCTAGAGTACGCCGTCTAGTCATTACGCTAGGGTACGGCGTCTAGTCATTGCGCTAGGGTACGCCGTCTAGCCATTGCGTTAGGGTACGCCGTCTAGTCATTGCGTTAGGGTAAGCCGTCTAGTCATTACGCTAGGGCACGCCGTCTATTCATTTCACTAGGGTACGCCGTCTAGTCATTACGCTAGGGCACGCCGTCTATTCATTTCACTAGGGCACGCCGTATAGTCATTGCAATATGGCACGCCATCTAGTCATTGCGCTAGGGTACGCAGACTAGTCATTGCACTAGGGCACGCCGTATAGTCCTTGGGCTAGTGCACGCCGTATAATCCTTGCACTAGGGTACGCCGTCTAGTAATTGCACTAGTGCACACCGTCTAGTCATTGCACTAGGGCACGCCGTCTAGTCATTGCGCTAGGGTACACCCTCTAGTCAATGTGCTAGGGCACGCCGTCTAGTCCTTGCACTAGGGCACGCCGGCTAGCCATTGCGCTAGAGTACGCCGTCTAGTAATTGCACTAGTGCACGCCGTCTAGTCATTGCACTATGGCACGCCGTCTAGTCCTTGCGCTAGGACACGCAGTCTAGTCATTACGCTGGGATACACCGTCTAGTCATTTCGCTAGAGTACGCGGTCTAGTCATTGCACTAGGGTACGCCGTCTAATCAGTGCACTAGGGCACGCCGTCTAGTCATTACGCTAGGGTACGCCGTCTAATCATTGCACTAGGGTACACCGTCTAGTAATTGCACTAGTGCACGCCGTCTAGTAATTGCACTAGTGTACGCCCTCTAGTAATTGCACTAGTGCACGCCGTCTAGTAATTGCACTAGTGCACGACGTCTAGTTATTGCACTAGGGCACGCAGTCTAGTCATTACGCTAGGGTACACTCTCTAGTCAATGTGCAAGGGCACGCCGTCTAGTCCTTGCACTAGGATACGCCGTCTAGTAATTGCACTAGTGCACACCGTCTAGTCCTTGCACTATGGCACGCCGTCTAGTCCTTGCGCTAGGGCACGCAGTCTAGTCATTACGCTAGGGTACACCGTCTAGTCATTGCGCTAGGGCACACCGTCTACTCATTGCAATAGGGCACGCCGTCTAGTCATTGCGCTAGAGTAAGCCGTCTAGTCATTGTACTAGGGTACGCCGTCTAGTCAGTGCACTAGGGTACGCTTTCTAGTCAGTGCACTAGGGCACGCCGTCTAGTCATTGTACTAGTGCCCGCCGTCTAGTCATTGCACTAGGGCACGCAGTCTAGTCATTACGCTAGGGTACACCCTCTAGTCAATGTGCTAGGGCACGCCGTCTAGTCCTTGCTCTAGTGTACGCCGTCTAGTAATTGCACTAGTGCACGCCGTCTAGTCATTGCACTATGGCACGCCGTCTAGTCCTTGCGCTAGGGCACGCAGTCTAGTCATTACGCTAGGGTACACCGTCTAGTCATTGCGCTAGGGCACGGCGTCTAGTCATTGCACCAGGGCACGCCGTCTAGTCATTGCGCTAGAGTACGCCGTCTAGTCATTGCACTAGGGTACGCCGTCTAGTCAGTGCACTAGGGTACGCTTTCTAGTCCTTGGGCTAGGCATGCCGTCTAGTCCTTGCACTTGGGTACGCCGTCTAGTAATTGCACTAGTGCATGCCGTCTAGTTATTGCACTAGGGCACGCAGTCTAGTCATTACGCTAGGGTACACCCTCTAGTCAATGTGCTAGGGCACGCCCTCTAGTCCTTGCACTAGGGTACGCCGTCTAGTAATTGCGCTAGTGCACGCCGTCTAGTCATTACACTATGACACGCCGTCTAGTCCTTGCGCTAGGGCACGCAGTCTAGTCATTACGCTAGGGTACACCGTCTAGTCATTGCGCTAGGGCACGCCGTCTAGTCATTGCACTAGGGAACGCCGTCTAGTCATTGCGCTGGAGTACGCCGTATAGTCATTGCACTAGGATACGCCGTCTAGTCAGTGCACTAGGGCACGCTTTCTAGTCAGTGCACTAGGGCACGCCGTCTAGTCATTACGCTAGGATTTGCCGTCTAGTCGTTGAACTATGGCACGCCGTATAGTCATTACGCTAGGGCACGCCGTCTATTCATTGCACTATGGCACGCCGTCTAGTCATTGCGCTAGGGTACGCCGACTAGTCATTGCATTAGGGCACGCCATCTATTCATTGCGCTAGGGCACGCCATATAGTCATTGGGCTCGGGTACCCCGTCTAGTCATTGCACTAGTGCACGCCGTCTAGTCATTTCACTAGGGCACGCCGTCTAGTCCTTGCGCTAGGACACGCAGTATAGTCATTACGCTAGGGTACACCGTCTAGTCATTGCACTAGGGCACGCCGTCTAGTCATTGCGCTAGGGCATGCCGTCTAGTCATTACGCTAGGGTACGCCGTCTAGTAATTGCACTAGTGCACGCCGTCTAGTCATTGCACTATGGCACGTCGTCTAGTCCTTGCGCTAGAGTACGCCGTCTAATCATTGCACTAGGGTACGCCGTCTAGTCAGTACACTAGGGCACGCCGTCTAGTCATTACGCTAGGGTATGCCGTCTAGTCATTGCGCTAGGGTACGCCGTCTAATCATTGCGCTAGGGCACGTCGTCTCGTCATTGTGCTAGGTCACACCGTCTAGTCCTTGCACTAGGGCATGCCGTCTAGTCATTGCGCTAGGGCATGCCGTCTAGTCATTACGCTAGGGCACGCCGTCTAGTCATTGCGCTAGGGTACGTCGTCTAGTAATTGCGCTAGGGTACGACGTCTAGTCCTTGCGCTAGGGCACGCCGACTAGTCCTTGCGCTAGGACACGCAGTATAGTCATTACGCTAGGGTACACCGTCTAGTCATTGCACTAGGGCACGCCGTCTAGTCATTGCGCTAGGGCATCCCGTCTAGTCATTACGCTAGGGTACCCGTCTAGTAATTGCACTAGTGCACGCCGTCTAGTCATTGCACTATGGCACGTCGTCTAGTCATTGCGCTAGAGTACGCCGTCTAGTCATTGCACTAGGGTACGCCGTCTAGTCAGTACACTAGGGCACGCCGTCTAGTCATTACGCTAGGGTATGCCGTCTAGTCATTTCGCTAGGGTACGCCGTCTAGTCATTGCACTAGGGTACGCCTTCTAGTCAGTACACTAGGGCAAGCCGTCTAGTCATTACGCTAGGGTATGCCGTCTAGTCATTACGCTAGGGTACGCCGTCTAGTCATTGAACTATGGCATGCCGTATAGTCATTACGCTAGGGCACGCCGTCTATTCATTGCACTATGGCACGCCGTCTAGTCATTGCGCTAGGGTACACCGACTAGTCATTGCACTAGTGCACGCCGTCTAGTCATTTCACTAGGGCACGCCGTCTAGTCCTTGCGCTAGGACACGCACTATAGTCATTATGCTAGGGTACACCGTCTAGTCATTGCACTAGGGCAGGCCGTCTAGTCATTGCGCTAGGGCATGCCGTCTAGTCATTACGTTAGGGTACGCCGTCTAGTCCTTGCGCTAGGGTACGCCGTCTAGTCATTGCGCTAGGGTACACCGTCTAGTCATTGCACTAGGGCACGCCGTCTAGTCTTGCGCTAGGGCATGACTTCTAGTCATTACGCTAGGGCACGCCGTCTATTCCTTGCGCTAGGGTACGCCGTCTAGTCATTGCGCTAAGGCACACCGTCTAGTCATTGCGCTAGGGCACGTCGTCTAGTCATTGCGCTAGGGTACGCCGTCTAGTCATTGCGCTAGAGTACGTCATCTAGTCATTGCGCTAGGGTACGCCGTCTAGTCATTGCGCTAGGGCACGTCGTCTCGTCATTGCGCTAGGGCACACCGTCTAGTCCTTGCACTAGGGCATGCCGTCTAGTCATTGCGCTAGGGCATGCCGTCTAGTCATTACGCTAGGGCACGCCGTCTAGTCCTTGCGCTAGGGTACGCCGTCTAGTCATTGCGCTAGGGCACGCCGTCTAGTCATTGCGCTAGGGTACGTCGTCTAGTAATTGCGCTAGGGTACGCCGTCTAGTCCTTGCGCTAGGGCACGCCGTATAGTCATTGGGCTAGGGTACCCCGTCTAGTCATTGCACTAGTGCACGCCGTCTAGTCATTGCGCTAGGGCATGCCGTCTAGTCATTACGCTAGGGTACGCCGTCTAGTAATTGCACTAGTGCACGCCGTCTAGTCATTGCACTATGGCACGTCGTCTAGTCATTGCGCTAGAGTACGCCGTCTAGTCATTGCACTAGGGTACGCCGTCTAGTCAGTACACTAGGGCACGCCGTCTAGTCATTACGCTAGGGTATGCCGTCTAGTCATTACGCTAGGGTACGCCGTCTAGACATTGAACTATGGCATGCCGTATGGTCATTACGCTAGGGCACGCCGTCTATTCATTGCACTATGGCACGCCGTCTAGTCATTGCGCTAGGACACGCAGTATAGTCATTACGCTAGGGTACACCGTCTAGTCATTGCACTAGGGCACGCCGTCTAGTCATTGCGCTAGGGCATCCCGTCTAGTCATTACGCTAGGGTACCCGTCTAGTAATTGCACTAGTGCACGCCGTCTAGTCATTGCACTATGGCACGTCGTCTAGTCATTGCGCTAGAGTACGCCGTCTAGTCATTGCACTAGGGTACGCCGTCTAGTCAGTACACTAGGGCACGCCGTCTAGTCATTACGCTAGGGTATGCCGTCTAGTCATTACGCTAGGGTACGCCGTCTAGTCATTGCACTAGGGTACGCCTTCTAGTCAGTACACTAGGGCAAGCCGTCTAGTCATTACGCTAGGGTATGCCGTCTAGTCATTACGCTAGGGTACGCCGTCTAGTCATTGAACTATGGCATGCCGTATAGTCATTACGCTAGGGCACGCCGTCTATTCATTGCACTATGGCACGCCGTCTAGTCATTGCGCTAGGGTACACCGACTAGTCATTGCACTAGTGCACGCCGTCTAGTCATTTCACTAGGGCACGCCGTCTAGTCCTTGCGCTAGGACACGCACTATAGTCATTATGCTAGGGTACACCGTCTAGTCATTGCACTAGGGCAGGCCGTCTAGTCATTGCGCTAGGGCATGCCGTCTAGTCATTACGTTAGGGTACGCCGTCTAGTCCTTGCGCTAGGGTACGCCGTCTAGTCATTGCGCTAGGGTACACCGTCTAGTCATTGCACTAGGGCACGCCGTCTAGTCATTGCGCTAGGGCATGACTTCTAGTCATTACGCTAGGGCACGCCGTCTATTCCTTGCTCTAGGTTACGCCGTCTAGTCATTGCGCTAAGGCACACCGTCTAGTCATTGCGCTAGGGCACGTCGTCTAGTCATTGCGCTAGGGTACGCCGTCTAGTCATTGCGCTAGAGTACGTCATCTAGTCATTGCGCTAGGGTACGCCGTCTAGTCATTGCGCTAGGGCACGTCGTCTAGTCATTGCGCTAGGGCACACCGTCTAGTCCTTGCACTAGGGCATGCCGTCTAGTCATTGCGCTAGGGCATGCCGTCTAGTCATTACGCTAGGACGCCGTCTAGTCATTGCGCTAGGGTACGCCGTCTAGTCATTGCGCTAGGGCACGCCGTCTAGTCATTGCGCTAGGGTACGTCGTCTAGTAATTGCGCTAGGGTACGCCGTCTAGTCCTTGCGCTAGGGCACGCCGTATAGTCATTGGGCTAGGGTACCCCGTCTAGTCATTGCACTAGTGCACGCCGTCTAGTCATTGCGCTAGGGCATGCCGTCTAGTCATTACGCTAGGGTACGCCGTCTAGTAATTGCACTAGTGCACGCCGTCTAGTCATTGCACTATGGCACGTCGTCTAGTCATTGCGCTAGAGTACGCCGTCTAGTCATTGCACTAGGGTACGCCGTCTAGTCAGTACACTAGGGCACGCCGTCTAGTCATTACGCTAGGGTATGCCGTCTAGTCATTACGCTAGGGTACGCCGTCTAGTCATTGAACTATGGCATGCCGTATGGTCATTACGCTAGGGCACGCCGTCTATTCATTGCACTATGGCACGCCGTCTAGTCATTGCGCTAGGGTACGCCGACTAGTCATTGCACTAGTGCACGCCGTCTAGTCATTTCACTAGGGCACGCCGTCTAGTCCTTGCGCTAGGACAGGCAGTATAGTCATTACGCTAGTGTACACCGTCTAGTCATTGCACTAGGGCACGCCGTCTAGTCATTGCGCTAGGGCATGCCGTCTAGTCATTACGTTAAGGTACGCCGTCTAGTCCTTGCGCTAGGGTACGCCGTCTAGTCATTGCGCTAGGGTACACCGTCTAGTCATTGCACTAGGGCACGCCGTCTAGTCATTGCGCTAGGGCATGACGTCTAGTCATTACGCTAGGGCACGCCGTCTATTCCTTGCGCTAGGGTACGCCGTCTAGTCATTGCGCTAAGGCACACCGTCTAGTCATTGCGCTAGGGCACGTCGTCTAGTCATTGCGCTAGGGTACGCCGTCTAGTCATTGCGCTAGGGTACGTCGTCTAGTCATTGCGCTAGGGTACGCCGTCTAGTCATTGCGCTAGGGCACGTCGTCTAGTCATTGCGCTAGGGCACACCGTCTAGTCATTGCACTAGGGCATGCCGTCTAGTCATTGCGCTAGGGCATGCCGTCTAGTCATTACGTTAGGGCACGCCGTCTAGTCCTTGCGCTAGGGTACGCCGTCTAGTAATTGCGCTAGGGCACGCCGTCTAGTCATTGCGCTAGGGTACGTCGTCTAGTAATTGCGCTAGGGTACGCCGTCTAGTCCTTGCGCTAGGGCACGCCCTCTAGTCATTACGCTAGAGTACGCCGTTAAGTCGTTGCGCTAGGGTACGTCGTATAGTCATTGCGCTAGGGTACGCCGTCTAGTCATTGCGCTAGGGCACGTCGTCTCGTCATTGCGCTAGGGCACACCGTCTAGTCCTTGCACTAGGGCATGCCGTCTAGTCTTGCGCTAGGGCATGCCGTCTAGTCATTACGCTAGGGCACGCCGTCTAGTCCTTGCGCTAGGGCACGCCGTCTAGTCATTGCGCTAGGGCACGCCGTCTAGTCATTGCGCTAGGGTACGTCGTCTAGTAATTGCGCTAGGGTACGCCGTCTAGTCCTTGCGCTAGGGCATGCCCTCTAGTCATTACGCTAGAGTACGCCGTTAAGTCATTGCGCTAGGGTACGTCGTATAGTCATTGCGCTAGGGTACGCCGTCTAGTACTTGCGCTAGGGCACGCCCTCTAGTCATTGCGCTAGGGTACGCCGTCTAGTCATTGCCCTAGGGCACGTCGTCTAGTAATAGCGCTAGGGTACGCCGTCTAGTCCTTGCGCTAGGGCATGCCCTCTATTCATTACGCTAGAGTACGCCGTTAAGTCATTGCGCTAGGGTACGTCGTATAGTCATTGCACTAGGGTACGCCGTCTAGTACTTTCGCTAGGGCACGCCGTATAGTCCTTGCACTAGGGCACGCGTTCTAATCCTTGCACTAGGGTACGCCTTCTATTCATTGCACTATGGCACGCCGTCTAGTCCTTGCGCTAGGTTACGCCGTCTAGTCATTACAATGGAATGTTTTGTTATTACTGTTTAGTGTAGCAAATGCTGTTGCTATATGTGAGGAGCGATATTGGGGGGTATTTGTATGATAATACAGGCTATTTATTTTTCTTTCTTTCATTTTATATAATTGTCCCTATTTATTTGATCGTAATCCAGGTAAATATATATATTGTTCTGATTATATAACCTTTTAATTTAATTGATTATATATCTAGATATTAACAGAATAGGTTACGCGTTATAATTTTTATTTATTTATTTTACATAGATTGCGAAGCAAGTTTTAATAACTTATATTAATCACTCTCGTTGGCAAAGGATGAAAGCGTAAATGTGGTCATTCGTGTGGCAGGAAAGCGGAGTACCTGGAGGAAACACACCTGTTCGATATGGCGACCAGCGTACCATCTCACATACTTCCCGGTCCGAGGATCGAACACTATTTGGGCAAATCAGAAAACGTTGAATTTCTCTAATAAAGAACTAAAACAGTGAGTCATATATATTTATAAAGAGACATTGTATACAACTAGAAATAGCTCACGTATATGTATGTAGATGCAATGTATAAATGTTTACATATGGAATGTTTGTGACTTGTGATACTGTAAAAGGAGATGCACTTACCCTTTGTACATTTCGATTGCGAGTGATCATACTCATACAATGATTTGCAAAAGCAGTTTCCTTGTGTATCAAAAGAGTGACTATATAAACATCTGGAGTTGGGGTCGACACAGTCACTGTCCACGGAGCAAATACTCCCTGCAGGCCCTGTTACTGTAATATAATATATAAGAACGCAGGGACTGTTTATTGAGACAAACGTGTGCATCCATCAGCGTGTCTTTCAAATTCACCTCAGTGGTACCTTTCATCATGTACTCATGTAGTATGTATTAATGCACGCAAGTAGAATGTATTGATGCAAGCATGTACTATGTATTAATTCACGCATGTACTATGTATTAATGCACGCATGTATACTATATTAATGTACGCATGCATAATGTATTAATGCACACATGTAATATGTATTAATACACGCATGTACTATTTATTAATTCACGCATGTAGTATGTATTAATGCATACATGTATAATGTATTAATGTACGCATGTATAATATATTAATGCACGCATGTATAAGGTATTGATGTACGCATGTAGTATGTATTAATACACGCATGTAGAATGTATTGATGCACGCATGTACTATGTATTAATTCACGCATGTACTATGTATTGATGCACGAATGTATACTTTATTAATATACGCATGCAGAATGTATTAATGCACACATGTAATATGTATTAATACACGCATGTACTATTTATTAATTCACGCATGTAGTATGTATTAATGCACGCTTGTATAATGTATTAATATACGCATGTATAATGTATTAATGTACGCATGTGGTATGTATTAATACACGCATACATAATGTATTAATTCACGCATGCACTATGTATTAATTCACGCATGTAGAATGTATTAATACACGCATGTATAATGTATTAATACACGCTTGTATAATGTATTAATATACGCATGTATAATTTATTAATGTACGCAAGTGGAATGTATTAATATACGCATGTACTATATATTAATTCACGCATGTAGTATGTATTAATGTACGCACGCATAATGTATTAATGCACACATGTACTATGTATTAATTCACGCATGTAGTATATATTAATGCACGCATGTATAATGTATTAATGTACACATGTATAATGTATTAATACACACATGCACTATGTATCAATTCACGTATGTAGTATGTATTAATGCACACATGCAGAAAGAATTAATAAACGCATGCACTATGTATTAATTCAAGCATGTACTATGTATTAATTCACGCATATTGTATGTATTAATGCACGCAATTAATATGCATTAATACACGCGTGTACTATGTATTAATGCACGTATGTAGAATGTATTATTACACGCATGTACTATGTATTAATTCACGCATGTATTATGTATTAATTCACGCATGTAGTATGTATTAATGCATGCATGTATGATGTATTAATGTACGCATGTATAATATATTAATGCACGCATGTATAATGTATTAATGTACGCATGTAGTATGTATTAATTCACGCATGTACTATGTATTGATGCACGAATGTATACTTTATTAATATACGCATGCAGAATGTATTAATGCACACATGTAATATGTATTAATACACGCATGTACTATTTATTAATTCACGCATGTAGTATGTATTAATGCACGCATGTATAATGTATTAATGTACGCATGTATAATGTATTAATGCACGCATGTATAATGTATTAATGTACGCATGTAATATGTATTCATACACGCATATATAATGTATTAATTCACGCATGCACTATGTATTAATTCACGCATGTAGTATGTATTAATGCAAGCATGTATAATTTATTATTGTACGCATGTAGAATGTATTAATGCACTCATGCAGATTGTATTAATGCACGCATGTATTATGTATTAGTTCACGCATGTTGTATGTATTAATGCACCCATGCATAATGTATTAATGCACGCATGTACTATTTATTAATTCACGTATGTACTATATATTAATTCATGCATGTAGTATGTATTAATGCACGCATGTATAATGTATTAATGTACGCATGTGGAATGTATTAATATACGCATATACTATGTATTAATTCACGCATGTAGTATGTATTAATGTACGCATGCAGAATGTTTTAATACACGCATGTACTATGTATTAATTCACGCATGTAGTATATATTAATGCACGCATGTAGTATGTATTAATGCACGCATGTATAATGTATTATTACACGCATGTACTATGTATTAATTCACTCATGTATTATGTATTAATGTACGCATGTAGAATGTATTAATACATGCATGTACTATGTATTAATTCCCGCATGGACTATGTATTAATGCAGGCATGTAGTATATATTAATGCACGCATGTAGTATGTATTAATGCACGCATGTATAATGTATTATTACACGCATGTACTATGTATTAATTCACTCATGTATTATGTATTAATGTACGCATGTAGAATGTATTAATACATGCATGTACTATGTATTAATTCCCGCATGGACTATGTATTAATGCAGGCATGTAGTATGCATTAATGCACGCATGTATAATGTACTAATAAACGCAAGTACTATTTAATAATGCACGCATGTAGTATGTATTAATACACGCATGTAGTATGTATTAATGCACGCATGTACAATGTATTAATGTACGCATGTATAATGTATTAATACACGCATGTACTATGTATTAATTCACGCATGCAGTATGTATTAATGCACGCATGTAGAATATATTAATGTACGTATGTATAATGTATTAATATACGCATGTAGAATGTATTAATGTACTCATGCAGAATGTATTAATGCACGCATGTACTATGTATTAATTCACGCATGTAGTATATATTAATGCATGCATGTAGAATGTATTAATGCACGCATGCAGAATGTATTAATGCACGCATGTATTATGTATTAATTCACGCATGTTGTATGTATTAATGCACACATGAAGAATGTATTAATGCACGCATGTACTATGTATTAATTCAGGCATGTAATATGTTTTAATTCACGCATGTACTATGCATTAATTCACGCATGCATTATGTATTATCGCACGCATGTAGAATGTAGTAATGCACCCATGTACTATGTATTAGTGCACACATGATCTATTAGTGCAGCGGTCAATGGCCCAACAGAGCTATAATTAAGGAGTTAGTGCTCCCCGAGGTTGAACAAAACGAAATTGGTATATTATCATCAATTAGGGTATTATGGACCCGAAGCAAGTTCTTGGCATGTTCAATTCGAAGATTCAATGTTTTTTATTCTTACTTTACCATATGGTATTGCTCAAAAGTAAAATAAATTGCAGGGTAAGGTAAATATTTTGAGAAATGCATATTTATAACACCTATAAAATGATACATGTTACATACCTTTGGAAAGGTAATACATTGTTCTAATTGTTTGGCTTATTTAATATAATGAATTAATGACGTCGGATTCATACTGACGTCATAAGTAACATGTTGCCATCGAAACTGTAAGTGCGCACAATCTTGGTCTCAATACTTTGTTTTATTTTATGTATCATCACAACATTACACTATTTAGTGGAAGACATGGAGATAATAAAGAGTAGCTACTGTGAAAATGAACACTATATGTTTATACATCAAGCAAGATGAACGTATATATGCTATTATGAAAGGGGAAGTGTAATGCCGCTTTTAGCATAAAATCGCAAAATCTTCACTTTGAACTATATCACGTGTCCATGTCAAGTACTAGCGTACACAACCATAATATTAGGTTTTGTACCGATACATCAGACTAATATTGGTCTTCTAGTGTTGCTTGGATGTTGTCCTTTAAATAGTCTGCATAACAAAGACAGTTTTCAGTACAATTAAGTCCGGCCTGAATGCATTGACAGTTCTTCTTATTATTACACATTGAATCTATGCAAAATAAGTGTGCCATTGCTCTAACTTCAACTGGTGCTGGATCTTTCTCGAAAAAGACAGCGGTAATAGCACCATCAGGCAGTCTTCTCCAGCCATGGCCAATTGGGCTACTGACATCCGGCCGCTGAATGTGACTATGCTTCCAAATGTATAATGTGTAAGCTGCAGCGACGTACGTGCTGTATGTAAGCGTCCTCAGTTGGTGGTAGATCGGCAGTAGATGTGTCTGTATATGTAGTAAGCACACAATTGACCGTTTTATTTCTTCTTATTCCCATACAGTTTCAAGGCATACAGCCTAGATATACTCTGCATCTCATTAGATACCTGTAGCTTGTCACCCAGCACATGATATCGGCTCAATGTCAAGCATGTTGTAGCAAACATCTCTTTCTACTTATATATATTGTCCGGTACAGATGCTCTAACCAGGGTATATCCTATCATAGAATCGCTGGAGTTGTCTAGGGGGTTTCTCTACGGTCCTTCAATAATGCTCTAACCAGGGTCTATCCTATCGTAGAATCGCTGGCGTTGTCTAGGAGGTTTCTCTATGATCCTTCAATACTTTATAACTCAACATAGTCTATCATTTTCCTTTGTATAATATAATTTATAACAATCACCTTTAATTTATATTATTACATGTATCATATATTCGTAATATCTAGTATCTTATTGTTCGCTTCACTATTTCCATATGTTCATAATAGTCCCATATGACTATATTAATTTCCTTCCTTCATCAAACTATTCCAATAGATATATTAGCCAAAACAATCGTTTCTTACACGGCCTAATTATCTTCCGTTCACATATTTAATAAGACTTTAATATTTAAGAGTTAATACTTCTTTAAATATTAATTTTTCTAACTATTATAGAAACAGTTTATATCCTACCCCCTTTTATTTTAGGCGTTTAAAAAAATCTCTATAATGTTCTTGAATCACTGTTTTGAATAGGCCAATAACTATTTTCGAGTCTATGAAACATTAACCTACAAGAATATAACAATTTCGCTTTGTTCTACCTCGGGGAGCACCCTAGTCAAAATTCCTGACCCAAACCACTGCTCTATATGTATTAATACACTTACGTATTATGCATTGGTACAGGTATGTAGTGTGTATTAGTGCACGTATGTAGCATGAGATAATGCACGCATGTTCTATGTATTAATACACATATGTAGTACATTGTATGTATTAGTGCACGCATGTAATATGCATTACTGCACGAATGTACTATCGATTAATGAACACATGTAGGTATGTATTAATGAACGCATGTATAGTGGATCAATGCACGCATTTAATATGCATTACTGCACGAATGTACTATCGATTAATGTATATGTAGTTATGTATTAATGAACGCATGTATAGTGGATCAATGCACGCATTTAATATGCATTACTGCACGAATGTACTATCGATTAATGTATATGTAGTTATGTATTAATGAACGCATGTACATGTGATCAATGCACGTATGTATTATGTATTAAATTATTAATACATGCAAGTGCTATGCATAAATACACGGATGTACTAAATTATTCACACATGTATTATGTATTAATGCACACATATATTATGTATTAATGTACGCATGTAATATGTATTAATACATACACGTGCTATGCATACATACACGGGTGTACTATATTAATTCACGCATGTAATATGTATGAATACAGACATATATACTATGTATTAATGCACGTATGTATTATGTATTAATACACGCATGTAATATGTATTAATACATGCATGTACTATGTATTGATACATGCATGTACTATGCATTAATTCACGCATGTGCCATTTATTCTAACATGGCTCGGCATTTTGTCTGTATATACACAAAAGGATGACTTTACCGTTGTTAAATTAAAACTAAAACATGGCTTAGCGCATGATGTTAAATATGACGTCATTGTGTTAGTTTTATGACATTAGTTATGTACTACTCTACAAAAATTAACACAACCTCCGTTTGCGCTTTTATATAGTTTGGTCATGCTAGAATCGAAATACTATTTGTAGTTGCGTTATGTATATTCGATTAACACATGGTTTGTCTTTCTGAGCTCCGAAATCAGCAACTTAGTCATACGGCCTGCACGATTAATTCCTACACGTCAGAATTCCAAGCCATATGTTATTCGCCAATAAATAAAGGAAAGAAAACTATTATTTGTTAATTAATGCACGCATGTATTATGTTTTAATGCTAACTCAGATTGCCTACGCTTTTACAAGGTAGTACGTGTGATGCCATGGGTACGATTACATGTGTAAGTAATTATTTCAACTCATCGTTACTAAATTAAAGTATGCCGTCTGTGTATCGAATGCTACTATTATTACAATATAATTATATGATCATCAATTCTGGGCATATTGAATCTTATCATAATGAGGCAGTTTGTAAAGCTAAACACTAGCTTGAATGGATTCGTCGTCCGAGAAACTGTTGCTTCTTTTTCAGGTTTAAGCACATTTAATTCGATTACCGTACATTCCGGTTCAAACATATATTGTAACACGCCTGGATTAAATAGGTTAAGTTTGTATTGCTCACAACTATAACATTATTGTGAATAAAAAAGGGATTTTAATACAATTTCGCTGATCCTGTCGGAGAATTAATCGTCTGGCTGATATTGTTGTATTTGATGGAAGTTTGAACTGTAAAACAAAGATTTGAACAGAAAATCAATGTGGCTACCTTCACAACTGAACTCTATAGAATCCCACTGTCCGGAGGACAGACATATAATGGACATCTCTGTATCGGTATGGTAGTTCGTGTAACCGGACCAACACGTGTACGTCACGGAAGAACCTTCTAACGTGGAGGTGAATTCACTAGTGGCGTGTGTAAGATCGACAGGTGTGCCACAGTCTACTTCTGAAATTCGATGTGCATATATAACTTTAAAAAGTTGATGATAACGATAACTTTACAAGATATTATCAATATAAATCAGAATACATTCGATGAACAATGCTCGTGAGAACAGTAGTGATGCTTGTGGTGACAAGCACATTGCTTACATAGTATAATAAGTGAAAACAATCGTCGAAGTTATTGCAGTCAACACATCACATTACATATTGTATCAGTATGTCACTTGTGTGTTCATAAATGGCCGTGCAATAATGTTAGGTGACCGATTTAATATTTACGAAGGAAGCGGAACTCATAAAATTCCAAGCCTATTCTATATTAGTTATGAAGTGGTTTCCTGGAGAAAGGTAGGAAGTCATCCGAGGACATGTTATAAACTATGCTTCTGCAACTGATTCAGTCGTCGTGGAAACTGTTTTCAATTCTGATTTAGAATTAATATCTAGATATTCACAGCAATATTTAGTTACGTTTAATCCCGCAAATACAGCAGTCACGGGCTTCTAATTCAGACACATTACTCTTCGATTTCTATGTTTGATAATCATGATCATCACTCTAGTGTTACGTTAATGTGCGACGGATCATGTCATATGCACAGTAGTACAATCTCTGTATACATGTGTACTTGGACGGATCATGTCATATGTACAGTAGTACAATCTCTGTACCCAAGTGTACTTGGACGGATCATGTCATATGCACAGTAGTACAATCTCTGTATACATGTGTACTTGGACGGATCATGTCATATGCACAGTAGTACAATCTCTGTATCCTAGTGTACTTGGACGGATCATGTCATATGCACAGTAGTACAATCTCTGTATACATGTGTACTTGGACGGATCATGTCATATGCACAGTAGTACAATCTCTGTATACATGTGTACTTGGACGGATCATGTCATATGCACAGTAGTACCATCTCTGTATACATGTGTACTTGGACGGATCATGACATATGCACAGTAGTAAAATCTTTGTATACAAGTGTACTTGACTGGAATGTATTACGTTAATGTGGGATGGATCATGACATATGCACAGTAGTACAATCTCTGTATCCAAGTGTACTTGGACGGATCATGACAACATTATGCACAGTAGTACACTTTCTGTATCCAAGTGTACTTGTCTCGAACGTATTACGTTAATGTGCGACGGATCATGACATATGCACAGTAGTACAATATTTGTATCCAAGTGTACTTGACTCGAACGTGTTACTTTGATTTAACACTATCTACACATATGTCTTAGCCAGTGTCCTGAATATACACTCAATACGAAACGGATACTTTCGAGAAACGTCCTAATATTGATATGTGTCTCGAGTGAAATAAAGTTGGTATTGTATTGTATTGTTTAATCAGTCCTTCTCAGTAAAATATCTACCAAAACACATGGCTGAATTTCAATTGCAGACCTTAGATTTATTCAGAAACTAATACTGTTTTATGAAGATAAAAACGGGCTTCTTCAAATGTATTTACATGCTCTGTTCCCTACACATATATGTGATTCCAATGTTCCCTACTCGTAATGCCAATGTTCCCTTGCTTCTACATGTGATTCCAATGTTCCCTACTCCTATATGTGATTCCAATGTACCCTACTTCTATATGTGATTCCAATGTTCCCTACTTATATATGTGATTCCAATGTTCCCTACTCCTATATGTGATTCCAATACTACCTACTCCTATATGTGATTCCAATGTTCCCTACATCTATATGTGATTCCAATGGTCCCTACTCATATATGTGGTTCCAATGTTCCCTACTCCTAAATGTGAGTACAATGTTCCCTACTTCTATATGTGATTCCAATGTTCCCTACTCCTATATGTGAGTACAATGTTCCCTACTTCTATATGTGATTCCAATGATACCTACTCCTATATGTGGTTCCAATGTTCCCTACTCCTAAATGTGAGTACAATGTTCCCTACTTCTATATGTGATTCCAATGTTCCCTACTCCTATATGTGAGTACAATGTTCCCTACTTCTATATGTGATTCCAATGTTACCTACTCCTATATGTGATTCCAATGTTCTCTACGTCTATATGTGATTCCAATGTTCCCTACTCCTATATGTGATTCCAATGTTCCCTACTCCTATATGTGATTCCAACGTTCCCTACCTCTATATGTGTATGGTATTCATGGCGATAAGCAAACTGTTTACCGAGTCCAATAAGTGAAATCAATCGTCAAAGTTATACACAAAATTCAATAAAACATCACATCGTAAAATACTAGTTTGTCATGTCAATATGTTTAAATAAATATCAGTACAATAAGGTCAGTTGATCTGATTAATCGACGCCAACGAATCTGGAATCGTAAATATCAACATATTTGTTTTTACAAACTCTACCTTTGCTACACTTCGGTAGATTTCCCCATTGACCAGATGGTAGACACTCGATATAGGAAATATCTTTACTCTCAGAGCACTGGTATTTAATCTTAGCTCCCACGTGCATCATATTTCCAGAAGAGATTGCATTGTCGACATATGGTATGCTGCCACACTCTGCAATGAAATAATAGAAAACAGACATTTTTATTTATTTATATATTATTTATATATTACGAATGTGTCACTGTTTGTAATTTTAACATACGTTCTTAAGGTGTTGTGGGGCAAACAAATGCACATTGGTACTGACATCTTAAATCGAGCTATCCTGTATACCGCGTTTGGAACTAGCTAGACAGCTTACAACGAGCTATCCTGTATCACGCGTTCGGAACTATCTAGACAGCTTACAGCGAGATATCATGTATCACGCGTTTGGAACTAGCTAGACAGCTTACAGTGGGTTATCCTGTATCACGCGTTCGCAACTAGCTAGACAGCTTACAGCGATATATCCTGTATCACGCGTTCGGAACTAGCTAGAAAGCTTACAGCGAGTTAACCTGTATCACGCGTTTGGAAAGAGCTAGTCAGTTTACAGCGATATATCATGTATCACGCGTTTGGAACTAGCTAGACAGCTTACAGCGATATATCCTGTATCACGCTTTTGGAACTAGTTAGACAGCTTACAGCGAGCTCTCCTGTATCACGCGTTTGGAACTACCTAGACAGCTTACAGCGAGCTATGCTGTAGCATGCGTTTGGATCTAGCTAGACAGTTTACAGTGAGTTATCATGTATCACGCGTTTGGAATTAGTTAGACAGCTTACACCGAGCTATCCTGTATCACGCGTTTGGAACTAGCTTGACAGCTTACAGTGAGCTATCCTGTATAACGCGTTTGGAACTATTTAGACAGCTTACAGCGAGGTATCCTGTATCACGCGTTTGGAACTATTTAGACAGCTTACAGCGAATTATCCTGTATCACGCATTTGGAACTAGTTAGATGTCCTATAGCGAGCTTTCCTGTATCACGCCTTTGGAACTAGCTATGCAGCTTACTGCGAGCTATCCTATATCAGGCGTTTGGTACTAGCTATACAGCTTACATCGAGCTATCCTGTATCACGCGTTAGGAACTCGCTAGACAGCTTACAGTGAGATATCCTGTATCACGCGTTTGGAACTAGCTAGACAGCTTACAGCGAGCTATCCTGTATCACGCGTTTGGAACTAGTTAGATAGCTTGCAGCGAGCTATTCTGTATCACGAGTTTGGAACTAGCTAGGCAGCCTACAGCGAGCTATCCTGTATCACGCGTTTGGAATTAGCTAGACAGCTTACAACGAGCTATCCTGTATCACGCGATTGGAACTAGCTAGACAGCTTACATCAAGCTATCCTGTAGCACGCGTTTGGAACTAGCTAGGCAGCTTACACCGAGCTATCCTGTATCACGCGTTTGCAACTAGCTAGGCAGCTTACATCGAGCTATCCTGTATCACGTGTTTGGAACTAGCTAGGCAGCTTACAGTGAGCTATCCTGTATCACGCGTTTGGAACTAGCTAGACAGCTTACACCGAGCTATCCTGAATCACGCGTTTGGAACTAGCTAGGCATCCTACAGCGAGTTATCCTGTATCATGTTAAATATGATGATTGTGTCAAAATGTAATACTTTTCTAAAAGCAACATTACATCGTAATAAAGGATGTTTTGGGTAAAATATAAATACTAATGTGTGGTGTTTACAAAAATCGTAATAGTCGCTCAGAAACGATACAATTCCAATATATTTAAACCGTCGTATACGCGAATTTGTTTATCAACACAAGAAATGTAAACACACACAGCGCACATGCGTGAAACAACAGAGGATGTAGAAAACAACATATATATTTTGAACACGAAATACTATCTATCTATCTTCCTCTAATGTCGAACCCCTCACGGGGATATAGAAATGTCCCTAAAAAACTTAGCTAACAGAGGTATGAATCAACATATTAAGTAATGTAATTAAAAAAGACAACGTGGGACAAATGGTGTCGATGCATTCCGAATGTAAACACGTGCGGACGAGGCGTTCCGGTTGTAAACAAGTGCGTGACCGATCGACTCGGAAAGTCCTACTTTCGGTTTCGAATTTGTTTTATCGCAAAAAAAACACTGTTTACCAAATAAACATACGCATATAAACTATAATATTATAATGTGTAGCAGCATTGCTACCCATACGTAAAAATTGAATTTTTCAATTATATTCTATTTCATGCGATGTAATGCTGCTTTAAAGAGTGACTGTCATTGTACAACAGGGACACACTTGTGGCATTATTGAAAATCTGAATGAGGTTGGGTCGAGACTACTGATACTGTCTCTATATAGGCTACTAATTCATGAACCTATTTGCATACTATATATTAATGTGTCATAAATATCGTATATGAAAGTGGCCTTAACATAATCACAAATATGGCAAGTTCTAGTTCAGACAAATCTGAAATAAGAATGGACCACATGTTGTCTTTGTTAGTAGCAAATGAAATATAAGAATCTAATCTCCCCAGCATTTGGAAGCAATGGATATGACGGATATAGCTAACTGGCTGCTGTAATTCATATATTCTATGAAATAACCCCGCGGTCGCTCATTCTTGATCCAGCCCGAATCGACTACGGGGACGCTATAGAGGCAACACTCAGAGAAAAGCAACGAAACTAACGCATATTTTACACATATATTTGAACTTGTGATTGTGCTCTTTTGTAAAGTTCCATGTCACTGTCTGTTTTTACTTAATTGCTACAGACCTGTTTACTGTTTTATGCAATAAACTTATTGTATTGTATCCTTCCACGCTCGACGGGCATTGACTACATGTCATCCACGTCTGATGATTAAAGCCACTGACACCAATATTCTTGTATATGATCGAATGTGTATCAGCCATTAAAATATCTAGGTCTTTGTGAAGTGTGAGTAGCGTTTGGGAAAGGCAATAATTTAAGATGGATATGTATTAAAGCTTTGAACATAATAGTTGGCGAGGAAAGAACAAAATGCTTCACAATCGTTTACGCTGTAACCGGACTTGACGTTATCTCTAGTTTTAGGTAAAGGGTAAGAAACTCCTGTATACCGGGGCTGTTTATGCTGAAATATGTGCCATGCTAAGTACATACCCACTGACTATAAGTAGGCATGATATAAGATTGATTGAAAGGTGTGTTATACCTATGTTGCACATACTTATGCAGACTTTTTCTCATTGATTCATCAGTATACACCCCTTTAATTGCCTACACAATGTTATGACTGTCATCTTTAAATTCACCATCATATTGTTTTTTTGTGTTTAATTGTTTAAAACTGAAATATATTATATATTGATCATCCTAGAATATAGAACACGTTAAAAAATAAAATTCGCATTGCAAATAAAATTGTCAAAAAAGACAAAATTTATATAAAAACAGAGGCCATCTTGGACCAGGCAGCCATTATGGTTACAACAGTAGTAATGTTATTTGGAAAACAAATAAGGCATATTACACAATATGAAGAAGTGTGCCCCATTTTTAATGTTCCTGTAATATGCTTGGCTAGACAATGGTACTACTTTATGCTAATTAGATATCACGAACAAGTCCGGTAGTTTCCGGTAATTGCCGTTGATTTCCGCGTCCAAATTCATATAATTGTATTGGATAACGGTAGAATCCATACACTGCAGTTAAGTTAGTCATTACAAGAACAGTGAACGTCATCGATGACGCAATCAGTGACGTCTAGCTACCATTCATGTTTCTACTATTGACACACTTGCATCATGTGTAAGCATCCCGCCTCTATGTACATGCGTGATCACAGTGTGCCTGATCTCCCCATATCTTGTCTGTATTGCTTCCTTTGATTATGATGGTTAAAGTTATCGATTACCGGCATTTGAATCTTTACATGTGTTAGATGTAAATGTTTAGAATCCGTTAAATTTAACATGAAAGTGGTGTTTCATCTATTTCAATTGTCACTCAACATCATAATAATAATAATAAAGACTTTATTTAACGAGAGTACTCATTTAACAAAAGTTAATATACCATGAGGCCCTCAAAATCAGTGTGAGTCAATTGTCACATTCTAATTACATCATCACTTTATAATAAATTCATACGCCACTAAGGCGTGTATGATTAAGGCATACTTTGTATATAGCATCAAGAATATAAGGAAGGTGAGACAATAAATATACCACCTCTATAGTGTTGCAGATAAGGAAACTCCACACTCGGACAGGCCATTGCTCTATGCACGCATCTTCAGCCCTCGGGTAGGTTTTCCTTATCTGAAATTATGGGGGTGTTATGTTTACATTATCTTACCAGTTTATTCTTCGAATATATTTAGTATGTACCGTATCTTTGTATTTGAATACACAACTAAATGGCAGTCGGTAGAGCGCATACACCCGCCACTCTGCATCAAACATTAATGGATTGGTCAATAGCAACATTACAATTTCAATGCTTGAACACCAATCAGTACGTGGTTGTGGAATAATGACGGATATTATTAATAACCGATTGTACAGACTATCGCAAGGTGCTGCTTAGAGTTATATCAATACCTACATTTTGGATTTTTCTCTAAATAAACTATCCAATAAACATACCGTTTGAACTGTATCTCCTAACATAATATGTTGTCTGTATGGGCATTTGAACTGTATCTCCTAACATAATATGTTGTCTGTATGGGCATTTGAACTGTATCTCCTAACATAATATGTTGTCTGTATGGGCATTTGAACTGTATCTCCTAACATAATATGTTGTCTGTATGGGCATTTGAACTGTATCTCCTAACATAATATGTTGTCTGTATGGGCATTTGAACTGTATCTCCTAACATAATATCTAATAAAAATAGGATATAATATGTTGTCTGTATGGGCATTTGAACTGTATCTCCTACCATAATATCTAATAAAAATAGTATATAATATGTTGTCTGTATGGGTATTTGAACTGTATCTCCTAACATAATATGTTGTCTGTTTGAGCATTTGAACTGTATCTCCTAACATAATATCTAATACAAATAGGATATAATATGTTGTCTGTATGGGCATTTGAACTATATCTCCTAACATAATATCTAATAAAAATAGGATATAATATGTTGTCTGTTTGTGCATTTGAACTGTATCTTCTAACATAATATCTAATAAAAATAGGATATAATATGCTGTCTGTATGAGCATTTGAACTGTATCTCCTACCATAATATCTAATAAAAATAGGATATAATATGTTGTCTGTATGGGCATATTGCAAGTGCCAGGAGAGCATACATAAGCAATGATAAATTATACCTTTCGCAGGACATGTTCCACTGCAAACATCCCCAGGACTCTGAAACAAGTAAACGGTTAAACCAATATTGAAAGTGCCAGCCATTTACGATTATATGTCACCTATTACGAACAGCAGTACTTCCCGACTCGTATTCATGCAGACCCGCTGCCAACACTCAGGTACTCATATGTGGTTCGAACATTCGTAGCACTATTCGTAAGTAGGCTGACTCATTAATCACTAGACCATGGAGTAGCCGTATATAGCACAGTATATAGCACACAAGTTGTACATAGTAATTAGTAGCAATTCGTCCAATCTCTTTTCCTCATCAAATTACATACTTGTGTTATTACGCCCGCTGCGTTAAATATGTGTCGTTCCGCGGAACATATTCGTATATGTTTGTTTAAATATCGAATGTAAAAATATTGAAAGGTTCATTCTACTAAACAATTTCGTGCAGAACACATCACATTTATGCAACTTTATATACAACACGAACAGCACCGGGGCGGAGGGAAAATAATAAACATGTAGTACTATGTACCCATATGGAGCGAACTAATAAACATAAATTGAAATGGCTTCAATAGACGAATGAGTGATTCACAGTACCAGTCGCAGTACCAGTTCAGTGCTTTACAACAGCAACTGCTAGAGACCGACGGGTTCAAACTCAGAAAAGGAGTCGACGACCAGCAGTTATGTGTAAGCAAACAGGTTAACGATGTATGATCGGTTCTGGCCGTGTACAGCTTCAAGCAGCGTAGCGGTTTATCAGAGAAATCAACGGAGTAGACCTATTATTCAGCAACTCGAAGCCGGAAGCCAGGATCGTATTTCAAAGTGTTGCAACGTTGGACATTGCAATATTGGCTGTGGCTTGTGTCTGCAGGGTCATGTAAACAGATCGCCAGTATGACGCGAATATGTACCATGCACGTTAGAGTACGTAAGTCACATATGCGAGATAGTACGTGAGTCACATATACGTGAGAATACGTGAGTCATATACGTGATAGTACGTGAGTCACATGTACGTGAGAGCACGTGCATCTCGTCACATACTTATGTGGATAATGCAGTTTCTAAGCTTCGGAATGGGATAATGTAGACGCTTCTTCAATAGGCAGGCTAATGATCTGTTAACAGCATTGGATAATTGCTGATGTAATGAGTGTGTTCTAACTAGAGCCTGATCGGATAGGTTAGTTCGGATAAGTGCAATTTTCACAAGCTCATAATGTATTATATTTGAATATTTGGTTTCTAGATGATGAAACAGTGATGAGTAAGGCACCCGTCTCTGTTGACGTCAGTTTAGCGGAAACTGATTTGTATACTCACGTCTTTATTGACGCCAGTGGATTTGGATACTCACATCTATATTGACGCCAGTGAATTTGGATATTTCGTATGTGTGCCTGAGAGCAATGTCACCGCTTGCCGTTTTGTTCTACTATAGTATTAAACCAGAGTTTGCAGTCCGTGTCTATAAAACTATAGTATTAAACCGGAGTTTGCTGTCCGGGTCTATACAACTATAGTATTAAACCGGAGTTTGCAGTCCGGGTCTATACAACTATAGTATTAAACCGGAGTTTGCAGTCCGGGTCTATACAACTATAGTATTAAACCGGAGTTTGCAGTCCGGGTCTATACAACTATAGTATTAAACCGGAGTTTACAGTCCGGGTCTATACAACTATAGTATTAAATCGGAGTTTGCAGTCCGGGTCTATAAAACTATAGTATTAAACCGGAGTTTGCAGTCCGGGTCTATACAACTATAGTATTAAACCGGAGTTTGCAGTCCGGGTCTATACAACTATAGTATTAAACCGGAGTTTGCAGTCCGGGTCTATACAACTATAGTATTAAACCGGAGTTTGCAGTCCGGGTCTATACAACTATAGTATTAAACAGGAGTTTGCAGTCCGAGTCTATACAACTATAGTATTAAACCGGAGTTTGCAGTCCGGGTCTATACAACTATAGTATTAAAGGTTTGGTGGTTTTGTTTGGGTTTGGTGGGTTTTTGTTTCCGTAGTTTGCAGTCCGGATCTATACAATGTTTGTTAAAAGCAAACCTTATCTTTATTCCTAAAGTGGAAACCATGAGATACAAATTGTGCGGTAAATGCTGGATGCCATTTACTATCATAATAATACAATACATAATTTATACACTACTCTACAAATCATGGTAGTTATAATACTTTCAATCAATACACCTTTCTAGCATTACAAATGTACATAATATATACAACGTAAAATAATAATACAAAACCAAACATTACCTGAGTATCTATATACAATAAATATACATATTTACAAAGTAAAATAATAATACAAAACCACACATTACCAGAGTATCTGTATACAGTAAATATACATATTTACAAAGTAAAATAATAATACAAAACCACATATTACCAGAGGCTCTGTATACAATAAATATACATATTTACAAAGTAAAATAATAATACAAAACCACACATTACCTGAGTATCTGTATACAATAAATATACATATTTACCAAGTAAAATAATAATAGAAAACCACACATTACCAGAGGCTCTATATACAATAAATATACATATTTAAAAAGTAAAATAATAATACAAAACTACATATTACCAGAGGCTCTGTATACAATAAATATACATATTTAAAACGTAATATAATAATACAAAACCACACATTACCAGAGTCTCTGTATCAGTTTAGTTATACAAAGTTTAATTTTACTGAAGCTAAGATAGTATGGGTTTCAAAACCAATCCCCTGGCTTCACAACCTATCATCTGGTTTCACAACCTATCATCAGGTTTCACAACATATCCTGTGGTTTCACAACATATCCTCTGGCTTCACATCCTATCCTCTGGCTTCACAACCTATCCGGTGGCTTCACAACCTATCATCTGGTTTCTCAACCTATCATCAGGTTTCACAATCTATCCTCTGGTTTCACAACCTATCATCTGGGTTTCACAACATATCATCTGGTTTCACAAAATATCATCTGGTTTCACAACCTATCATCTGGTTTCACAACAGATCTTCTGGTAATTATAATGTGTGTATTGTTTTACAATCCAGTAATTGTACTGTGTTTATTGTTTTAAATCCAGTAATTTTACTGTGTTTATTGTTTTACAGTCCAGTAATTATACTGTGCGTATTGTTTTACAATCCAGTAATTATAATGTGTTTATTGTTTTACAGTCCAGTAATTGTACTGTGTGTATTGTTTTACAATCCAGTAATTATACTCTGTGTATTGTTTTAAATCCAGTAATTTTACTGTGTTTATTGTTTTACAGTCCAGTAATTATACTGTGCGTATTGTTTTACAATCCAGTAATTATAATGTGTTTATTGTTTTACAATCCAGTAATTGTACTGTGTGTATTGTTTTACAATCCAGTAATTATACTGTGTGTATTGTTTTAAATCCAGTAATTTTACTGTGTTTATTGTTTTACAGTCCAGTAATTATACTGTGCGTATTGTTTTACAATCCAGTAATTATAATGTGTTTATTGTTTTACAGTCCAGTAATTATACTGTGTGTATTGTTTTACAGTCCAGTAATTATACTGTGCGTATTGTTGTACAGTCCAAATATAATAATGTGTGTATTGTTTTACAGTCCAGTAATTATACTGTGTGTATTGTTTAACATTACAGTAATTATGCTGTGTGTATTGTTTTACAGTCCAGTAATTATACGGTGTGTATTGTTTTACAGTCTAGTAATTATACTTTGTGTAGTGTTTTACGGTCCAGTAATAATACTGTGCGTATTGTTTTACAGTCCAATAATAATACTGTGTGTACTGTTTTACAGACCAGTAATAATAATGTGTGTATTGATGTACAGTCCAGTAATTATACAGTGTGTATTGTTTTACAGTCCAGTAATTATACAGTGTGTATTGTTTTACAGTTCAGTAATTATACTGTGTGTATTCTTTTACAGTCCAGTATTTATACTGTGTGTATTGTTTTATAGTCCATTAATTATACTGTGTGTATTGTTTTACAGTCCAGTAATTATACTGTGTTTATTGTTTTACAGTCCAGTAATTAAACTGTGTGTATTGTTTTACAGTCCAGTAATTATACTGTGCGTATTGTTGTACAGTCCAGTAATAATAATGTGTGTATTGTTTTACAGTCCAGTAATTATACTGTGTGTATTGTTTTACAGTCCAGTAATTATACTGTGTGCATTGTTATACAGTCCAGTAATTATACTGTGTGTAGTGTTTTACGGTCCAGAAATAATACTGTGCGTATTGTTTTACAGTCCAATAATAATACTGTGTGTATTGTTTTACAGTCCAGTAATAATAATGTGTGTATTGATGTACAATCCAGTAATTATACAGTGTGTATTGTTTTACAGTCCAATAATTATACAGTGTGTATTGTTTTACAGTCCAGTAATTATACTGTGTTTATTCTTTTACAGTCCAGTATTTATACTGTGTGTATTGTTTTATAGTCCAGTAATTATACTGTGTGCATTGTTTTACAGTCCAGTAATTATACTGTGTTTATTGTTTTACAGTCCAGTAATTATACTGTGTGTGTTGTTTTACTGTCCAGTAATTATACTGTGTGTATTGTTTTACAGTCCAGTAATAATACTGTGTTTATTGTTTTACAGTCCAGAAATAATAATGTGTGTATTGTTGTACAGTCCAGTAATCATACTGTGTATTGTTTTACAGTCCAGTAATTATACAGTGTGTATTGTTTTACAGTCACGTAATTATACTGTGTGTATTCTTTTATAATCCAGTAATTACACTGTGTGTATTGTTTTACAGTCCAGTAATAATAATGTGTGTATTGTTGTACAGTCCAGTATTTATCCTGTGTGTATTGTTTTACAGTCCAGTAATTATACTGGATGTATTATTTTACAATCCAGTAATAATACTGTGTATTGTTTTACAATCCAGTAATTATACAGTGAGTATTGTTTTACAGTCCAGTAATAATAATGTGTGTATTGTTGTACAGTCCAGTAATTATACTGTGTGTATTATTTTACAGTCCAGTAATTATACTGTGTGTATTATTTTACAGTCCAGTAATTATACAGTATGAATTGTTTTACAGTCCAGTAATTATACTGTGTGTATTCTTTTACAGTTCAGTATTTATACTGTGTGTATTGTTTTATAGTCCAGTAATTATACTGTGTGTATTGTATTACAGTCCAGTAATTATACTGTGTTTATTATTTTACAGTCCAGTAATTATACTGTGTATATTGTTTTACAATCCAGTAATTATACTGTGTGTATTGCTTTATAGTCCAGTATTTAAACTGTGTGTATTGTTTTACAGTCAAGTAATTATACTGTATGTATTGTTTTACAGTCCAGTAATTATACTGTGTGTATTGTTTTACTGTCCAGTAATTACAATGTGTGTATTGTTTTACAGTTCATTAATTATATGGTGTGTAATGTTTTACAATCCAGTAATAATACTATGTTTATTGCTTTACAGTCCAATAATTACACTGTGTGTATTTTTTTACAGTCCAGTAATTATATTGTGTGTATTGTTTTACAGTCCAGTAATAATAATGTGTGTATTGTTGTACAGTCCAGTATTTATCCTGTGTGTATTGTTTTCAGTCCAGTAATTATACTGCATGTATTATTTTACAATCCAGTAATTATACTGTGTATTGTTTTACAATCCAGTAATTATACAGTGAGTATTGTTTTACAGTCCAGTAATAATAATGTGTGTATTGTTGCACAGTCCAGTAATTATAATGTGTGTATTATTTTACAGTCCAGTATTTATACTGTGTGTATTGTTTTATAGTCCAGTAATTATACTGTGTGTATTGTATTACAGTCCAGTAATTATACTGTGTGTATTCTTTTATAATCCAGTAATTACACTGTGTGTATTGTTTTACAGTCCAGTAATAATAATATTGTGTATTGTTGTACAGTCACGTATTTATGCTGTTTCTATTGTTTTACAGTTCAGTAATTATACTGTGTGTATTGTTTCATATCCAGTAATTATACTGTGTTTACTGTTTTACAGTCCAGTAGTTATACTGTGGGTATTATTTTATTGTCCGGGTATTATACTGTGTTTATTGATTTACAATCCATTAATTATACTGTGTGTATTGTTTAACAGTCCAGTAATTATACTGTGTGTATTGTTTTAATGTCCGGTAATTACAATGTTTGTATTGTTTTACAGTTCAGTAATTATACGGTGTGTAATTTTTAAACAATCCAGTAATAATACTGTGTTTATTGCTTTACAGTCCAATAATTATAGTCTTTGTATTGTTTTACTGTCCAGTAATAATAATGTGTGCATTGTTTTACAATCCAGTAATTATAATGTTTGTATTGTTTTACAGTCCAGTAATTATACTGTGTGTATTGTTTTACAATTAAGTAATTATACTGTGTATTGTTTTACAATCCAGTAATTATACAGTGTGTATTGTTTTACAGGCCAGTAATTATACAGTGTGTATTGTTTTACAGTCCAGTAATTATACTGTGTGTATTGTTTTACAGTCCAGTAATAATACTGTGTGTATTGTTTTACAATCCAGTAATAGCAATGTGTATTGTTTTACAGTCCATTATTTATTCTGTGTGTATTGTTTTACATTCCAGTAATTATACTGTTGTATTGTTTTACAGTCCAGTAATTATACTGTGTGTATTGTTTTACAATCCAGTAATGATACAGTGTGTATTGTTTTACAGTCCAGTAATAATACTGTAGGTATTGTTTTACCGTCCCGTAAGTATACTGTGTGTATTGTTTTACAGTCCACAATTTATACTGTGTGTATTGTTTTACAGTCCAGTAATTATATTGTGTGTATTGTTTTACAGTCCAGTATTTATACTGTGTGTATTGTTTTACAGTCCAGTAAGTATACTGTGTGTATTGTTTTACAGTCCAGTAATTATACGATGTGTATTGTTTTACAGTCGAGTAATTATTCTGTGTGTATTGCTTTACAGTT
>CM026402.1:9487805-9606649 GCA_014843695.1 Archivesica marissinica | reverse complement strand
AGTACAGTACAAAGAGTCAGAACCCGCCACCTCTCACACTCCATCCAAAGTGCAGAACCCACCATCTCCCACACTCCATACACAGTGCAGTACACATAGTCAGAACCCACCACCTCTCACACTCCATCGACAGTGCAGTACAAATTGTCAGAACCCACCACCTCCCAGACTCCATCCACAGTGCAGTACCCACCACCTTCCACACTCCATCCACAGTGCAGTACAAATAGTCAGAACCCACCAGCTCCCACACTCCATCCACAGTGCAGTGCAAATAGTCAGAATATCCCTGAATCATGTGTGTGGTTAGATGAACCCACCACCTTCCACATTCATTCCACAGTGCAGTACAAAGAGTCAGAACCCACCATCTCCCACACTCCATCCACAGTGCAGTACAAATAGTCAGAACCCACTACCTCTCACACTCCATCCACAGTGCAGTACAAATAGTCAGAACCCACACCTCCCACACTATCCACAGTCCGTACCCACACCTCCCACACTCCATCCACAATGCAGTACAAATAGTCAGAACCTACCACCTCCGACACTCCATCCACAGTGCCCTATCAACCACCTCCCACACTCCATCCACAGTGCAGTACAAATAGTCAGAACCCACCACCTCCAACACTCCATCCACAGTGCTGTACAAATAGTCAGAACCCACCACCTCGCACACTCCATCCACAGTGCAGTACAAATAGTCAGAACCCACCACATCCGACACTCCATCCACAGTGCAGTACAAATAGTCAGAACCCACCACCTCTCACACTCCATCCACAGTGCAGTACAAATAGTCAGAACCCACCACCTCCCACACTCCATCCACAGTGCAGTACCCACCACCTCCCACACTCCATCCACTGTGCAGTACAAATAGTCAGAAGCCACCCTTCCCACACTCCATACACAGTGCAGTACAAAGAGTCAGACCCCACAACCTCCAACACTCCATCCACAGTGCAGAACCCACCACCTCCCACACTCCATCCACAGTGCAGTACAAATAATCAGAACCCACCACCTCCCACACTCCATCCACAGTACAGTACAAATAGTCAGAATCCACCACCTCCCACACTCCATCCACTGTGCAGTACCCACCACCTCCCACACTCCATCCACAGTGCAGTACAAATAGTCAGAAGCCACCACCTCCCACACTGCATCCACTGTGCAGTACCCACCTCCTCCCACACTCCATCCACAGTGCATTACAAATAGTCAGAAGCCACCACCTCCCACACTCCATCCACAGTGCAGTACAAATAGTCAGAACCCACCACATCCAACACTCCATCCACAGTGCAGTGAAAATAGTCAGAACCCACCACCTCCGATACTCCATCGACAGTGCAGTGCAACTAGTCAGAATATCCATGAACCATGTGTGTTTAGATAAACCCACCACCTCCCACAATCCATATACAGTGCTGTACAAATAGTCAGAACCCACCACCTCCGACACTCCATCCACAGTGCAGTACCCACCACCTCCCACACTCCATTCACAGTGCAGTACAAATAGTCAGAACCTACGACCTCCGATACTCCATCCACAGTGCCTTACCCACCACCTCCCACGTTCCATTCACAGTGTAGTACAACTAGTCAGAACACATCACCTCTCACACTCCATCCACAGAGCAGTACAAATAGACAGAACCCGCCACCTCCCACACTCCATCCACAGTGCAGTACACATAGTCAGAACCCACCACCTCTCACACTCCATCCACAGTGCAGTACACATAGTCAGAACTCGCCAGCTCCCACACTCCATCCACAGTGCAGAACCCACCACCTCCCACACTCCATACACAGTGCAGTACAAATAGTCAGAACCCACCACCTCCCACACTCCATCCACAGTGCAGTACAAATAGTTCGAACCCACCACCTCCCACACTCCATCCACAGTGCAGTACAAATAGTTCGAACCCATCACCTCCCACACTACATCCACAGTGCAGTGCAAATAGTCAGAATATCCCTGAATCATGTGTGTGGTTAGATGAACCTACCACCTCCCACACTCCATCCACAGTGCAGTACCCACCACCTCCCTCATTCCATCCACAGTGCAGTCTAAATAGTCAGAAGCCACCACTTCCCACACTCCATACACAGTTCAGAACAAATAGTCAGAACCCACCACCTCCCACACTCCATCCACAGTGCAGAACCCACCACCTCCCACACTCCATCCACAGTGCAGTACAAATAATCAGAACCAACCACCTCCCACACTCCATCCACAGTACTGTACAAATAGTCAGAATCCACCACCTCCCACACTGCATCCACTATGTAGTACCCACCACCTCCCACACTCCATCCACAGTGCAGTACAAATAGTCAGAACCCGCCACCTCTCACACTCCATCCACAGTGCAGAACCCACCACCTCCCACACTCCATACACAGTGCAGTGCAAATTGTCAGAATATCCCTGAATCATGTGTGTGGTTAGATGAACCCACCACCTCCCACACTCCTTCCACAGTGCAGTATAAATAGTCAGAACCCACCATCTCCCACACTCCATCCACAGTGCAGTACAAATAGTTCGAACCCACCACCTCCCACACTCCATCCACAGTGCAGTACAAATAGTCAGAACCCACCACCTCTCACACTCCATCCACAGTGCATTACAAATAGTCAGAACCCACCCCATCCCACACTCCATCCACAGTGCAGTACCCACCACCTACCACACTCCATCCACAGTGCAGTACAAATAGTCAGAAGCCACCACTTCCCACACTCCATACACAGTGCAGAACAAATAGTCAGAACCCACCACCTCCCACACTCCATCCACAGTGCAGAACCCACCACCTCCCACACTCCATCCACTGTGCAGTACAAATAGTCAGAAGCCACCACCTCCCACACTCCATCCACAGTGCATTACAAATAGTCAGAAGCCACCACCTCCCACACTCCATCCACAGTGCAGTACAAATAGTCAGAACCCACCACCTCCCACACTCCATCCACAGTGCAGTACAAATAGTCAGAACCCACCACCTCACACACTCTATCCACAGTGCAGTACAAATAGTCAGAACCCACCACCTCCGATACTCCATCGACAGTGCAGTGCAACTAGTCAGAATATCCCTGAATCATGTGTGTGGTTAGATAAACAACCCAACCTCCCACACTCCATCTACAGTGCTGTACAAATAGTCAGAACCCACCACCTCCGACACTCCATCCACAGTGCAGTACCCACCACCTCCCACACTCCATCCACAGTGCAGTACAAATAGTCAGAACCTACGACATCCGACACTCCATCCACAGTGCCTTACCCACCACCTCCCACACTCCATCCACGTGCAGTACAAATAGTCAGAACCCACCACCTCCCACACGCCATCCACAGTGCAGTACAAATAGTCAGAACCCACCACCTCCCACACTCCATCCACAGTGCAGTACAAATAGTCAGAACCCACCACATCCGACACTCCATACACAGTGCAGTACACATAGTCAGAACCCACCACCTCCCACACTCCATCCACAGTGCAGTACAAATAGTCAGAACCCACCACCTCCCACACTCCATCCACAGTGCAGTACAAATAGTCAGTACCCACCACCTCCCACGCTCCATTCACAGTGTAGTACAACTAGTCAGAACCCACCACCTCTCACACTCCATCCACAGTGCAGTACAAATAGTCAGAACCCGCCACCTCCCACACTCCATCCACAGTGCAGTACACATAGTCAGAACCCACCACCTCTCACACTCCATCCACAGTGCAGTACACATAGTCAGAACCCGCCAGCTCCCACACTCCATCCACAGTGCAGAACCCACCACCTCCCACACACCATACACAGTGCAGTACAAATAGTCAGAACCCAGCACCTCCCACACTCCATCCACAGTGCAGTACATATATTTCGAACCCACCACCTCCCACACTCCATCCACAGTGCAGTACAAATAGTTCGAACCCACAACCTCCCACACTCCATCCACAGTGCACTGCAAATAGTCAGAATATCCCTGAATCATGTGTGTGGTTAGATGAACCCACCACCTCCCGCACTCCTTCCACAGTGCAGTACAAATAGTCAGAACCCACCATCTCCCACACTCCATCCACAGTGCAGTACAAATATTTCGAACCCACCACCTCCCACACTCCATCCACAGTGCAGTACAAATATTTCGAACACACCACCTCCCACACTCCATCCACAGTGCAGTACAAATAGTTCGAACCCACCACCTCCCACACTCCATCCACAGTACAGTGCAAATAGTCAGAATATCCCTGAATCATGTGTGTGGTTAGATGAACCCACCACCTCCCACACTCCATCCACAGTGCAGTACAAATAATCAGAACCCACCACCTCCCACACTCCATCCACATTACAGTACAAATAGTCAGAACCCACCACCTCCCACGCTCCATTCACAGTGTAGTACAACTAGTCAGAACACACCACCTCTCACACTCCATCCACAGAGCAGTACAAATAGACAGAACCCGCCACCTCCCACACTCCATCCACAGTGCAGTACACATAGTCAGAACCCACCACCTCTCACACTCCATCCACAGTGCAGTACACATAGTCAGAACCCGCCAGCTCCCACACTCCATCCACAGTGCAGAACCCACCACCTCCCACACTCCATACACAGTGCAGTACAAATAGTCAGAACCCACCACCTCCCACACTCCATCCACAGTGCAGTACAAATAGTTCGAACCCACCACCTCCCACACTCCATCCACAGTGCAGTACAAATAGTTCGAACCCATCACCTCCCACACTCCATCCACAGTGCAGTGCAAATAGTCAGAATATCCCTGAATCATGTGTGTGGTTAGATGAACCTACCACCTCCCACACTCCATCCACAGTGCAGTACCCACCACCTCCCACACTCCATCCACAGTGCAGTATAAATAGTCAGAAGCCACCACTTCCCACACTCATACACAGTTCAGAACAAATAGTCAGAACCCACCACCTCCCACACTCCATCCACAGTGCAGAACCCACCACCTCCCACACTCCATCCACAGTGCAGTACAAATAATCAGAACCAACCACCTCCCACACTGCATCCACTGTGCAGTACCCACCACCTCCCACACTCCATCCACAGTGCAGTACAAATAGTCAGAACCCGCCACCTCTCACACTCCATCCACAGTGCAGAACCCACCACCTCCCACACTCCATACACAGTGCAGTGCAAATTGTCAGAATATCCCTGAATCATGTGTGTGGTTAGATGAACCCACCACCTCCCACACTCCTTCCACAGTGCAGTATAAATAGTCAGAACCCACCATCTCCCACACTCCATCCACAGTGCAGTACAAATAGTTCGAACCCACCACCTCCCACACTCCATCCACAGTGCAGTACAAATAGTCAGAACCCACCACCTCTCACACTCCATCCACAGTGCATTACAAATAGTCAGAACCCACCCCCTCCCACACTCCATCCACAGTGCAGTACCCACCACCTACCACACTCCATCCACAGTGCAGTACAAATAGTCAGAAGCCACCACTTCCCACACTCCATACACAGTGCAGAACAAATAGTCAGAACCCACCACCTCCCACACTCCATCCACAGTGCAGAACCCACCACCTCCCACACTCCATCCACTGTGCAGTACAAATAGTCAGAAGCCACCACCTCCCACACTCCATCCACAGTGCATTACAAATAGTCAGAAGCCACCACCTCCCACACTCCATCCACAGTGCAGTACAAATAGTCAGAACCCACCACCTCCCACACTCCATCCACAGTGCAGTACAAATAGTCAGAACCCACCACCTCACACACTCTATCCACAGTGCAGTACAAATAGTCAGAACCCACCACCTCCGATACTCCATCGACAGTGCAGTGCAACTAGTCAGAATATCCCTGAATCATGTGTGTGGTTAGATAAACCCACCACCTCCCACACTCCATCTACAGTGCTGTACAAATAGTCAGAACCCACCACCTCCGACACTCCATCCACAGTGCAGTACCCACCACCTCCCACACTCCATCCACAGTGCAGTACAAATAGTCAGAACCTACGACCTCCGACACTCCATCCACAGTGCCTTACCCACCACCTCCCACACTCCATCCACGTGCAGTACAAATAGTCAGAACCCACCACCTCCCACACGCCATCCACAGTGCAGTACAAATAGTCAGAACCCACCACCTCCCACACTCCATCCACAGTGCAGTACAAATAGTCAGAACCCACCACATCCGACACTCCATACACAGTGCAGTACACATAGTCAGAACCCACCACCTCCCACACTCCATCCACAGTGCAGTACAAATAGTCAGAACCCACCACCTCCCACACTCCATCCACAGTGCAGTACAAATAGTCAGTACCCACCACCTCCCACGCTCCATTCACAGTGTAGTACAACTAGTCAGAACCCACCACCTCTCACACTCCATCCACAGTGCAGTACAAATAGTCAGAACCCGCCACCTCCCACACTCCATCCACAGTGCAGTACACATAGTCAGAACCCACCACCTCTCACACTCCATCCACAGTGCAGTACACATAGTCAGAACCCGCCAGCTCCCACACTCCATCCACAGTGCAGAACCCACCACCTCCCACACACCATACACAGTGCAGTACAAATAGTCAGAACCCAGCACCTCCCACACTCCATCCACAGTGCAGTACATATATTTCGAACCCACCACCTCCCACACTCCATCCACAGTGCAGTACAAATAGTTCGAACCCACAACCTCCCACACTCCATCCACAGTGCACTGCAAATAGTCAGAATATCCCTGAATCATGTGTGTGGTTAGATGAACGCACCACCTCCCGCACTCCTTCCACAGTGCAGTACAAATAGTCAGAACCCACCATCTCCCACACTCCATCCACAGTGCAGTACAAATATTTCGAACCCACCACCTCCCACACTCCATCCACAGTGCAGTACAAATAGTTCGAACCCACCACCTTCCACTCTCCATCCACAGTGCAGTGCAAATAGTCAGAATATCCCTGAATCATGTGTGTGGTTAGATGAACCCACCACCTCCCACACTCCATCCACAGTGCAGAACCCACCACCTCCCACACTCCATCCACAGTGCAGTACAAATAATCAGAACCCACCACCTCCCACACTCCATCCACAGTACAGTACAAATAGTCAGAACTCACCACCTCCCACACTGCATCCACTGTTCAGTACCTACCACCTCCCACACTCCATCCACAGTGCAGTACAAATAGTCAGAACCCACCACCTCCCACACTCCATCCACAGTGCAGTACAAATAGTCAGAACCCACCACCTCCCACACTCCATCCACAGTGTAGTAGAAATAGTCAGAACCTACCACCTCCGATACTCCATCCACAGTGCAGTGCAAATAGTCAGAATATCCCTGAACCATGTGTGTGGTTAGATGAACCCAGCACCTCCCACAATCCATCTACAGTGCTGTACAAATAGTCAGAACCCACCACCTCCGACACTCCATCCACAGTGCAGTACCCACCACCTCCCACACACCATCCACAGTGCAGTACAAATAGTCAGAACCTACCACCTCCGACACTCCATCCACAGTGCCCTACCCACCACCTCCCACACTCCATCCACAGTGCAGTACAAATAGTCAGAACCCACCACCTCCCACACTCCATCAACAGTGCAGTACAAATAGTCAGAACCCACCACCTCCCACACTCCATCCACAGTGCAGTACAAATAGTCAGAACCCCCCACATCCGACACTCCATACACAGTGCAGTACACATAGTCAGAACCCACCACCTCCCACACTCCATCCACATTGCAGTACAAATAGTCAGAACCCACCAACTCCCACACTCCATCCACAGTGCTGTACCCACCACCTCCCACACTCCATCCACAGTGCAGTACAAATAGTCAGAACCCACCACCTCTCACACTCCATCCACAGTGCAGTACACATCGTCAGAATCCGCCACCTCCGACACTCCATCCACAGTGCAGTACCCACCACCTCCCACACTCCATCCACAGTGCAGTACAAATAGTCAGAACCTACGACCTCCGACACTCCATCCACAGTGCCTTACCCACCACCTCCCACACTCCATCCACGTGCAGTACAAATAGTCAGAACCCACCACCTCCCACACGCCATCCACAGTGCAGTACAAATAGTCAGAACCCACCACCTCCCACACTCCATCCACAGTGCAGTACAAATAGTCAGAACCCACCACATCCGACACTCCATACACAGTGCAGTACACATAGTCAGAACCCACCACCTCCCACACTCCATCCACAGTGCAGTACAAATAGTCAGAACCCACCACCTCCCACACTCCATCCACAGTGCAGTACAAATAGTCAGTACCCACCACCTCCCACGCTCCATTCACAGTGTAGTACAACTAGTCAGAACCCACCACCTCTCACACTCCATCCACAGTGCAGTACAAATAGTCAGAACCCGCCACCTCCCACACTCCATCCACAGTGCAGTACACATAGTCAGAACCCACCACCTCTCACACTCCATCCACAGTGCAGTACACATAGTCAGAACCCGCCAGCTCCCACACTCCATCCACAGTGCAGAACCCACCACCTCCCACACACCATACACAGTGCAGTACAAATAGTCAGAACCCAGCACCTCCCACACTCCATCCACAGTGCAGTACATATATTTCGAACCCACCACCTCCCACACTCCATCCACAGTGCAGTACAAATAGTTCGAACCCACAACCTCCCACACTCCATCCACAGTGCACTGCAAATAGTCAGAATATCCCTGAATCATGTGTGTGGTTAGATGAACCCACCACCTCCCGCACTCCTTCCACAGTGCAGTACAAATAGTCAGAACCCACCATCTCCCACACTCCATCCACAGTGCAGTACAAATATTTCGAACCCACCACCTCCCACACTCCATCCACAGTGCAGTACAAATAGTTCGAACCCACCACCTCCCACACTCCATCCACAGTGCAGTGCAAATAGTCAGAATATCCCTGAATCATGTGTGTGGTTAGATGAACCCACCACCTCCCACACTCCATCCACAGTGCAGAACCCACCACCTCCCACACTCCATCCACAGTGCAGTACAAATAATCAGAACCCACCACCTCCCACACTCCATCCACAGTACAGTACAAATAGTCAGAACCCACCACCTCCCACACTGCATCCACTGTGCAGTACCTACCACCTCCCACACTCCATCCACAGTGCAGTACAAATAGTCAGAAGCCACCACCTCCCACACTCCATCCACAGTGCAGTACAAATAGTCAGAACCCACCACCTCCCACACTCCATCCACAGTGTAGTAGAAATAGTCAGAACCCACCACCTCCGATACTCCATCCACAGTGCAGCGCAAATAGTCAGAATATCCCTGAACCATGTGTGTGGTTAGATGAACCCAGCACCTCCCACAATCCATCTACAGTGCTGTACAAATAGTCAGAACCCACCACCTCCGACACTCCATCCACAGTGCAGTACCCACCACCTCCCACACTCCATCCACAGTGCAGTACAAATAGTCAGAACCCACCACCTCCCACACTCCATCAACAGTGCAGTACAAATAGTCAGAACCCACCACCTCCCACACTCCATCCACAGTGCAGTACAACTAGTCAGAACCCCCCACATCCGACACTCCATACACAGTGCAGTACACATAGTCAGAACCCACCACCTCCCACACTCCATCCACATTGCAGTACAAATAGTCAGAACCCACCACCCCACCACGTTAACGGCAGACCTGTGAACCACGCATAGGACGGATTGGATGGACTTACGTGTTTTGTTTGAAATTGCCATGGTTTGAGTACGCGTAAAAGACTGTGATTTTGTTATGCTTTTATCGGATAATGATATTATTATTTTAACTGAGCCTTGGACTGATAAAAATAGTAAAATAGATTTGGATTGTTATTATTGTTATAATTTCTATAGAGAATTCAGACATCGAAATGCGAAAAGGAATTCGGGTGGAACGGTTATTTATGTACGCAATAAGATTAAAGGAATTTCAATTGCAAAAAAGATACATGATACATTGATTTGGTTAAAGTTTGATAACGCTTTTTTCAATATTGACTCGGATGTGTTGTTTATATTTGGAACGACATGTTGCCTATAACCAATGTAATTGACGCTGACCTGTTTGATATGTATTACTATGAAGCTAAAGGTAGAGTACTGGTCGCTGGTGATTATAACGCGAGGAAATAATGCAAACAAGACTCCATTTTATATGATACACTAGTTCCAGAACCAGATGACGCGGACTACTGCGTCGATACATTGTTGCCAATAATAGCTATGGACAATGTGAGTAATTCACACGGTAACAGAATAATTGACATGTGCAAAGCAACATCTCTTAGAATTGCAAATGGCCGTCTAGGAAATGACTTTGGTATAGGATCGTACACGTGCTTCAACAGGAGCGGATCAAGCGTAATAGACTATTTGTTATTAAGTGAGAAAAGTTTTAATAGCATTTTAGACGTCAGTATTCATGATTTCAATAATGTCAGTGACCATGCTCCACTTAGTTTTAATATTAAATGCCATTCCACAATTGAACATTGTGAAACCCCTTGTAATGTGCAGTTTATTAAGTGGAATATTGAAGATTTAACTATCTATGATACCATAGTTAACATCGAACGAAGCGACGAGACAGCTGTTAACAGCATGGTGAATTCATTCACCAGTATTATTAGAGACATTGCCGATCCATCATTTGTAAAATATGTACGTAAAAATAGTTCATTTGTGCGATCAAATATAGATGATAATAATAAATGGTTCTATTTAGAGTGCAGACAAGCAAAACGTCTATATAAGGACGCATTATTTCAATTTAATCAAACACAATCTGATGCTGATAGGGTAGAGCTATGCCATTATAAAAATGTACACAAAAGGATTATAAGACATAAAAGCAGAGCATTAAAATTTAAACAAACCAGAGATTTTGAAAACCTTAAAAAATGTAAACCTTGAGATTTTTGGAGGTATTTTAAAAATAATAATACAGTAAACAGTTGTAATATAACTTTGGGTGATTTTAAAATGTATTTTGAAGAAATGTTGTCTAATGTTAATCACAATATAAATGATGATGCGGAAAGCTTCAATGATACCAATAAATTTGACAATATCGACCCAGCTTACGAAGAATTAGATGCTAAAATGTCACATAGTGACATTTGTAAGCAATAAAAAACATTAAGTAGAAATAAGGCATCTGGGGAAGATAAGTTACTAAACGAGTATTTTCTTGAGGCTAGTGATAGTCTAGCTGGATATAATTTTATTACTATTATGTTTAATAACAATTTAGACACTGGAATATTTCCAGAGGTATGGACAAAAGGTATCATTATTCCGTTACATGAAAAGGGAGATAAACATGATGTAAACACTTATAGAGGTATTGCGCTGTTACGGTAAATTATGTACAAGTGTTTTAAATGATCGTCTTACAAAATGGAGTGAAGAAAATAATATAATTTCAGATGCTCAATTTGGTTTTAGAAAAGGCAGGTCCACTATAGACGCAGTATTTATTCTCCATTCATTGATACATCAATTTATTAACATATTTATAGATATGAGACGTTGTTTTGATTATATTTATAGAAATGCATTATGGTATAAATTGTATAATATGGATATTAACGGTAAACTTTTACGTGTAATTAGAACTATGTACCAAACTATGAAATCGTGTGTACGATCTTGTAGTGCTGGTAACTACTCTGATTTCTTTGAAATTGCAGTCGGATTGAGACAAGGGGAGATAATTTCTCCGATTATGTTTTCGCTGTTTGTAGAAGATTTAGAATTGTATTTACAGCATAGAACAGAAGGTGGCCTTACTTTACAAAATCGTTGTTCACAGATGAATTGGTAAGTCTAGCTTTAAACCCCGAAGATATGCAAGCGTCTTTGGATAAAATACACGAATATTGTAACAAGTGGGGACTCGAAGTTAACATTGAGAAAACCAAATGTGTTGTATTTAGAAAGCGTGGCGGATTACTAAGGGGCGAGAGATGGATATATGGAAATGCATATCTAGAGGTTGTAAATGATTTTAATTATTTGGGTGTAACACTTAATTATACTGGTAATTTTAATTTAAATACACATACTTTGTATGGAAAAGGTCTTAAATCAATGAACCCTCACTGCTAATCTAAAAAGACATGACACGTTGCCGAAAGTGGCGTTGCAGTTATTTGATGCATAATTCAACAATTTCTTATGGATGTGAAATATGGGGTTTTTCAAAATCCAAAATGTTAGACAAAATACATGTTAAATTCTGTAAAATGGTATTAGGAGTTAGACAAACGACATGTAACGTTGCTGTTTATGGCGAATTAGGACGTTATCCATTATATATAAACAGATATACACGTATTGTTAAATATTGGTTAAAATTGTGTCGTAATGATAATATTATTATACAATCAATTGTTGATACTGCCATGAATAATGTATCGAATGGTAAGACAAAATGGATTACTAGTGTTAAAGATGTATTATCTAAATATGGATTCCTGTAAAAATGTATAAATGGAATGATGTTACATATAACCAAATATCAGAATGCAATGATCAATCAATCATTCCTTTTATTGTTCAAACAAAGAGTATTGGATGAATTTATGCAGGAATGGCGTATGACTATAAATAACATGGAAGTGCTAACATTGTATACATGTGATAAGGATACATTAGATATAGAATTTTATTTGAATAACATTTTGTCTCGCAATATGCGTATTGCACTTACAAGAATAAGAATATCTGCACATAGTCTTATAATTCAAACTGATAGAAATGGAAGAGATATAATTGATAGAAATCTAAGATATTGCCAAATTTGTTCTACAAACGAAATAGAAGACGAATTTCTTGAAAAGCTCTTGAGTTACGTATCATTAGATCATAAACTGTTCCTGGAGGTCTTTAAAACTGATATTAATAGTTCTTATACAATTATATTGAATGGTTATCTTTACTTAGATCAACATATACTTATGAGGTCACAATTATAGAATTCTTTGAACAATACTTTTTATATGATAGCCCATACTGAGAATAGTATTGGTGTAACAGTCAGATGGAGTATATTTCGAGGAGAGTGTCACAGGTGTAGCGGGAGCCTCGTAGGTAGGGATCGACCCAAGCACTGAACCGGCCGGCAACACTATGTGATACACTTCTTGGAAGTGGATTCTAGTTTGGTGTGTTCCACCTAACGCTGTATCCCTAGTATGGAATATGTATTGCATACTGTTCTGTATATGACTTGATTGATCTGAACAATCGACTAAAATATACAGATACGGTTTTTTCAATATGTTGTCCATTTTAAAATACACTAGTATCAGGTATATATTTCACTTTTTATTTATTGATATGTTGTACTGAAATACAGTATATCGCATATATAGATGTCACTGTAATTAGGATTGCATTTAGAAATGTTTTAAGATTTCGAGTAAGTAAAATTATATACCATAGTTCATCCCTATAGTAATATGGTATGCCAATAATTATCACCTACATTTGTTGTCATAATTGTATACTTATGTTGTAGAATGAAATATTGCTATGTCACTAAAAACTGTATAGTTTATGTGAATACAATATGACCGTTCGTTCGTTCGATGATGTTGTTATTTGCCAGGTATCGATTTTTGTTATCGGAACCCGTTGCGATGACTAATTGAATGCACGATGAAGTTGCGATGGATATCTGCTATGAATTGTGAGGATAATTTTCCATCGCATCATCACGGACAATGTTTGAGCCATTATGTCTGTACTGTACGTAGTAAAACATAGTTAAACTGTTTTAATGCATGACACAGGTTTCCATTTAATCGCATTTAATGCATTGTTCTATGGATCAGCTATTATTATGTTATCTTAATATAACATGTTATGATATGTTCACGAACATCGACATTTTGTTCTAAGCAATCAATGGCATTCGCTTTATAAGACTTAGTATTATTTCTGTAAAATTGTAATGTAAATGCTTCTATTAAACTTGTTTTGACGTTTGCCAATTATGCTCCTACCGTATGACATTGACAAGTATACGTCGTACCAGCATTCCTATTTAATGATGCTCCTACCGTATGACATTGAAAAGTATACGTCGTACCAGCATTCCTATTTATGTTTACTACACTACGTTGTACCACCAAATTCTCATGGGAAGCTAGTATGGAGAAATATAACCCAACACACATATATACTTGAGCTTTATTTATAAGCCATAACATTAACAAGTCTACACAGCACACACATTTCTGATAGAAACAATAGTTACATACAAAAATAAAGTAAAGTAAATGTCGATATATTTAGGCGACTAGAAGTAACGTGCCCTCTGGTAAGAAAAAGTGCCAAATAATCTTTAAACTGGATGGGCACTGTGAATAAAAAACAGAACATTGTTAAAACAACACACCAAATTACTAATAAAACTAGCATACTGATAAAAAAAAGAAACTAATCTAACCACACAAATGGTTTGTGTGTGTTTTTACGTTTATTTATCATCGCTACCAGTTGCCCATATGAGCGACGCCTTCTGAAGAGATTAGTTATTTTATAGTTTGGAGGATAGTGCACGATACAGACAGAGACCCATTCCAGAATCTCCTCTGGTTCTTTTACATGCACGGTGTAAAGCATCGACACGAGACCTCGGATTAACGTCCCATCTGAAAGACTGTTAATATAAATGGTTCAAGGATATTCTTACTATGTGTACTGCACTGTGGATGGAGTGTGGGAGGTGGTGGGTTCATCTAACCACACAAATGGTTCAAGAATATTCTGACTATGTGTACTGCACTGTGGATGGAGTGTGGGAGGTGGTGGGTTCTGACTAGTTGTACTGCACTGTGGATGGAGTGTGGGAGGTGGTGGGTTCATCTAACCACACAAATGGTTCAAGGATATTCTGACTATGTGTACTGCACTGTGGATGGAGTGTGGGAGGTGGTGGGTTCTGACTAGATGTACTGCACTGTGGATGGAGTGTGGGAGGTGGTGGGTTCGGACTATTTGTACTGCACTGTGAATGGAGTGTGGGAGGTGGTGGGTTCTGACTATTTGTACTGCACTGTGGATGGCGTGTGGGAGGTGGTGGTTTCTGACTATTTGTACTGCACTGTGGATGGAGTGTGGGAGGTGGTGGGTTCTGACTATTTGTACTGCACTGTGGATGGAGTGTGGGAGGTGGTGGGTTCTGACAATTTGTACTGCACTGTGGATGGAGTGTGGGAGGTGGTGGGTTCTGACTATTTGTACTGCACTGTGGATGGAGTGTGGGAGGTGGTGGGTTCTGACTATTTATACTGCACTGTGGATGGAGTGTGGGAGGTGGTGGGCTCTGCACTGTGGATGGAGTGTGCGAGGTGGTGGGTTCTGACCATTTGTACTGCACTGTGGATGGAGTGTGGGAGGTGGTGGGTTGTGAACTGTGGATGGAGTGTGGGAGGTGGTGGGTTCTGACCATTTGTACTGCATTGTGGATGGAGTGTGGGAGGTGGTGGGCTCTGCACTGTGGATGGAGTGTGCGAGGTGGTGGGTTCTGACCATTTGTACTGCACTGTGGATGGAGTGTGGGAGGTGGTGGGTTCTGCACTGTGGATGGAGTGTGGGAGGTGGTGGGTTCTGACTATTTGTACTGCACTGTGGATGGAGTGTGGGAGGTGGTGGGTTCTGACAATTTGTACTGCACTGTGGACGGAGTGTGGGAGGTGGTGGGTTCTGATTATTTGTACTGCACTGTGGATGGAGTGTGGGAGGTGGTGGGTTCTGACTATTTGTACTGCACTGTGGACGGAGTGTGGGAGGTGGTGGGTTCTGACTATTTGTACTGCACTGTGGAGTGTGGGAGGTGGTGGGTTCTGCACTGTGGATGGAGTGTGGGAGTTGGTGGGTTCTGACCATTTGTACTGCACTGTGGATGGAGTGTGGGAGGTGGTGTGTTCTGCACTGTGGGTGGAGTGTGGGAGGTGGTGGGTTCTAACTATTTGTACTGCACTATGGATGGAGTGTGGGAGGTGGTAGGTTCTACACTGTGGATGGAGTGTGGGAGGTGGTGGGTTCTGACCATTTGTACTGCACTGTGGATGGAGTGTGGGAGGTGGTGGGTTCTGCACTGTGGATGGAGTGTGGGATGTGGTGGGTTCTGACTATTTGCACTGCACTGTGGATGGAGTGTGGGAGGTGGTGGGATCTGACTATGTGTACTGCACTGTGGATGGTGTGTGGGAGGTGGTGGGTTCTCACTATTTGCACTGCACTGTGGATGGAGTGTGGGAGGTTGTGGGTTCTGACTAAGTGTACTGCACTGTGGATGGAGTGTGGGAGGTGGTGGGTTCTGACTATTTGTAATGCACTGTGGATGGAGTGTGGGAGGTGGTGGGTTCTGACTATGTGCACTGCACTGTGGATGGAGTGTGGGAGGTGGGTTCGAAAAAACATTTTGTGTTTTCTCATCCATGCTAATTAAGATATATTTATGTGGGGACATGGTAATAACACGTGTGGGAACATGGAAATAACACGTGTGGGGACATGGTAATAACACGTGTGGGGACATGGTAATAACACGTGTGGGGATATGGTAATAACACGTGTGGGGACATGGTAATAACACGTGTGGGGACATGGTAATAACACGTGTGGGGACATGATAATAACACGTGTGGGAACATGGTAATAACACGTGTGGGGATATGGTAATAACACCTGTGTGGACATGGTAATAACACGTGTGGGCACATGGTAATAACACGTGTGGGAACATGGCAATAACACGTGTGGGGACATAGTAATAACACGTGTGGGAACATGGTAATAACACGTGTGGGGACATGATAATAACACGTGTGGGAACATGGTAATAACACGTGTGGGGATATGGTAATAACACGTGTGGGGACATGGTAATAACACGTGTGGGGACATGGTAATAACACGTGTGGGAACATGGTAATAACACGTGTGGGGACATGGTAATAACACGTGTGGGAACATGGTAATAACACGTGTGGGGATATGGTAATAACACGTGTGGGGACATGGTAATAACACGTGTGTGGACATGGAAATAACACGTGTGGGGACATGGTAATAACACGTATGTGGACATGGAAATAACACGTGTGGGAACATGGAAATAACACGTGTGGGAACATGGTAATAACACGTGTGGGGACATGGTAATAACACTTGTGTGGACATGGTAATAACACGTGTGGGGATATGGTAATAACACGTGTGGGGACATGGTAATAACACGTGTGGGGACATGGAAATAACACGTGTCTGAACATGGTAATAACACGTGTGGGGACATGGTAATAACACGTGTGGTGACATGGAAATAACACGTGTCTGAACATGGTAATAACACGTGTGGGGACATGGAAATAACACTTGTGTGGACATGGTAATAACACGTGTGGGGACATGGAAATAACACGTGTGGGGACATGGTAATAACACGTGTGGGAACATGGTAATAACACGTGTGGGGACATGGAAATAACACGTGTGGGGACATGGTAATAACACGTGTGGGGACATGGTAATAACACGTGTGGGGACATGATAATAACACGTGTGGGGACATGGAAATAACACGTGTGGGGACATGAAAATAGCGTATATAACCTTTGTAGTATACATAATTACATGTTGTTATGAACAGATACTTGAACTGTGACAACACATGCGATAGAACGAACAACACATGCGATTGAACAACGGACACAATTGAGCAGAGTGCATCATTAGCCACATATTTTTGTGTAGAGAATACAATCATCTTCACGCAGGTTTCCCGGGCTACTGTCTAACAACTGTTGTCTTGTAATACTCAAACACTGGCACCTCTTAGAACTAGTTTTGTACTCAACAGAGAGGCAATTGTCGCCATGGTCCATCTCACATTTCTGTATACAGTCTTCATCGGTATTCATGCAAATGTGTTTAACTATGTTATAACCGTACACACACTGACCGGGATACGTCTGTAGGTTAGTTCTATAACTATCGCATACTAAAACAGAGAATGGCGTATTGTAAATCATTTTTGAAACGGTTCTCGAACATTAATTTGAAAACTAACTACACATTTACTGTTGATTTTCGTTTTAGTTATTCACAGTTACAAAGTGTGATAACGTTACTACATTCAATGACACACTCAATAATACAATGTATGGAATACTGCTCGGAGGGGTACCAGGGTCTTCAGCCACCAACTGTCTGGAATACTGCTCGGAGGGGTACCAGGGTCTTCGACCACCAACTCTCTGGAATACTGCTCGGAGGGGTACCAGGGTCTTCCGCTACATACTATAACTGGAATTATATGACCTAAGCTGTTTGTGCGACTTTAAACTCCGACAACAAACACACGAGTATAACACAATATCATGCCAATGGCGGTATGTCTGTTTCTACAAACACACGATAATGACACATGCCAATGGCGGTCTGTCTGTTTCTACAAACACACGATAATAACACATGCCAATAGCGGTCTTTCTGTTTCTACAAACACACGATAATAACACATGCCAATATCGGTCTGTCTGTATCTAGAAACACACGATAACAATACATGCCTATGGCGGTCTGTCTGTTTCTACAAACACACGATAATAACACATGTCAATGGCGGTCTGTCTGTTTCTACAAACACACGATAATAACACATGTCAATGGCGGTCTGTCTGTTTCTACAAACACACGATAATAACACATGTCAATGGCGGTCTGTCTGTTTCTACAAACACACGATCATAACACATGCCAATGGCGGTCGGTCTGCTTCTACAAACACACGATAATAACACATGCCAATGGCGGTATGTCTGTTTTTACAAACACACGATAATAACACATGCCAATGACGGTCTGTCTGTTTCTACAAACACACGATAATAAGACATGCCAATGGCGGTCTGTCTGTTTCTACAAACACACGATAATAAGACATGCCAATGGCGGTCTGTCTGTTTCTACAAACACACGATAATAAGACATGACAATGGCGGTCTGTCTGTGTCTACAAACACAAGATAATAACACATACCAATGGCGGTCTGTCTGTTTCTACAAACACACAATAATAACACATGCCAATGACGGTCAGTCTGTTTCTACAAACACACGTTTATAACACATGTCAATGGCGGTCTGTCTGTTTCTATAAACACACAATAATAAGACATGCCAATGGCGGTCTGTCTGTTTCTACAAACACACGATAATAAGACATGCCAATGGCGGTCTGTCTGTTTCTACAAACACACGATAATAAGACATGACAATGGCGGTCTGTCTGTTCCTACAAACACACGATAATAACACATGCCAATGGCGGTCTGTCTGTTTCTACAAACACACGATAATAACACATGCCAATGGCGGTCTGTCTGTTTCTACAAACACACGATAATAACACATGCCAATGACGGTATGTCTGTTTCTACAAACACACGATAATAACACATGCCAATGGCGATCTGTCTGTTTCTACAAACACACGATAATAACACATGCCAATGGCGGTCTGTCTGTTTCTACAAATGTATCAGCAGCAATGTGTAACTAGATGTTGCCCCAAAACAAGCTGCACCACAGGTACGTTCCTATTTACAACCATTACTTCGTCCTGGCTGTCCGATTACCGCAGTGGTTAGCGATGAGTGGTTAGCGCCATCGCTTCTTACCAATGTAACCCGGGTTCGATCCTCGGAACGGGAAGTATGTGAGATGGTACGGTGGTCGCAAGATCGGACACGTGCGTTTTCTCCGGGTACTCCTGTTTCCTCCCACATAAATGACAACATTTAGCTTTCATCCGCGCCAACGAGAGTGATTCATATAAGTTGTTAGAACTTGCTTCGCAATCTTTGTAATATAAATAAAGTTTAAATTTAAATTTACTTCCTCTATGTGTATATTCTATATGACACACACTTAACAACTATTTGGGGCAGACCTTGTCTTAACGAATGTTGTACATGTGTGCACAATGGAGTCGCACGATTTTTAACGTGTGATTTTGAAATTGTTGCGGAAATAATATTATGTATTGCTATGTATTGTAATGAGGCATCAATCGCCGTTAAAATGATGCTGATGTTAACGTATTTACATTGAAAGTGGTACACTTCTTCGACGATGTTGAATATCTTAGTGAAATATAAAAACAATATCACAGTAGGTGAGTAAAGTTCTCGTATCTTAGAAGTATAGTTACAGCCCGGACTGGAACTATTGACTCTGGCGGACGGACACACGCACGGGAACACGGACAGTGCCAACACTATATGCCTCCCTTCGACAATATGATTATAATATAAGTTACAGTAATTAATTAAGTACACAATAAATACAAGCCAGGATCCATTATAACAACGGATTTACCGCCGTATAATGCAGGTACATTTTACTGGCTGCTTAATTAAGAATCTAGACAGTAAGGGGTAGAATTGAAGATACACCAAATACTTAAGCCAAAGTAGCTCATTTATTTTGCAAATATGTTCAAGTGTGGAAATAAATGCATTACAGTACACACTAAATAGCTCAAAAAATAGTTGTTCTTAGGAATGGGGGAATGTTCCCTTGATAATTAGTACCAATATGTACGTTTTCAATGAAAGTAAATGAAATCTGACACATTATTTGCAGTAGTTACAAGAAACAGAAATGAATGTGTTTCTCAAATGGAGGAGCGTTCCTTTCTCTGATAACGCGTCTATACTATGTTGCCACTGTTCTCATAGGATGAACGTTCCCCCCGTTCTCAAGCAATGCAACACTATACCGTTACATCGAATGTTAACATAAATTGAATGAAACAATAGTATAATCCTGAGTATAAATCAAAGCATTTGCTGTCGGAACATAGATATGATTTTCGAGCAAAACTAATTGAGAATCTACCGTTGTTTAATAGTACTATAAATGTCCACCGTTACGATAGTATTATAAATGACCACCGTTACGATGGTAACAGCCTAGTAACATGTTTATAGTATTGTTAACGACGTTATGGATCCGCTTTTTACGAAAGTATAATGTAGTAAACATGGATTCGATGATAGATATGTAGAACATCGTAATACATGGTCCGCTTACGAATGCAAGCAAGCAAACTATATATATATATAGTAATACAGTGGACACACACAAGCGCTTTATGTCAGAAGAACATTGGGTCGACATGAATGCACTCAAAAGGTCATACAAATTATTAGTTAGGCAAAACTCGGACAGTATTAATTCACACAAATTAATAACTTCGTAAACCATAAACTTTCGAATCCGAAAAAATTCTGGAAATATTACAAGCCAAGGAGTTGTGAAGTGATGCGACATATCGGAATAAATACGGAACTACGATAGAAGTGATGCGACATATCGGAATAAATACCGAATTCCAATAGAAGTGATGAGACATATCGGAATAAATACGGAACTACGATATAAGTGATGCGACATATCGGAATAAATACGGAACTCCAATAGAAGTGATGAGACATATCAGAATAAATACGGAACTCCAATAGAAGTGATGAGACATATCGGAATAAATACGGAACTCCAATAGAAGTGATGCAACATATCGGAATAAATACGGAACTCCAATAGAAGTAATGAGACATATCGGAATAAATACGGAACTCCAATAGAAGTGATGCAACATATCGGAATAAATATGGAACTCCAATAGAAGTGATGCTACATATCGGAATAAATACGGAACTCCAATAGAAGTGATACGACATATCCTAATAAATACGGAACTCCAATAGAAGTGATGCGACATATCGGAATAAATACGGAACTACGATAGAAGTGATGCGACATATCGGAATAAATACCGAATTCCAATAGAAGTGATGAGACATATCGGAATAAATACGGAACTACGATATAAGTGATGCGACATATCGGAATAAATACGGAACTCCAATAGAAGTGATGAGACATATCGGAATAAATACGGAACTCCAATAGAAGTGATGAGACATATCGGAATAAATACGGAACTCCAATAGAAGTGATGAGACATATCGGAATAAATACCGAACTCCAATACAAGTGATGAGACATATCGGAATAAATACGGAACTCCAATAGAAGTGATGAGACATATCGGAATAAATACGGAACTCCAATAGAAGTGATGCGACATATCGGAATAAATACGGAACTCCAATAGATGTGATGCGACATATCGGAATAAATACGGAACTCCAATAGATGTGATGAGACATATCGGAATAAATACGGAACTCCAATATAAGTGATGAGACATATCGGAATAAATACCGAATTCCAATAGAAGTGATGAGACATATCGGAATAAATACGGAACTCCAATAGAAGTGATGCGTCATATCGGAATAAATACGGAACTCCAATAGAAGTGGTGAGACATATCGGAATAAATACGGAACTCCAATAGAAGTGATGCGACATATCGGAATAAATACGGAACTCCAATAGAAGTGATGAGACATATCGGAATAAATACGGAACTCCAATAGAAGTGATGAGACATATCGGAATAAATACGGAACTCCAATAGAAGTGATGCGACATATCGGAATAAATACGGAACTCCAATAGAAGTGATGCGACATATCGGAATAAATACGGAACTCCAATAGAAGTGATGAGACATATCGGAATAAATACGGAACTCCAATAGAAGTGATGAGACATATCGGAATAAATACGGAACTCCAATAGAAGTGATGAGACATATCGGAATAAATACCGAACTCCAATAGAAGTGATGAGACATATCGGAATAAATACGGAACTCCAATAGAAGTGATGCGTCATATCGGAATAAATACGGAACTCCAATATAAGTGATGAGACATATCGGAATAAATACGGAACTCCAATAGAAGTGATGAGACATATCGGAATAAATACGGAACTCCAATAGAAGTGATGAGACATATCGGAATAAATACGGAACTACGATTACCTAGAACTATTGTATTATGATACAACATATCGCAACCTGATTATTTCTATATAAATGTCATACTTTGTTTCAGTATATACAATGCCTATTTCCTAGGTCAGAGTAGAGCGGACACGGTTAATATATACGCTTTGTTTAAATATTGTATTCTACACACATATATGTTAGATACTAACGTGGTAAGCACATGGATGACATGTCTAAAAGGTTATATTTGCAACATTATTTGAGTACGAATTATTCTATAGCTTAGATATGCATAGTTACGTATATAAGTGTTAATTTGTAATATACAGTGTATGACTACACCAAACCAGAACATATTCCAGGGGTTTTCCTATAAGAGTTTGTTATCTCTGTTTTCTTCTGGGCGAGTCAAATCAAAGACGCAGTATTCCGAATGAGCGTTATTTTTGAACATTTTAGATATTTGGGATTTCAAATAAACGTCATGGTAGAGGTCAGTGTCGGAACGTTGCGTTCAGCCTGTTAGCATATGGCACTCATAATAATAGTATATATATGCAAGAGTGTGGCTGACATATGAAATGATTTTCAAATATACTGTATTTAAAAAGAAAATACATTGCCACATGTATGCTTATCAACAATAAACATACGAGGTCTAGTCATTGCGCTAAGGCACGCCATCTAGTCATTACGCTAGGACACACCATCTAGTCATTGCGTTAGGGTACGCCGTCCGTCTAGTCATTGCGTTAGGGTACGACGTCCGTCTAGTCATTGCGTTAGGGTACGCCGTCTAGTCATTGCGTTAGGGTACGCCGTCCGTCTAGTCATTGCGTTAGGGTACGCCGTCCGTCTAGTCATTGCGTTAGGGTACGCCGTCCGTCTAGTCATTGCGTTAGGGTACGCCGTCTAGTCATTGCGATAGGGTACGCCGTCTAGTCATTGCGTTCGGGTACGCCGTCTAGTCATTGCGATAGGGTACGCCGTCTAGTCATTGCGTTAGAGTACGCCGTCTAGTCATTGCGTTAGGGTACGCCGTCTAGTCATTGCGCTAGGGCATGCCGTCTAGTCCTTGCGCTAGGGTTCGCAGTCTAGTCATTGTGCTAAGGCACGCCGTCTAGTCCTTTCGCTAGAGTACGCCGTCTAGTCATTGCGCTAGGGCACACCGTCTAGTAATTGCGTTAGGGCACGCCGTCTAGTTCTTGCACAAGTCACGCCGTCTAGTCCTTGCGCTAGGGAATACCGTCTAGTCATTGCACTAGGGCACGCCGTCTAGTCATTGTACTAGGGCACGCCGTATAGTCCTTGCGCTAGGCCGTCTAGTCATTACGGTAGGGTATACCGTCTAGTCATTGCACTAGGGTATGCCGTCTAGCCCTTGCGCTAGGACACACCGTCCAGTCATTACGCTAGGGCACACCGTCTAGTTCTTGCACAAGGTACGCCGTCTAGTCATTACCCTTAGGCACGCCGTCTAGTCCTTGCACAAAGTACGCCGTCTAGTCATTACACTAGGGCACGCCGTCTAGTCCTTGCACAAGGTACGCCGTCTAGTCATTGCGCTAGGGTACGCCGTCTAGTCATTGCACTAGGGCACGCCGTCTAGTCATTGCGCTAGAGTACGCCGTCTAGTCATTGCACTAGGGCACGCCGTCTACTCCTTGCGCTATGGAATACCGTCTAGTCATTGGACTAGGGCACGCCATCTAGTCATGGTACTAGGGCACGCCGTCTAGTCCTTGCGCTAGGCCGTTTAGTCATTAAGCTAGCGTATACCGTCTAGTCATTGCACTACGGCACGCCGTCTAGTCCTTACACTAAGGTACGCTTCTAGTCCTTGTGCTAGGGTATGCCGTCTAGTCATTACGCTAGGGTACGCCGTCTAGTCATTGCACTAGGCCACGCCGTCTAGTCATTGCACTAGGGCACGTCATCTAGACATTTACTAGGGCACGCCGACTAGTCATTGCACTAGGGCACGCCGTCTAGTCCTTGCGCTAGGGCACGCCGTCTAGTCATTGCACTAGGGTACGCCGTCTAGTCATTGCGCTAGGCTACGCCGTCTAGTCACTGCTCTAGGGTACGCCGTCTAGTCCTTGCACTAGGGTACGCCGTCTAGTCATTACGCTATGGTACACCGTCTAGTAATTGCGCTAGGGTACGCCGTCTAGTTCTTGCGCTAGGACACAACGTCCAATCATTGCGGTAGGGTACGCCGTCTAGTCATTGCGCTAGGTCACACCGTCTGGTCATTGCGCTAGGGCCCGCCGTCTAGTCCTTGCACTAGGTACGCCGTCTAGTCATTGCGCTAGGGCACACCGTCTAGTCCGTGCGCTAGGGCACAACGTCTAGTCCTTGCGCTAGGGCACCCGTCTAGTCCTTGCACTAGGTACGCCGTCTAGTCATTACGCTAGGGTACGCCGTCAAGTCATTGCGCTAGGGTACGTCATCTAGTCATTGCGCTAGGGCACACCGTCTAGTCCTTGCGCTAGTGCACCCGTCTATTTCTTGCACTAGATACGCCGTCTAGTCATTGCGCTAGGACACGCCGTCTAGTCATTGCACTAGGTACGCCGTCTAGTCATTGCGCTAGGGTACGTCGTCAAGTCATTGCGCTAGGACACGCCGTCTAGTCATTGCGCTAGGGTACGTCGTCAAGTCATTGCGCTAGTACACGCCGTCTAGTCATTGCACTAGGGCACGCCGTATGATCATCGCACTAGGGAGCGCCGTCTAGTCATTGCACTAGGGCACGCCGTCTAGCCATTGCGCTAGGTTACACCGACTAGTCATTGCGCTAAGGTACGCCGTCTATTCATTACGCTAGGGAGCGCCGTCTAGTCATTGCGCTAGGACACACCGTCTAGTCATTGCACTAGGGCACGCCGTCTAGTCATTGCACTAGGGAGCGCCGTCTAATAATTGCGCTAGGACACACCGTCTAGTCCTTGCGCTAGGGTACGCCGTCTAGTCATTACGCTAGGACACGCCGTCTAGTCATTGCACTAGGGCACGCCGTCTAGTCATCGCACTAGTGCACGCTGTCTAGTCATTGCACTAGGGTACGCCGTCTAGTCATCGCACTAGGGCACGCCGTCTAGTCATTGCACTAGGGAACGCCGTCTAGTCATCGCACTAGGGAACGCCGTCTAGTCATCGCACTAGGGCACGCCGTCTAGTCATCGCACTAGGGAACGCCGTCTAGTCATCGCACTAGGGAACGCCGTCTAGTCATCGCACTAGTGCACGCTGTCTAGTCATTGCACTAGGGTACGCCGTCTAGTCATTGCGCTAGGGTACGCCGTCTAGTCCTTGCGCTAGGGTACGCCGTCTAGTCATTGCAATGGAATGTTTTGTTATTACTGTTTAGTGTAGCAAATACTATTGCTATATGTGAGCAACGATCTTGGGGGGGGTATTTGTATGATAATACAGGCTATTTATTTTTCTTTCTTTTTCAATTAATAGTATTGTCCCTATTTATTTGATCGTAATCCAGGTAAATATATATATTGTTCTCATTATATAACTTTTAAATTTAATTGATTTAATTTAATTAATCTAGATATTAACAGAATAGGTTACGCGTTATAATTTTCTTCCGGCTTTTTTATTTAAGCTTTATTTATTTTACATAGATTGCGAAGCAAGTTTTAACAACTTATATTAATCACTCTCGTTGTGGCCGGTTGAAATTGTAAATGTGGTAATTCGTGTGGCAGGAAACCGGAGTATCCGAAGGAAATACACCTGTTCGATATGGCGGCCACCGTACCATCTCACATACTTCCCGGTCCGAGGATCTAACCCTATTTGGGCAAATCAGAAAACATTGAACTTCTCTAATAAAGAACTAAAAGAGCTCACGTATATGTATATATATGCAATGTATTAATGTGTACATATGGAATGTTTGTGACTTGTGATACTGTAAATGGAGATGCACTTACCTTTTGTACATTTCGATTGCGAGTGATCATACTCATACAATGATTTGCAAAAGCAGTTTCCTTGTGTATCAGATTGACTATATAAACATCTGGAGTTGGGGTCGACACAGTCACTATCCACGTCGCAATCACTCCCTGCAGGCAATAGTTCTGTAATATAATATATAAGAACGCAGGGACTGTTTATTGAGACAAACTTGTGCATCCATCAGCGTGTCTTCCAAATTCACCTCAGTGGTACCTTTCATTACGTATTAATGTACTCATGTACTATGTATTAATTCACGCATGTAGCATGTATTAAAGCACGCATGTATAATGTATTAATGTACGCATGTAGAATGTATTAATACACGCATGTACTATGTATTAATTCACGCATGTAGTATGTATTAATGCACACATACAGAATGTATTAATGCACGCATGTACTATGTATTAATTCACGCATGTACTATGTATTGATTCACGTATGTAGTATGTATTAATGCACGCATGTATAATGTATTAATGTACGCATGCAGAATGTATTAATGCACACATGTAGTATGTATTAATGCACGCATGTAGAATGTATTAATGTACGCATGCAGAATATGTTAATGTACGCATGCACTATGTATTAATTCACGCATGTAGTATGTATTAATTCACGTATGTAGAATGTATTAATACACGCATGTACTATGTATTAATTCACGCATGTAGTATGTATTAATACACGCATGTATAATGTATTAATGTACGCATGTAGAATGTATTAATATGCGCATGTACTATGTATTAATGCACGCATTTGGTATGTATTAATGTACGCATGTAGAATGTATTAATGCACGCATGTATTATGTATTAATTCAAGCATTATAATGTATTAATGCACGCATGCATAATGCATCAATGAACGCATACACTATGTATTAATTCAAGCATGTACCATGTATTAATTCACGCATATAGTATGTATTAATGCACGCATGTAGAATGTATTAATGTACGCATGCATAATGTATTAATGTACGCAATTACTATGTATTAATGCACGCATGTACTATGTATTCATTCACGCATGTACTATGTATTGATTCACGTATGTAGTAGGTATTAATGCACGCATGTATAATGTATTAATGCACGCATGTAGTATGTATTAATGCACGCATGTACTATGTATTAATTCACGCATGTATTAATGCACGCATGTAGTATGTGTTAATACACGCATGTATAATGTATTAATACACGCATGTACTATGTATTAATTCACGCATGTATTATGTATTAATGCACGCATGTAGTATGTATTAATTCACGCATGTTCTCTGTATTAATACACCTACGTGTTTTGCATTGATACAGGTATGTAGTGTGTATTAGTGCATGTATGTAGCATGAGATAATGCACGCATGTTATATGTATTCATACACATATGTAGTACATTGTATGTATTAGTGCACGCATGTAATATGCATTATTGCACGTAAGTACTATCGATTACTGAATATATGTAGTTATGCATTAATGAACGCATGTATAGTGGATCAATGCACGCATGTAATATGCATTACTGCACGAATGTACTATCGATTAATGAACATATGCAGGTATGTATTAATGAACGCATGTACATGTGATCAATGCACGTATGTATTATGTATTCAACTATTAATACATGCAAGTGCTATGCATAAATACACGGATGTACTATATTAATTCACGCATGTACAATGTATTAATACACATATATACTATATATTAATGCACGCATGTATAGTGGGTCAATGCACGTATGCCTTATGTATATTAATTCACTCATGTACTATGTATTGATACACGCCTGTACTATGTATTGATACACGCATGTACTATGTATTGATACACGCATGTACTATGTATCGATACACGCCTGTACTATGTATTGATACACGCATGTACTATGTATTAATACACCCATGTACTATGTATTGATACACGCATGTACTATGTATTGATACACGCATGTAATATGTATTGATACACGCCTGTACTATGTATTGATACACGCATGTAATATGTATTGATACACGCATGTAATATGTATTGATACACGCATGTACTATGTATTGATACACGCATGTACTATGTATTGATACACGCATGTACTATGTATTGATACACGCATGTACTATGTATTGATACAGGCATGTACTATGTATTGATACACGCATGTAATATGTATTGATACAGGCATGTACTATGTATTGATACACGCATGTACTATGTATTGATACACGCATGTAATATGTATTGATACACGCATATACTATGTATTGATACACGCCTGTACTATATATTAATGCACGCCTGTACTATGTATTGATACACGCCTGTACTATGTATTGATACACGCATGTAAGATGCATTAATACATTCAAGTGCTATGCATAAATGAACGGATGTACTATATTAATTCACGCACATACTATCTATTGATGCACGTATGTATTGTGTATTAATACACGCATGTACTATGTATTGATACACGCATGTACTATGTATTGATGCACGTATGTATTGTGTATTAATACACGCCTGTACTATGTATTGATACACGCATGTACTATGCATTAATGCACGCATGTGCCATGTATTCTAACATGGCTCGGCATTTTGTCTGTATAATTATACACAAAAGGATGACTTTACCGTTTTTAAATTAAAAATAAAACATGGCTTAGCGCTTGATGTTAAACGTGACGTCATTGTTGTAGTTTTATGACATTATTAATGTACTACTCTAAAAATAATAACACAAACTCTGTTTGCGCCTTTTATATAGTTTGGTCATGCTAGAATCGAAATATTATTTATAGTTGCCTTATTCGAATAGCACATTGTGTGTCCTTCTGAGCACCGGAATCAGAAACTTAGTCATACGGCCTGCACGATTAATTCCTACACGTCAGAACTCCAGGCCATAATTAATTTATTCGCCAATAAACAACGGAACGAAAAATATTATTTGTTAATTAATGCACGCATGTATTACTCAAATTCAACACATGGTTACTAAATTAAATTATGCCGGTGTATAGAAGGCTACTATGTTGACAATATAATTATATGATCATCAATTCTGGGCATATTGCATCTTATCATAATGAGGCAGTTTGTAAAGCTAAACACTAGCTTGAATGGATTCGTCGTCCGAGAAACTGCTGCTTCTTTTTCAGGTTTAAGCAAATTTAATTCGTTTACCGTACATTCCGGTTCAAACTTATATTGTAACACGCCTCGATTAAATAGGTTACGTTTGCATTGCTCACAACTATAACAGTGTTGTGAATAAAAAAGGGATTTTAATACAGTTTCGCTGATCCTGCCGGAGAATTAATTTTCTGGCTGATATAATTGTATGTGATGGGAGTTTGAACTGTAAAACAAGGATTTGAACAGAAAATCATTGTGGCTACCTTCACAACTGAACTCTATAGATTCCCACTGTCCGGACGAAATACATATAATGGACATCTCTGTATCGGTATGGTAGTTCGTGTAACCGGACCAACACGTGTACGTCACGGAAGAACCTTCTAACGTGGAGGTGAATTCACTAGTGGCGTGTATAAGATCGACATGTGTGCCACAGTCTACTTCTGAAATTCGATGTGCATATATAACTTTAAAAAGTTGATGATAACGATAACTTTACAAGATATTATCAATATAAATCAGAATAGATTCGATGAACAATGTTCGTGAGAACAGTAGTGGTGCTTGTGGTGACAAGCACATTGCTTACATAGTATAATAAGTGAAAACAATTATCGAAGTTATTGCAGTCAACACATCACATTACATATTGTATCAGTATGTCACTTGCGTGTTCATAAATGGCCGTGCAATAATGTTAGGTGACCGATTTAATATTTACGAAGGAAGCGGAACTCATAAAATTCCAAGCCTATTCTATATTAGTTATAAAGTGGTTTCCTGGAGAAAGGTAGGAAGTCATCCGAGGACATGTTATAAACTATGCTTCTGCAACGGATTCAGTTGTCATGGAAACCGTTTTAAATTCTGATTTATAATTAATATCTAGATATTCACAGCAATATTTAGTTACGTTAATCCCGCAAATACAGCAGTCACGGGCTTCTAATTCAGACACATTTCTCTTAAATTTCTATGTTTGATAATCATGATCATCACTCTAGTGTTACGTTAATGTGCGACGGATCATGTCATATGCACAGTAGTACAATCTCTGTATCCAAGTGTACTTGGACGGGTCATGTCATATGCACAGTAGTACAATCTCTGTATACATGTGTACTTGGACGGATCATGTCATATGCACATTAGTACAATCTCTGTATACATGTGTACTTGGACGGATCATGTCATATGCACAGTAGTACCATCTCTGTATCCAAGTGTACTTAGACGGATCATGACATATGCACATTAGTACAATTTCTGTATCCAAGTGTACTTGGACGGATCATGACATATGCACAGTAGTACAATCTTTGTATACAAGTGTACTTGACTCGAATGTATTACCTTAATGTGCGACGGATCATGACATATGCACAGTATCACGATTTCTGTATCCAATTGGACTTGACTCGAACGTATTACGTTAATGTGCGACGGATCATGACATATTCACAGTAGTACACTCTCTGTATCCAAGTGTACTTGACTCGAACGTATTACGTTAATGTGCGATGGATCATGACATATGCACAGTAGTACAATCTCTATATCCAAGTGTACTTGGACGGATCATGACAAAAGTATGCACAATAGTACACTTTCTGTATCCAAGTGTACTTGTCTCGAACGTATTACGTTATTGTGCGACGGATCATGACATATGCACAGTAGTACAATATATGTATCCAAGTGTACTTGACTCGAACGTGTTACTTTGATTTAACACTATCTACACATATGTCTTAGCCAGTGTCCTGAATATGCACTCAATATGAAACGGATACTTTCGAGAAAGGTCCTAATATTGATATGTGTCTCGAGTGAAATAAAGTTGGTATTGTATTGTATTGTTTAATAGGTCCTTCTCAGTAAAATATCTACCAAAATACATGGCTGAATTTCACATGCAGATCTTAGATTTATTCAGAAACTAATACTGTTTTATGAAGATAAAAACGAGCGTCTTCAAATGTATTTACATGCTCTGTTCCCTACACATATATGTGAGTCCAATGTTCCCTACTCGTAATGCCAATGTTCCATTGCTTCTACATGTGATTCCAATGTTCCCTACTCCTATATTTGATTCCATTATTACCTACTCCTATATGTGATTCCAATGTTCCCTACTTCTATATGTGATTCCAATGTTCCCTACTCCTATATGTGATTCCAATGTTCCCTACTTCTATATGTGATTCCAATGTTACCTACTCCTATATGTGATTCCAATGTTCCCTACTCCTATATGTGATTCCAATATTCCCTACTCCTCTATGTGATGCCAATGTTCCCTACTACTATATGTGATTCCAATGTTCCCTACTTATATATGTGATTCCAATGTTCCCTACTCCTATATGTGATTCCAATATTCCCTACTCCTCTATGTGATGCCAATGTTCCCTACTACTATATGTGATTCCAATGTTCCCTACTCCTATATGTGATTCCAATATTCCCTACTTATATATTTGATTCTAATGTCCCCTACTACTATATGTGAGTCCAATGTTCCCTACTCCTATATGTGATTCCAATGTTCCATACTCTTATATATGATTCCAATGTTCCCTACTCCTGTATGTGATTCCAATGTTCCCTACTCCTATATGTGATTCCAATGTTCTCTATTCCTATATGTGATTCCAATGTTCCATACTCCTATATGTGATTCCAATGTTCCCTACGTCTATATGTGATTCCATTGTTCCCTACTCCTATATGTGATTCCAATGTTCCCTACTCCTATATGTGATTCCAACGTTCCCTACTTCTATATGTGTATGGTATTCATGGCGATAAGCAAACTGTTTACCGAGTCCAATAAGTGAAATCAATCGTCAAAGTTATACACAAAATTCAATAAATCTTCACATCGTAAAATACTAGTTTGTCATGTCAATATGTTTAAATAAATATCAGTACAATAAGGTCAGTTGATCTGATTAATCGACGCCAACGAATCTGGAATCGTAAATATCAACACATTTGTTTTTACAAACTCTACCTTTGCTACACTTCGGTAGTTTTCCCCATTGACCAGATGGTAGACACTCGATATAGGAAATATCTTTACTCTCAGAGCACTGGTATTTAATCTTAGCTCCCACGTGCATCATATTTCCAGAAGATATTGCATTGTCGACATATGGTATGCTGCCACACTCTGCAATGAAAGAATAGAAAACATACATTTTTATTTATTTATATATTATTTATATATTACGAATGTGTCACTGTTTGTAATTTTAACATACGTTCTTAAGGTGTCGTGGGGCAAACAAATGCGCGTTGGTACTGACATCTTACATCGAGCTATCCTGTATACCGCGTTTGGAACTAGCTAGACAGCTTACAACGAGCTATCCTGTATCACGCGTTTGGAACTATCTAGACAGCTTACAGCGAGCTATCCTGTATCACGCGTTCGGAACTGCTAGACAGCTTACAGCGAGATATCATGTATCACGCGTTTGGAACTAGCTAGACAGCTTACAGCGAGTTATCCTGTATCACGCGTTCGGAACTAGCTAGACAGCTTACAGCGATATATCCTGTATCACGCGTTCGGAAATAGCTAGACAGCTTACAGCGAGCTATCCTGTATCATGCCTTTGGAACTAGCTAGACAGCTTACAGCGACTTATCCTGTATCACGCGCTTGGAACTAGCTAGGCAGCTTACAGCGATTTATCCTGTATCATGCGTTTCGAACTAGTTAGACAGCTTACAGCGAGCTATCCTGTATCACGCGTGTGTAACTAGCTAGAGAGCTTACAGCGAGCTATCCTGTATCACGCGTTTGGAACTAGATAGAGAGCTTACAGCGAGCTATCTAGTATCACGCGTTTGGAACTAGCTAGACAGCCTATATCGAGCTATCCTGTATCCCGCGTTTGGAACTAGCTAGGCAGCTTACAGCGAGCTATCCTGTATCACGCGTTCGAAACTAGCTAGACAGCTTACAGCGAGTTAACCTGTATCACGCGTTTGGAACGAGCTAGTCAGTTTACAGTGATATATCATGTATCACGCGTTTGGAACTAGCTAGAGAGCATACAGCGATATATCCTGTATCACGCCTTTGGAACTATCTAGACGTCCTACAGCGAGCCATCCTGTATCATGCGTTTGGAACTAGCTAGGCAGCTTACTACGAGATATCCTGTATCACGCGTTTGGTACTAGCTAGACAGCTTACACCGATCTATCCTGTATCACGCGTTCGGAACTAGCTAGACAGCTTACACCGAGCTATCCTGTATCACGCGTTTGGAACCAGCTAGACAGCTGACAGCGAGCTATCCTGTATGACGCGTTTGGAACTAGCTAGACAGGTTACAGCGAGCTATCCTGTATCACGCGTTTGGAACTAGCTAGAGAGCTTAGAGCGAGTTATCATGTATCACGCGTTTGGAACTAGCTAGGCAGCTTACAGCGATTTATCCTGTAACACGCGTTTGGAACTAGTTAGACAGCTTACAGTGAGCTATCCTGTATCACGCGTTTGGAACTAGCTAGACAGCTTACATCAAGCTATCCTGTATCAAGTGTTTGGAACTAGCTAGGCAGCTTACAGCGAGCTATCCTGTATCACGCGTTTGGAACTAGCTAGGCAGCTTACAGCGAGCTCTCCTGTATCACGCGTTTGGAACTAGCTAGACAGCTTACAGCGATTTATCCTGTAACACGCGTTTGGAACTAGTTACACAGCTTACAGCGAGCTATCCTGTATCACGCGTTTGGAACTAGCTAGACAGCTTACATCAAGCTATCCTGTATCTCGCGTTTGGAACTAGCTAGGCAGCTTACAGCGAGCTATCCTGTATCACGCGTTTGGAACTAGCTAGGCAGCTTACAGCGAGCTCTCCTGTATCACGCGTTTGGAACTAGCTAGGCAGCTTACTGCGAGATATCCTGTATCACGAGTTTGGTACTAGCTAGACAGCTTACACCGAGCTATCCTGTATCACGCGTTTGGATCTAGCTAGACAGCTTACATCGAGCTATCCTGTATCACGTGTTCGGAACTAGCTAGACAGCTTACCTCGAGCTATTCTGTATCACGCGTTCGGATCTAGCTAGACAGCATACATCGAGTTATCCTGTATGACGCGTTTGGAACTAGCTAGACAGCTTACATCGAGGTATCCTATATCACGCGTTCGGAAATAGCTAGACAGCTTACAGCGAGCTATCCTGTATCACGCCTTTGGAACTAGCTAGACAGCTTACAGCGACTTATCCTGTATCACGCGTTTGGAACTAGCTAGACAGCTTACAGCGATCTCTCCTATAGCACGCGTTTGGAACTAGCTTGACAGCCTACAGCGCGCTATCCTGTATCACGCGTTTGGAACTAGCTAGACAGCATACAGCGATATATCCTGTATCACGCGTTTGGAACTAGTTAGACAGCTTACAGCGACCTATCCTGTATCACGCGTTTGGAACTAGCTAGGCAGCTTACAGCGAGCGATCCTGTAGCACGCGTTCGGAACTAGCTAGACAGCTTACAGCGAGCTCTCCTGTAGCACGCGTTTGGAACTAGCTAGACAACTTACATCGAGCTATCCTGTATCACGCGTTCGGAACTAGCTAGACAGCTTACCTCCAGCTATCCTGTATCACGCGTTCGGATCTAGCTAGACAGCATACAGCGAGTTATCCTGTATCAAGCGTTTGGAACAAGCTAGACAGCTTACAGCGAGCTATCCTGTATGACGCGTTTGGAACTAGCTAAACAGCTTACATCGAGGTATCCTATATCACGCGTTCGGAAATAGCTAGACAGCTTACAGCGAGTTATCCTGTATCATGCGTTTGGAACTAGTTAGACAGCTTACAGCGAGCTCTCCTGTAGCACGCGTTTGGAACTAGCTATACAGCTTACATCGAGGTATCCTATATCACGCGTTCGGAAATAGCTAGACAGCTTACAGCGATTTATCTTGTATCATGCGTTTGGAACTAGTTAGACAGCTTACAGCGAGCTCTCCTGTAGCACGCGTTTGGAACTAGCTAGACAGCTTACAGCGATCTCTCCTATAGTACGCGTTTGGAACTAGCTTGACAGCTTACAGCGAGTTATCCTGTACCACGCGTTCGGAACTAGCTAGACAGCCTACAGCGCGCTATCCTGTATCACGCGTTTCGAACTAGCTAGACAGCATACAGTGATATATCCTGTATCACGCGTTTGGAACTAGTTAGACAGCTTACAGCGAGCTATCCTGTATCACGCGTTTGGAACTAGCTAGGCAGCTTACAGCGAGCTATCCCGTATCACGCGTTCGGAACTAGCTAGACAGCTTACAGCGAGCTCTCCTGTAGCACGCGTTTGGAACTAGCTAGACAGCTTACAGCGATCTCTCCTATAGCACGCGTTTGGAACTAGCTTGACAGCTTACAGTGAGTTATCCTGTATCACGCGTTCGGAACTAGCTAAAGAGCTTACACAGAGCTATCCTGTATCACGCGTTTGGATCTAGCTAGACAGCTTACATCGAGCTATCCTGTATCACGCGTTCGGAACTAGCTAGACAGCTTACCTCGAGCTATCCTGTATCACGCGTTCGGATCTAGCTAGACAGCATACAGCGAGTTATCCTGTATCACGCGTTTGGAACAAGCTAGACAGCTTACAGCGAGCTATCCTGTATGACGCGTTTGGAACTAGCTATACAGCTTACATCGAGGTATCCTATATCACGCGTTCGGAAATAGCTAGACAGCTTACAGCGATTTATCCTGTATCATGCGTTTGGAACTAGTTAGACAGCTTACAGCGAGCTCTCCTGTAGCACTCGTTTGGAAGTAGCTAGACAGCTTACAGCGATCTCTCCTATTGCACGCGTTTGGAACTAGCTTGACAGCTTACAGTGAGTTATCCTGTACCACGCTTTCGGAACCAGCTAGACAGCCTACAGCGCGCTATCCTGTATCACGCGTTTGGAACTAGCTAGACAGCATACAGCGATATATCCTGTATCACGCGTTTGGAACTAGTTAGACAGCTTACAGCGAGCTATCATGTATCACGCGTTTGGAACTAGCTAGGCAGCTTACATCGAGCTATCCTGTATCACGCGTTCGGAACTAGCTAGACAGCTAAGGGCGAGTTAACCTGTATCACGCGTTTGGAACTAGCTAGACAGCATACAGCGATATATCCTGTATCACGCGTTTGGAACTAGCTTGACAGCTTACATCGATTTATCCTGTATCACGCGTTTGGAATTAGCTAGACAGTTTACAGCGAGTTATCATGTATCATGCGTTTGGAACTAGCTAGACAGCTTACAGCGATTTATCCTGTAACACGCGTTTGGAACTAGTTAGACAGCTTACAGCGAGCTATCCTGTATCACGCGTTTCGAAATAGCTAGACAGCTTACATCAAGCTATCCTGTATCACGCGTTTGGAACTAGCTAGGCAGCTTACAGTGAGCTATCCTGTATCACGTGTTTGGAACTAGCTAGGCAGCTTACAGCGAGCTCTCCTGTATCACGCGTTTGGAACTAGCTAGGCAGCTTACTGCGAGATATCCTGTATCACGAGTTTGGTACTAGCTAGACAGCTTACACCGAGCTATCCTGTATCACGCGTTTGGATCTAGCTAGACAGCTTACATCGAGCTATCCTGTATCACACGTTCGGAACAAGCTAGACAGCTTACCTCGAGCTATCCTGTATCACGCGTTCGGATCTAGCTAGACAGCATACAGCGAGTTATCCTGTATCACGCGTTTGGAACCAGCTAGACAGCTTACAGCGAGCTATCCTGTATGACGCGTTTGGAACTAGCTATACAGCTTACATCGAGGTATCCTATATCACGCGTTCGGAAATAGCTAGACAGCTTACAGCGATTTATCCTGTATCATGCGTTTGGAACTAGTTAGACAGCTTACAGCGAGCTATCCTGTATCACGCGTGTGTAACTAGCTAGACAGCTTACAGCGAGCTATCCTGTATCACGCGTTTGGAACTAAATAGACAGCTTACAGTGAGCTATCTAGTATCACGCGTTTGGAACTAGCTAGACAGCTTACAGCGAGCTATCCTGTATCACGCGTTTGGAACTAGCTAGAGAGCTTACAGCGAGCTATCCTGTATCACGGTTTGGAACTAGCTAGACAGCTTACATCGAGTTCTCCTGTATCAAGCGTTTGGAACGAGCTAGGCAGCTTACAGTGAGCTATCCTGTATCACGCGTTTGGAACTAGCAAGGCAGCTTACAGCGAGCTCTCCTGTATCACGCGTTTGGAACTAGCTAGGCAGCTTACTGCGAGATATCCTGTATCACGAGTTTGGTACTAGCTAGAGAGCTTACACCGAGCTATCCTGTATCACGCGTTTGGATCTAGCTAGACAGCTTACATCGAGCTATCCTGTATCACGCGTTTGGTACTAGCTAGAGAGCTTACATCGAGCTATCCTGTATCACGGGTTTAGAACTAGCTAGTCAGTTTACAGCGAGTTATCATGTATCACGCGTTTGGAACTAGCTAGACAGCTTATAGCGATTTATCCTGTTTCACGCGTTTGGAACTAGTTAGAATGCTTACAGCGAGCTCTCCTGTAGCACGCGTTTGGAACTAGCTAGACAGCTTACAGTGATCTCTCCTGTAGCACGCGTTTGGATCTAGCTTGACAGCTTACAGCGAGTTATCCTGTACGACGCTTTCAGAACTAGCTAGACAGCTTACAGCGCGCTATCCTGTATCACGCGTTTGGAACTAGCTAGACAGCTTACAGCGAGCTATCCTGTATCACGCGTTTGGATCTAGTTAGATATGTTACATCGAGTTATCCTGTATCACGCATTCGGAACTAGCTAGACAGCTTACAGCGAGCTATCCTGTATAATGCGTTCGGAACTAGCTAGACAGCTTACAGTGAGCTATCCTGTATAATGCGTTCGGAACTAGCTAGACAGCTTACAGTGCGCTATCCTGTATCACGCGTCTGGAACTAGCTAGACAGCTTACAGTGAGCTATCCTGTATCACGCGTTTGGAACTAGCTAGACAGCTTACAGTGAGCTATCCTGTATCACGCGTTTGGAACTAGCTAGACAGCTTACAGTGAGCTATCCTGTATCACGCGTTTGGAACTAGCTAGACAGCTTACAGCGAGCTATCCTGTAGCACGCGTTTGGATCTATCTATACAGCTTACATCGAGCTATCCTGTATCACGCGTTCGGAACTAGCTAGACAGCTTACAGTGAGCTATCCTGTATCACGCGTTTGGAACTAGCTAGACAGCTTACATCGAGCTATCCTTTATCATGCGTTTAGAACTAGCTAGGCAGCTTACATCGAGCTATCCTGTATCACGCGTTTGGAACTAGCTAGACAGCTTACAGCGAGTTATCCTGTATCACGCGTTCGTAACTAGCTAGACAGCTTACAGTGTGCTATCCTGTATCACTGGTTTGGAACTAGCTAGGCAGTTTACAGAGAGCTATCCTGTATCACGCGTTTGGAACTAGCTAGACAGCTTACAGCGAATTATCCTGTATCACGCATTTGGAACTAGTTAGACGTCCTATAGCGAGCTATCCTGTATCACGCGTTTGGAACTAGCTAGACAGCTTACAGCGAGTTATCCTGTATCACGCGTTTGGAATTAGCTAGACAGCTTACAGCGAATTATCCTGTATCACGCATTTGGATATAGTTAGACGACCTATATCGAGCTATCCTGTATCACGCCTTTGGAACTAGCTATGCAGCTTACATCGAGTTATCCTGTATCACGCATTCGGAACTAGCTAGACAGCTTACAGTGAGCTATCCTGTATCACGCGTTTGGAACTAGCTAGACAGCTTACATCGAATTATCCTGTATCACGCATTTGGAACTAGTTAGACGTCCTATAGCGAGCTATCCTGTATCGCGCGTTTGGAACTAGCTAGACAGCTTACAGCGAGCTATCCTGTATCACGCGATTGGAACTAGCTAGACAGCTTACATCGAGCTATCCTGTATCACGCGTTGGAACTAGCTAGGCAGCTTACATCGAGTTATCCTGTAGCACGCGTTTGGAACTAGCTAGACAGCTTACATCGAGCTATTCTGTATCACGCGTTTGGAACTAGCTAGGCAGCTTACTGTGAGCTATTCTGTATTACGCGTTTGGAACTAGCTAGGCAGATTACATCAAGCTATCCTGTATCACGCGTTTGGAACTAGCTAGGCAGCTTACATCGAGCTATCCTGTATCACGTGTTTGGAACTAGCTAGACAGCTTACAGTGAGCTATCCTGTATCACGCGTTTGGAACTGGCTAGGCAGCCTACTGTGAGCTATCCTGTATCATGCATTTGGAATTAGCTAGACAGCTTACAGCGAGCAATCCTGTATCACGCGTGTGGGTCTAGCTAGACAGCTTACATCGAATTATCCTGTATCACGCGTTTGGTTCTAGCTAGACAGCTTACATCGAGCTTTCCTGTATCACGCGTTCGGAACTATCTAGACAGCTTACAGCGAGTTATCCTGTATCACGCGTTTGGAACTAGCTAGACAGCTTACAGCGAGTTATCCTGTATCACGCGTTTGGAACTAGCTAGACAGCTTACAGCGAATTATCCTGTATCACGCATTTGGAACTAGTTAGACGTCCTATAGCGAGCTATCCTGTATCACGCGTTTGGAACTAGCTAGACAGTTTACAGCGAGCTATCCTGTATCACGCGATTGGAACTAGCTAGACAGCTTACATCGAGCTATCCTGTATCACGCGTTGGAACTAGCTAGGCAGCTTACATCGAGTTATCCTGTAGCACGCGTTTGGAACTAGCTAGACAGCTTACATCGAGCTATTCTGTATCACGCGTTTGGAACTAGCTAGGCAGCTTACTGTGAGCTATTCTGTATTACGCGTTTGGAACTAGCTAGGCAGATTACATCAAGCTATCCTGTATCACGCGTTTGGAACTAGCTAGGCAGCCTACAGCGAGCTATCCTGTATCACGCGTTTGGAACTAGCTAGACAGCTTACATCGAGCTATCCTGTATCACGCGTTGGAACTAGCTAGACAGCTTACAGCGAGCTATCCTGTATCAAGCGTTTGGAACTAGCTAGACAGCTTACATCGAGGTATCCTGTATCACGCGTTCGGAACTAGCTAGACAGCTTACAGTGAGGTATCCTGTATCACGCGTTTGGAACTAGCTAGACGTCCTACAGCGAGCTATCCTGTATCACGCGTTTGGATCTAGCTAGGCAGCTTACTGAGAGCTATCCTGTATCACGCGTTTGGTACTAGCTAGACAGCTTACATCGATATATCCTGTATCACGTGTTTGGATCTAGCTAGACAGCATACATCGAGCTATCCTGTATCAAGCGTTCGGAACTAGCTAGACATCTTACAGCGAGCTATCCTGTATCACGCGTTTGGAACTAGCTAGACAGCTTACAGCGAGCTATCCTGTAGCACGCCTTTGGATCTATCTATAGAGCTTACATCGAGCTATCCTGTATCACGCATTCGGAACTAGCTAGACAGCTTACAGTGAGCTATCCTGTATCACGCGTTTGGAACTAGCTAGACAGCTTACATCGAGCTATCCTTTATCATGCGTTTGGAACTAGCTAGGCAGCTTACATCGAGCTATCCTCTATCACACGTTCGGAACTGGCTAGGCAGCTTACATCGAGCTATCCTGTATCACGCGTTTGGAATGAGCTAGGCAGCTTATTGCGAGCTATCCTGTATCACGCGTTTGGAACTAGCTAGGCAGCTTACATAGAGCTATCCTGTATCACGCGTTCGGAACTAGCTAGACAGCTTACAGTGAGCTATCCTGTATCACGCATTCGGAACTAGCTAGACAGCTTACAGTGAGCTATCCTTTATCATGCGTTTGGAACTAGCTTGACAGCTTACAGCGAGTTATCCTGTATCACGCGTTCGGAATTAGCTAGACAGCTTACAGCGAGCAATCCTGTATCACGCGTTTGGGTCTAGCTAGACAGCTTACATCGAATTATCCTGTATCACGCGTTTGGGTCTAGCTAGACAGCTTACATCGAGCTTTCCTGTATCACGCGTTCGGAACTAGCTAGACAACTTACAGTGAGCTATCCTATATCACGCGTTTGGAACTATCTAGACAGCTTACATCGAGGTATCCTGTATCACGCGTTCGGAACTAGCTAGACAGCTTACAGCGAGGTATTCTGTATCACGCGTTCGGAACTAGCTACACAGCTTACAGCGAGCTATCCTGTATCACGCGTTTGGTACTAGCTAGACAGCTTACATCGAGCTATCCTGTATCAAGTGTTTGGATCTAGCTAGGCAGCTTACAGTGAGCTATCCTGTATCACGCGTTTGGAACTAGCTAGACAGCTTACACCGAGATATCGTGTATCACGCGTTTGGAACTAGCTAGATATCCTACAGCGAGCTATCCTGTATCACGCGTTTGGTACTAGCTAGACAGCTTACAGAGAGCTATCCTGTAACACGCGTTTGGAACTAGCTAGACAGCTTACATCGAGGTATCCTGTATCACGCGTTCGGAACTAGCTAGACAGCTTACAGCGAGCTATCCTGTATCACGCGTTCGGAACTAGCTAGACAGCTTACAGCGAGCTATCCTGTATCAAGCGTTTGGTACTAGCTAGACAACTTACATCGAGCTATCCTGTATCACGGGTTTAGAACTAGCTAGTCAGTTTACAGCGAGTTATCATGTATCACGCGTTTGGAACTAGCTGGACAGCTTATAGCGATTTATCCTGTTTCACGCGTATGGAACTAGTTAGACAGCTTACAGCGAGCTCTCCTGTAGCACGCATTTGGAACTAGCTAGACAGCTTACAGCGAGCTATCCTGTAAAATGCGTTCGGAACTAGCTAGACAGCTTACAGCGAGCTCTCCTGTAGCACGCGTTTGGAACTAGTTAGACAGCTTACAGCGAGCTCTCCTGTAGCACGCGTTTGGAACTAGCTAGACAGCTTACAGCAAGCTATCCTGTAAAATGCGTTCGGAACTAGCTAGACAGCTTACAGCGAGCTATCCTGTAAAATGCGTTCGGAACTAGCTAGACAGCTTACAGCGAGCTATCCTGTAAAATGCCTTTGGAACTAGCTTGACAGCTTACAGCGACTTATCCTGTACCACGCTTTCGGAACTAGCTAGACAGCTTACAGTGCGCTATCCTGTACCACGCTTTCGGAACTAGCTAGACAGCTTACAGCGAGCTATCCTGTATCACGCCTTTGGATCTAGCTAGATATCTTACATCGAGTTATCCTGTATCACTCATTCGGAACTAGCTAGACAGCTTACATAGAGCTATCCTGTATCACGCGTTCGGAACTAGCTAGACAGCTTACAGTGAGCTATCCTGTAGCACGCGTTTGGTACTAGCTATACAGCTTACAGCGAGCTATCCTGTATCACGCGTTTGGAACTAGCTAGACAGCTTACATCGAGCTATCCTTTATCATGCGTTTGGAACTAGCTAGGCAGCTTACATCGAGCTATCCTGTATCACACGTTCGGAACTGGCTAGGCAGCTTACATCGAGCTATCCTGTATCACGCGTTTGGAACGAGCTAGGCAGCTTACTGCGAGCTATCCTGTATCACGCGTTTGGAACTAGCTAGACAGCTTACAGCGAGTTATCCTGTATCACGCGTTCGGAACTAGCTAGACAGCTTACAGCGAGCTCTCCTGTAGCACGCGTTTGGAACTAGTTAGACAGCTTACAGCGAGCTCTCCTGTAGCACGCGTTTGGAACTAGCTAGACAGCTTACAGCAAGCTATCCTGTAAAACGCGTTCGGAACTAGCTAGACAGCTTACAGCGAGCTATCCTGTATCACGCGTTTGGAACTATCTAGACAGCTTACAGCGAGCTATCCTGTAGCACTCGTTTGGATCTATCTATACAGCTTACATCGAGCTATCCTGTATCACGCATTCGGAGCTAGCTAGACAGCTTACAGTGAGCTATCCTGTATCACGCGTTTGGAACTAGCTAGACAGATTACATCGAGCTATCCTTTATCATGCGTTTGGAACTAGCTAGGCAGCTTACATCGAGCTATCCTGTATCACACGTTAGGAACTGGCTAGGCAGCTTACATCGAGCTATCCTGTATCACACGTTTGGAACTAGCTAGACAGCTTACATCGAGCTATCCTTTATGATGCGTTTGGAACTAGCTAGGCAGCTTACTTCGAGCTATCCTCTATCACGCGTTCGGAACTAGCTAGGCAGCTTACATCGAGCTATCCTGTATCACGCGTTTGGAACGAGCTAGGCAGCTTACTGTGAGCAATCCTGTATCACATGTTTGGGTCTAGCTAGACAGCTTACATCGAGCTTTCCTGTATCACGCGTTCGGATCTAGATAGAGAGCTTACAGTGAGCTATCCTGTATCACGCGTTTGGAACTATCTAGACAGCTTACAGCGAGTTATCCTGTATCAAGCGTTTGGAACTATCTAGACAGCTTACATCGAATTATCCTGTATCACGCATTTGGAACTAGTTAGACGTCCTATAGCGAGCTATCCTGTATCAAGCGTTTGGAACTAGCTAGAAAGCTTACAGCGAGCTATCCTGTATCACGCGATTGGAACTAGCTAGACAGCTTACATCGAGCTATCCTGTATCACGCGTTGGGAACTAGCTAGACAGCGTACAGCGAGCTATCCTGTATCACGCGTTTGGAACTATCTAGACAGCTTACAGCGAGCTATCCTGTAGCACTCGTTTGGATCTATCTATACAGCTTACATCGAGCTATCCTGTATCACGCATTCGGAGCTAGCTAGATAGCTTACAGTGAGCTATCCTGTATCACGCGTTTGGAACTAGCTAGACAGATTACATCGAGCTATCCTTTATCATGCGTTTGGAACTAGCTAGGCAGCTTACATCGAGCTATCCTGTATCACACGTTAGGAACTGGCTAGGCAGCTTACATCGAGCTATCATGTATCACACGTTTGGAACTAGCTAGACAGCTTACATCGAGCTATCCTTTATGATGCGTTTGGAACTAGCTAGGCAGCTTACTTCGAGCTATCCTCTATCACGCGTTCGGAACTAGCTAGGCAGCTTACATCGAGCTATCCTGTATCACGCGTTTGGAACGAGCTAGGCAGCTTACTGTGAGCAATCCTGTATCACATGTTTGGGTCTAGCTAGACAGCTTACAGTGAGCTATCCTGTATCACGCGTTTGGAACTATCTAGACAGCTTACAGCGAGTTATCCTGTATCAAGCGTTTGGAACTATCTAGACAGCTTACATCGAATTATCCTGTATCACGCATTTGGAACTAGTTAGACGTCCTATAGCGAGCTATCCTGTATCAAGCGTTTGGAACTAGCTAGAAAGCTTACAGCGAGCTATCCTGTATCACGCGATTGGAACTAGCTAGACAGCTTACATCGAGCTATCCTGTATCACGCGTTGGAACTAGCTAGGCAGCTTACATCGAGATATCCTGTTGCACGCGTTTGGAACTAGCTAGACAGCTTACATCGAGCTATTCTGTATCACGCGTTCGGAACTAGCTAGACACCTTACAGCGAGGTATTCTGTATCACGCGTTCGGAACTAGCTAGACAGCTTACAGCGAGCTATCCTGTATCAAGTGTTTGGATCTAGCTAGGCAGCTTACAGTGAGCTATCCTGTATCACGCGTTTGGAACTAGCTAGACAGCTTACATCGAGCTATTATTTATCATGCGTTTGGAACTAGCTAGTCAGCTTACAGTGAGCTATCCTGTATCACGCTTTGTGTCTAGCTAGACAGCTTACATCGAGCTTTCCTGTATCTCGCGTTCCCAACTATCTAGACAGCTTACAGTGAGCTATCCTGTATCACGCGTTTGGAACTAGCTAGGCAGCTTACATAGAGCTATCCTCTATCACACGTTCGGACCTGGCTAGGCAGCTTACATCGAGCTATCATGTATCACGCGTTTGGAACGAGCTAGGCAGCTTACATCGAGTTATCCTGTATCACGCGTTCGGAACTAGCTATACAGCTTACAGCGAGCTATCCTGTATCACGCATTCGGAACTAGCAAGAAAGCTAACAGTGAGCAATCCTGTATCACGCGTTTGGGTCTAGCTAGACAGCTTACATCGAGTTTTCCTGTATCACGCGTTTGGGTCTAGCTAGACAGCTTACAGCGAATTATCCTGTATCACGCATTTGGAACTAGTTAGACGTCCTATAGCGAGCTATCCTGTATCACGCCTTTGGAACTAGCTATGCAGCTTACTGAGAGCTATCCTGTATCAGGCGTTTGGTACAAGCTATACAGCTTACATCGAGCTATCCTGTATCATGCGTTAGGAACTAGCTAGACAGCTTACAGCGAGCTATACTGTATCACGCGTTTGTAACTAGCTAGACAGCTTACAGGGAGCTATCCTGTATCACGCGTTTGGAACTAGTCATATAGCTTGCAGCGAGCCAACCTGTATCACGAGTTTGGAACTAGCTAGGCAGCCTACAGCGAGCTATCCTGTATCACGCGTTTGGAACTAGCTAGACAGCTTACAGCGAGCTATCGTGTATCACGCGATTGGAACTAGCTAGACAGCTTACATCGAGCTATCCTGTATCACGCGTTGGAACTAGCTAGACAGCTTACAGCTAGCTATCCTGTATCACGCGTTTGGAAATAGCTAGACAGCTTACATCGAGGTATCCTGTATCACGCGTTCGAAACTAGCTAGACAGCTTACAGCGAGTTATTCTGTATCACGCGTTGGGTACTAGCTAGACAGCTTACATCGAGCTATCCTGTATCACGGGTTTGGAACTAGCTAGGCAGCTTACTGCGAGCTATCCTGTATCACGCGTTTGGATCTAGCTAGACATCTTACAGTGAGGTATCCTGTATCAAGCGGTTGGAACTAGCTACACGTCCTACAGCGAGCTATCCTGTATCACGCGTTTGGAACTAGCTAGGCAGCTTACTGAGAGCTATCCTGTATCACGCGTTTGGTATTAGCTAGACAGCTTAGATCGATATATCCTGTATCCCGTGTTTGGATCTAGTTAGACAGCCTACATCGAGCTATCCTGTATCACGCATTCGGAACTAGCTAGACATCTTACAGCGAGCTATCCTGTATAACGCGTTTGGAACTAGCTAGACAGCTTACAGCGAGCTTTCTTGTAGCACGCGTTTGGATCTATCTATACAGCTTACATCGAGCTATCCTGTAGCACGCGTTCGGAACTAGCTAGACAGCTTACAGTGAGCTATCCTCTATCACACGTTCGGAACTAGCTAGGCAGCTTACATCGAGCTATCCTGTATCACGCGTTTGGAATGAGCTAGTCCGCTTACTGCGAGCTATCCTGTATCACGCGTTTGGTACTAGCTAGACAGCTTACATCGAGCTTTCCTGTATCACGCGTTTGGAATGAGCTAGGCCGCTTACTGCGAGCTATCCTGTATCACGCGTTTGGAACTAGCTAGACAGCTCACAGTGAGTTATCCTGTATCACGCATTTGGAACTAGTTAGACGTCCTATAGCGAGCTATCCTGTATCACGCCTTTGGAACTAGCTATGTAGCTTACTGAGAGCTATCCTGTATCAGGCGTTTGGAATGAGCTAGGCAGCTTATTGCGAGCTATCCTGTATCACGCGTTTGGAACTAGCTAGGCAGCTTACAGCGAGCTATACTGTATCACGCGTTTGTAACTAGCTAGACAGCTTACAGGGAGCTATCCTGTATCACTCGTTTGGAACTAGTCATATAGCTTGCAGCGAGATATCCTGTATCACGAGTTTGGAACTAGCTAGACAGCTTACAGCGAACTATCCTGTATCATGCGTTTGGAACTAGCTAGACAGCTTACATCGAGCTATCCTGTATCACGCGTTGGAACTAGCTAGACAGCTTACAGCGAGCTATCCTGTATCACGCGTTTGGAACTAGCTAGACAGCTTACATCGAGGTATCCTGTATCACGCGTTCGGAACTAGCTAGACAGCTTACAGCGAGGTATCCTGTATCAGGCGTTCGGAAGTAGCTAGACAGCTTACAGCGAGCTATCCTGTATCATGCGTTTGGTACTAGCTAGACAGCTTACATCGAACTATCCTGTATCAAGTGTTTGGAACTAGCTAGGCAGCCTACAGCGAGCTATCCTGTATCATGCGTTGGAACTAGCTAGACAGCTTACAGCTAGCTATCCTGTATCACGCGTTTGGAACTAGCTAGACAGCTTACATAGAGGTATCCTGTATCACGCGTTCGGAACTAGCTAGACAGCTTACAGCGAGCTATTCTGTATCACGCGTTGGGTACTAGCTAGACAGCTTACATCGAGCAATCCTGTATCACGGGTTTGGAACTAGCTAGGCAGCTTACTGCGAGCTATCCTGTATCACGCGTTTGGAACTAGCTTTACAGCTTACATCGAGCTATCCTGTATCACGCGTTCGGAACTAGCTTGACAGCTTACAGCGAGCAATCCTGTATCACGCGTTTGGAACTAGCTAGACAGCTTACAGTGAGTTATCCTGTATCACGCATTTGGAACTAGCTAGACAGCTTACAGTGAGGTATCCTGTATCAAGTGCTTGGAACTAGCTACACGTCCTACAGCGAGCTATCCTGTATCACGCGTTTGGAACTAGCTAGGCAGCTTACTGAGAGCTATCCTGTATCACGCGTTTGGTACTAGCTAGACAGCTTAGATTGATATATCCTGTATCACGTGTTTGGATCTAGCTAGACAGCCTACATCGAGCTATCCTGTATCACGCGTTCGGAACTAGCTAGACATCTTACAGGGAGCTATCCTGTATCACGCGTTTGGAACTAGCTAGACAGCTTACAGCGAGCTATCCTGTAGCACGCGTTTGGATCTATCTATACAGCTTACATCGAGCTATCCTGTATGACGCGTTCGGAACTAGCTAGACAGCTTACAGAGAGCTATCCTCTATCACACGTTCGGAACTGGCTAGGCAGCTTACATCGAGCTATACTGTATCACGCGTTTGGAATGAGCTAGGCAGCTTACTGCGAGCTATCCTGTATCACGCGTTTGGAACTAGCTAGGCAGCTTACATCGAGCTATCCTGTATGAAGCGTTCGGAACTAGCTAGACAGCTTACAGTGAGCTATCCTCTATCACACGTTCGGAACTGGCTAGGCAGCTTACTGCGAGCTTTCCTGTATCACGCGTTCGGAACTAGCTAGACAGCTTACAGTGAGCTATCCTGTATCACGCATTTGGAACTATCTAGACAGCTTACAGCGAGTTATCCTGTATTACGCGTTTTGAACTAGCTAGACAGCTTACAGTGAGTTTCCTGTATCACGCATTTGGAACTAGTTAGACGTCCTATAGCGAGCTATCCTCTATCACGCCTTTGGAACTAGCTATGCAGCTTACTTAGAGCTATCCTGTATCAGGCGTTTGGTACAAGCTATAGAGCTTACATCGAGCTATCCTGTATCACGCGTTAGGAACTAGCTAGACAGCTTACAGCGAGCTATACTGTATCACGCGTTTGGAACTAGCTAGACAGCTTACTGGGAGCTATCCTGTATCACGCGTTTGGAACTAGTCATATAGCTTGCAGCGAGCTATCCTGTATCACGAGTTTGGAACTAGCTAGGCAGCCTACAGCGAGCTATCCTATATCACGCGTTTCGAACTAGATAGACAGCTTACAGCGAATTATCCTGTATCATGCGTTTGGAACTAGCTAGAGAGCTTACATCGAGCTATCCTGTATCACGCGTTGGAACTAGCTAGACAGCTTACAGCGAGCTATCCTGTATCACGCGTTTGGAACTAGTTAGACAGCTTACATCGAGGTATCCTGTATCACACGTTCGGAACTAGCTAGACAGCTTACAGCGAGGTATCCTGTATCACGCGTTCGGAAGTAGCTAGACAGCTTACAGCGAGCTATTCTGTATCACGCGTTTAGTACTAGCTAGACAGCTTACATCGAGCTATCCTGTATCAAGTGTTTGGAACTAGCTAGGCAGCTTACAGTGAGCTATCCTGTATCATGCCTTTGGAACTAGCTAGACAGCATACAGCGAGCTCTCCTGTAGCATGCCTTTGGATCTATCTATACAGCTTACATCGAGCTATCCAGTATCATGCGTTTGGAACTGCTAGACAGCTTACAGTGAGCTATCCTGTATCACGCGTTTGGAACTAGCTAGACAGCTTACATCGAGCTATCCTTTATCATGCGTTTGGAACTAGCTAGGCAGCTTACATCGAGCTATCCAGTATCACACGTTCGGACCTCTTTAGGCAGCTTACATCGAGCTATCCTGTATCACGCGTTTGCAATGAGCTAGGCAGCTTACTGCGAGCTATCCTGTATCAAGCGTTTGGAACTAGCTAGGCAGCTTACAGCGAGTTATCCTGTATCCCTCGTTCGGAACTAGCTAGACAGCTTACAGCGAGCTATCCTGTATCACTCGTTTGGAACTAGTTAGACAGCTTACAGCGAGCTCTCCTGTAGTACGCGTTTGGAACTAGCTAGACAGCTTACAGTGAGCTATCCTGTAAAACGCGTTCGGAACTAGCTAGACAGCTTACGGCAAGATTCCTGTATCACGCGTTTGGAACTAGCTTGACAGCTTACAGTGAGTTATCCTGTACCACGCTTTCGGAACTAGCTAGACAGCTTACAGTGCGCTATCCTGTATCACGCGTTTGGAACTAGCTAGACAGCTTACAGAGAGCTATCCTGTATCACGCGTTTGGAACTAGCTAGACAGCTTACAGAGAGCTATCCTGTATCACGCGTTTGGAACTAGCTAGACAGCTTACAGAGAGCAATCCTGTATCACGCGTTTGGAACTAGCTAGACAGCTTACAGAGAGCTATCCTGTATCACACGTTTGGAACTAGCTAGATATCTTACATCGAGTTATCCTGTATCACGCATTCGGAACTAGCTAGACAGCTTACAGTGAGCTATCCTGTAGCAAGCGTTTGGATCTATCTATACAGCTTACATCGAGCTATCCTGTATCACGCGTTCGGAACTAGCTAGAGAGCTTAGAGTGAGCTATCCTGTATCACGCCTTTGGAACTAGCTAGGCAGCTTACAGTGAGCTATCCTGTATCACGCGTTTGGAACTAGCTAGACAGCTTACACCGAGATATCCTGTATCACGCGTTCGGAACTAGCTAGACATCCTACAGCGAGCTATCCTGTATCACGCGTTTGGTACTAGCTAGACAGCTTACATCGAGCTATCCTGTATCACGGGTTTAGATCTAGCTGGACAGCTTATAGCGATTGATCCTGTTTCACGCGTTTGGAACTAGTTAGACAGCTTACAGCGAGCTCTCCTGTAGCACGCGTTTGGAACTAGATAGACAGTTTACAGCGAGCTATCCTGTAAAATGCGTTCGGAACTAGCTAGACAGCTTACGGCAAGATTCCTGTATCACGCATTTGGAACTAGCTTGACAGCTTACAGCGAGTTATCCTGTACCACGCTTTCGGAACTAGCTAGAGTGCTTACAGTGCGCTATCCTGTATCACGCGTTTGGAACTAGCTAGACAGCTTACAGCGAGCTATCCTGTATCACACCTTTGGATCTAGCTAGATATCTTACATCGAGTTATCCTGTATCACGCATTCGGAACTAGCTAGACAGCTTACAGTGAGCTATCCTGTAGCAAGCGTTTGGATCTATCTATACAGCTTACATCGAGCTATCCTGTATCACGCGTTTGGAACTAGCTAGACAGCTTACAGTGAGCTATCCTGTAGCAAGCGTTTGGATCTATCTATACAGCTTACATCGAGCTATCCTGTATCACGCGTTCGGAACTAGCTAGACAGCTTAGAGTGAGCTATCCTGTATCACGCGTTTGGAACTAGCTAGGCAGCTTACATCGAGCTATCCTGTATCACACGTTCGGACCTGGCTAGGCAGTTTACATCGAGCTATCCTGTATCACGCGTTTGGAAGGAGCTAGACATCTTACTGTGAGCTATCCTGTATCACGCGTTTGGAACTAGCTAGACAGCTTACAGTGCGCTATCCTGTATCACGCGTTTGGAACTAGCTAGACAGCTTACAGCGAGCTATCCTGTATCACGCCTTTGGATCTAGCTAGATATGTTACATCGAGTTATCCTGTATCACGCATTCGGAACTAGCTAGACAGCTTACAGCGAGCTATCCTGTATCACGCGTTTAGAACTAGCTAGACAGCTTACAGCGAGCTATCCTGTAGTACGCGTTTGGATCTATCTATACAGCTTACATCGAGCTATCCTGTATCACGCGTTCGGAACTAGCTAGACAACTTACAGTGAGCTATCCTGTATCACGCGTTTGGAACTAGCTAGACAGCTTACATCGAGCTATTCTTTATCATGCGTTTGGAACTAGCTAGACAGCTTACAACGAGCTATCCTGTATCACGCATTGGAACTAGCTAGGCAGCTTACTGCGTGCTATTCTGTATTACGCGTTTGGAACTAGCTAGGCAGCTTACATCAAGCTATCCTGTATCACGCGTTTGGAACTAGCTAGGCAGCTTACATCGAGCTATCCTGTATCACGTGTTTGGAACTAGCTAGACACCTTACATCGAGCTATTCTGTATCACGCATTTGGAACTAGCTAGGCAGCTTACTGCGTGCTATTCTGTATTACGCGTTTGGAACTAGCTAGGCAGCTTACATCAAGCTATCCTGTATCACGCGATTGGAACTGCTAGACAGCTTACAGTGAGCTATCCTGTATCACGCGTTTGGAACTAGCTAGACAGCTTACATCGAGCTATCCTTTATCATGCGTTTGGAACTAGCTAGGCAGCTTACATCGAGCTATCCTGTATCACACGTTCGGACCTCTTTAGGCAGCTTACATCGAGCTATCCTGTATCACGCGTTTGCAACGAGCTAGGCAGCTTACTGCGAGCTATCCTGTATCACGCGTTTGGAACTAGCTAGGCAGCTTACAGCGAGTTATCCTGTATCCCGCGTTCGGAACTAGCTAGACAGCTTACAGCGAGCTATCCTGTATCACTCGTTTGGAACTAGTTAGACAGCTTACAGCGAGCTCTCCTGTAGTACGCGTTTGGAACTAGCTAGACAGCTTACAGTGAGCTATCCTGTAAAACGCGTTCGGAACTAGCTAGACAGCTTACGGTAAGATTCCTGTATCACGCGTTTGGAACTAGCTTGACAGCTTACAGTGAGTTATCCTGTACCACGCTTTCGGAACTAGCTAGACAGCTTACAGTGCGCTATCCTGTATCACGCGTTTGGAACTAGCTAGATATCTTACATCGAGTTATCCTGTATCACGCATTCGGAACTAGCTAGACAGCTTACAGTGAGCTATCCTGTATCACGCGGTTGGAACTAGCTAGACAACATACAGCGAGCTCTCCTGTAGCAAGCGTTTGGATCTATCTATACAGCTTACATCGAGCTATCCTGTATCACGCGTTCGGAACTAGCTAGACAGCTTACAGTGAGCTATCCTGTATCACGCGTTTGGAACTAGCTAGACAGCTTACATCGAGCTATCCTTTATCATGCGTTTGGAACTAGCTAGGCAGCTTACATCGAGCTATCCTGTATCACACGTTCGGAACTGGCTAGGCAGCTTACATCGAGCTATCCTGTATGAAGCGTTTGGAACTAGCTAGACAGCTTACATCGAGCTATCCTTTATATTGCGTTTGGAACTAGCTAGGCAGCTTACTTCGAGCTATCCTCTATCACACGTTCGGAACTGGCTAGGCAGCTTACATCGAGCTATCCTGTATCACGAGTTTGGAACGAGCTAGACAGCTTACTGCGAGCTATCCTGTATCATGCGTTTGGAACTAGCTAGACAGCTTACAGCGAGCTATCCTGTATCACGCGTTCGGAACTAGCTAGACAGCTAACAGCGAGTAATCCTGTATCACGCGTTTGGGTCTAGCTAGACAGCTTACATCGAGCTTTCCTGTAGCACGCGTTTAGAACTAGCTAGACAGCTTACATCGAGCTATTCTGTATCACGCCTTTGGAACTAGCTAGGCAGCATACTGTGAGCTATTCTGTATTACGCGTTTGGAACTAGCTAGGCAGCTTACATCAAACTATCCTGTATCACGCGTTTGGAACTAGCTAGACAACTTACATCGAGCTATCCTTTATCATGCGTTTGGAACTAGCTAGGCAGCTTACATCGAGCTATCCTGTATCACGCGTTTGGAACTACCTAGACAGCTTACAGCGAGCTATCGTGTATCACGCGATTGCAACTAGCTAGACAGCTTACATCGAGCTATCCTGTATCACGCGTTGGAACTAACTAGGCAGCTTACATCGAGTTATCCTGTAGCACGCGTTTGGAACTAGCTAGACAGCCTACATCGAGCTATTCTGTATCACGCGTTTGGAACTAGCTAGGCAGCTTACTGTGAGCTATTCTGTATTACGCGTTTGGAACTAGCTAGGCAGCTTACATCGAGCTATCCTGTATCACGCGTTTGGAACTAGCTAGGCAGCTTACATCGAGCTATCCTCTATCACACGTTCGGAACTATCTAGACAGCTTACAGTGAGCTATCCTGTATCACGCGTTTGGGTCTAGCTAGACAGCTTACATCGAGCTTTCCTGTATCACGCGTTTGGAACTAGCTAGGCAGCTTACATCGAGCTATCCTGTATCACGCGTTTGGAACTAGCTAGGCAGCTTACATCGAGCTATCCTGTATCACGCGTTTGGAACAAGCTAGGCAGCTTACAGCGAGCTATCCTGTATCACGCGTTTGGAACTAGCTAGGCAGCTTACATCGAGTTATCCTGTATCACGCGTTTGGAACTAGCTAGGCAGCTTACATCGAGCTATCCTCTATCACACGTTCGGAACTGGCTAGGCAGCTTACAGCGAGCTATCCTGTATCACGCGTTCGGAACTAGCTAGACAGCTAACAGCGAGCAATCCTGTATCACGCGTTTGGGTCTAGCTAGACAGCTCACATCGAGCTTTCCTGTAACACGCGTTCGGAACTAGCTAGACAGCTTACAGTGAGCTATTCTGTATCACGCGTTTGGAACTAGCTAAACAGCTTACAGCGAATTATCCTGTATCACGCATTTGGAACTAGTTAGACGTCCTATATCGAGCTATCCTGTATCACGCCTTTGGAACTAGCTATGCAGCTTAATGCGAGCTATCCTGTATCAGGCATTTGGTACTAGCTATACAGCTTACATCGAGCTATCCTGTATCACGCGTTAGGAACTAGCTAGACAGCTTACAGTGAGCTATCCTGTATCACGCGTTTGGAACTAGTTAGTTAGCTTGCAGCGAGCTATCCTGTATCACGAGTTTGGAACTTGCTAGGCAGCCTACAGCGAGCTCTCCTGTATCACGCGTTTGGAACTAGCTAGGCAGCTTACTGCGAGCTATCCTGTATTACGCGTTTGGAACTAGCTAGGCAGCTTACATCGAGCAATCCTGTATCACGCGTTTGGAAGTAGCTAGGCAGCTTACATCGAGCTATCCTGTATCAAGTGTTTGGAACTAGCTAGACAGCTTACATCGAGCTATCCTTTATCATGCGTTTGGAACTAGCTAGGCAGCTTACATCGAGCTATCCTTTATCATGCGTTTGGAACTAGCTAGGCAGCTTACATCGAGCTATCCTGTATCACGCGTTTGGAACTAGCTGGACAGCTTACAGCGAGCTATCGTGTATCACGCGATTGGAACTAGCTAGACAGCTTACATCGAGCTATCCTGTATCACGCGTTGGAACTAACTAGGCAGCTTACATCGAGTTATCCTGTAGCACGCGTTTGGAACTAGCTAGACAGCTTACATCGAGCTATTCTGTATCACGCGTTTGGAACTAGCTAGGCAGCTTACTGTGAGCTATTCTGTATTACGCGTTTGGAACTAGCTAGGCAGCTTACATCAAGCTATCCTGTATCACGCGTTTGGAACTAGCTAGGCAGCTTACATCGAGCTATCCTCTATCACACGTTCGGAACTATCTAGACAGCTTACATCGAGCTATCCTGTATCACGCGTTTGGAACTAACTAGACAGCTTACAGCGAGCTATCCTGTATCACGCGTTTGGAACTAGCTAGACAGCTTACAGCGAGCTATCCTGTATCACGCGTTTGGAACTAGCTAGACAGCTTGCAGCTAGTTATCCTGTATCACGCGTTTGGAACTAGCTAGACAGCTTACAGCGAATTATACTGTATCACGCATTTGGAACTATCTAGAGGTCCTACAGCGAGCTATCCTGTATCACGCGTTTGGAACTAGCTAGGCAGCTTACTACGGGCTATCCTGTATCACGCGTTTGGAATTAGCTAGACAGATTACAGCGAGCTATCCTGTATCACGCGTTTGGAACTAGCTAGACAGCTTACAGCGAATTATCCTGTATCACGCATTTGGAACTAGTTAGACGTCCTATAGCGAGCTATCCTGTATCACGCGTTTGGAACTAGCTAGACAGCTTACAGCGAGCTATCCTCTATCACGCGATTGGAACTAGCTAGACAGCTTACATCGAGCTATCCTGTATCACGCGTTGGAACTAGCTAGGCAGCTTACATCGAGTTATCCTGTAGCACGCGTTTAGAACTAGCTAGACAGCTTACATCGAGCTATTCTGTATCACGCGTTTGGAACTAGCTAGGCAGCTTACTGCGAGCTATTCTGTATTACGCGTTTGGAACTAGCTAGGCAGCTTACATCAAGCTATCCTGTATCACGCGTTTGGAACTAGCTAGGCAGCTTACATCGAGCTATCCTGTATCACGCGTTTGGAACTAGCTAGACAGCTTACATCGAGCTATCCTTTATCATGCGTTTGGAACTAGCTAGGCAGCTTACATCGAGATATCCTGTATCACGCGTTTGGAACTAGCTAGACAGCTTACAGCGAGCTATCGTGTATCACGCGATTGGAACTAGCTAGACAGCTTACATCGAGCTATCCTGTATCACGCGATGTAACTAGCTAGGCAGCTTACATCGAGTTATCCTGTAGCAGGCGTTTGGAACTAGCTAGGCAGCTTACTGTGAGCTATTCTGTATTACGCGTTTGGAACTAGCTAGGCAGCTTACATCAAGCTATCCTGTATCACGCGTTTGGAACTAGCTAGGCAGCTTACATCGAGCTATCCTGTATCACGCGTTTGGAACTAGCTAGACAGCTTACAGTGAGCTATCCTGTATCACGCGTTTGGGTCTAGCTAGACAGCTTACATCGAGCTTTCCTGTATCACGCGTTTGGAACTAGCTAGGCAGCTTACATCGAGCTATCCTCTATCACACGTTCGGAACTGGCTAGGCAGCTTACATCGAGCTATCCTGTATCACGCGTTTGGAACAAGCTAGGCAGCTTACTGCGAGCTATCCTGTATCACGCGTTTGGAACTAGCTATACAGCTTACAGTGAGCTATCCTGTATCACGCGTTCGGAACTAGCTAGACAGCTAACATCGAGCTATCCTGTATCACGCGTTTGGAAATAGCTAGATATCTTACATCGAGTTATCCTGTATCACGCGTTTGGAACTAACTAGACAGCTTACAGCGAGCTATCCTGTATCACGCGTTTGGAACTAGCTAGACAGCTTACAGCGAGCTATCCTGTATCACGCGTTTGGAACTAGCTAGACAGCTTGCAGCTAGTTATCCTGTATCACGCGTTTGGAACTAGCTAGACAGCTTACAGCGAATTATACTGTATCACGCATTTGGAACTATCTAGAGGTCCTACAGCGAGCTATCCTGTATCACGCGTTTGGAACTAGCTAGGCAGCTTACTACGGGCTATCCTGTATCACGCGTTTGGAATTAGCTAGACAGATTACAGCGAGCTATCCTGTATCACGCGTTTGGAACTAGCTAGACAGCTTACAGCGAATTATCCTGTATCACGCATTTGGAACTAGTTAGACGTCCTATAGCGAGCTATCCTGTATCACGCGTTTGGAACTAGCTAGACAGCTTACAGCGAGCTATCCTCTATCACGCGATTGGAACTAGCTAGACAGCTTACATCGAGCTATCCTGTATCACGCGTTGGAACTAGCTAGGCAGCTTACATCGAGTTATCCTGTAGCACGCGTTTAGAACTAGCTAGACAGCTTACATCGAGCTATTCTGTATCACGCGTTTGGAACTAGCTAGGCAGCTTACTGCGAGCTATTCTGTATTACACGTTTGGAACTAGCTAGGCAGCTTACATCAAGCTATCCTGTATCACGCGTTTGGAACTAGCTAGGCAGCTTACATCGAGCTATCCTGTATCACGCGTTTGGAACTAGCTAGACAGCTTACATCGAGCTATCCTTTATCATGCGTTTGGAACTAGCTAGGCAGCTTACATCGAGATATCCTGTATCACGCGTTTGGAACTAGCTAGACAGCTTACAGCGAGCTATCGTGTATCACGCGATTGGAACTAGCTAGACAGCTTACATCGAGCTATCCTGTATCACGCGATGTAACTAGCTAGGCAGCTTACATCGAGTTATCCTGTAGCACGCGTTTGGAACTAGCTAGGCAGCTTACTGTGAGCTATTCTGTATTACGCGTTTGGAACTAGCTAGGCAGCTTACATCAAGCTATCCTGTATCACGCGTTTGGAACTAGCTAGGCAGCTTACATCGAGCTATCCTGTATCACGCGTTTGGAACTAGCTAGACAGCTTACATCGAGCTATCCTTTATCGTGCGTTTGGAACTAGCTAGGCAGCTTACATCGAGCTATCCTCTATCACACGTTCGGAACTATCTAGACAGCTTACAGTGAGCTATCCTGTATCACGCGTTTGGGTCTAGCTAGACAGCTTACATCGAGCTTTCCTGTATCACGCGCTCGGAACTATCTAGACAGCTTACTGTGAGCTATCCTGTATCACGCGTTTGGAACTAGCTAGGCAGCTTACATCGAGCTATCCTCTATCACACGTTCAGAACTGGCTAGGCAGCTTACATCGAGCTATCCTGTATCACGCGTTTGGAACAAGCTAGGCAGCTTACTGCGAGCTATCCTGTATCATGCGTTCGGAACTAGCTATACAGCTTACAGCGAGCTATCCTGTATCACGCGTTCGGAACTAGCTAGACAGCTAACAGCGAGCAATCCTGTATCACGCGTTTGGGTCTAGCTAGACAGCTTACATCGAGCTTTCCTGTAACATGCGTTCGGAACTAGCTAGACAGCTTACAGTGAGTTATCCTGTATCACGCGTTTGGAACTAACTAAACAGCTTACAGCGCATTATCCTGTATCACGCATTTGGAACTAGTTAGACGTCCTATATCGAGCTATCCTGTATCACGCCTTTGGAACTAGCTATGCAGCTTAATGCGAGCTATCCTGTATCAGGCATTTGGTACTAGCTATGCAGCTTACATCGAGCTATCCTGTATCACGCATTAGGAACTAGCTAGACAGCTTACAGTGAGCTATCCTGTATCACGCGTTTGGAACAAGTTAGTTAGCTTGCAGCGAGCTATCCTGTATCACGAGTTTGGAACTTGCTAGGCAGCCTACAGCGAGCTCTCCTGTATCACGCGTTTGGAACTAGCTAGACAGCTTACAGTGAGCTATCCTGTATCACGCGATTGGAACTAGCTAGACAGCTTACATCGAGCTATCCTGTATCAGGCTTTGGAACTAGCTAGGCAGCTTACATCGAGTTATCCTGTAGCACGCGTTTGGAACTAGCTAGACAGCTTACATCGAGCTATTCTGTATCACGCGTTTGGAACTAGCTAGGCAGCTTACTGCGAGCTATCCTGTATCATGAGTTTGGAAGTAGCTAGGCAGCTTACATCGAGCTATCCTGTATCAAGTGTTTGGAACTAGCTAGGCAGCTTACAGTGAGCTATCCTGTATCACGCGTTTGGAACAAGCTAGAAAGCTTACACCGAGATATCCTGTATCACGCGTTTGGAACTAGCTAGACATCCTACAGTGAGCTATCCTGAATCACGCGTTTGGAACTAGCTTGACAGCATGCAGTGATTTATCCTGTATCACGCGTTTGGAACTAGCTAGACAGCTTACAGCGATCTATCCTGTATCACGCGTTTGGAACTAGCTAGACAGCTTACATCGAGGTATCCTGTATCACGCATTTGGAATTAGCTAGACAGCTTACAGCGAGCTATCCTGTATCACGCGTTTGGTACTAGCTAGACAGCTTACATCGAGCTATCCTGTATCACGGGTTTAGAACTAGCTAGTCAGTTTACAGCGAGTTATCATGTATCACGCGTTTGGAATTAGCTAGACAGCTTATAGCGAGCTATCCTGTATCACGCGTTGAACTATAGCAGCTACGGAGTTGTATGGGTCTAGCTAGACAGCTCACATCGAGCTTTCCTGTAACACGCGTTCGGAACTAGCTAGACAGCTTACAGTGAGCTATTCTGTATCACGCGTTTGGAACTAGCTAAACAGCTTACAGCGAATTATCCTGTATCACGCATTTGGAACTAGTTAGACGTCCTATATCGAGCTATCCTGTATCACGCCATTGGAACTAGCTATGCAGCTTAATGCGAGCTATCCTGTATCAGGCATTTGGTACTAGCTATACAGCTTACATCGAGCTATCCTGTATCACGCGTTAGGAACTAGCTAGACAGCTTACAGTGAGCTATCCTGTATCACGCGTTTGGAACTAGTTAGTTAGCTTGCAGCGAGCTATCCTGTATCACGAGTTTGGAACTTGCTAGGCAGCCTACAGCGAGCTCTCCTGTATCACGCGTTTGGAACTAGCTAGACAGCTTACAGTGAGCTATCCTGTATCACGCGATTGGAACTAGCTAGACAGCTTACATCGAGCTATCCTGTATCAGGCTTTGGAACTAGCTAGAAAGCTTACACCGAGATATCCTGTATCACGCGTTTGGAACTAGCTAGACATCCTACAGTGAGCTATCCTGAATCACGCGTTTGGAACTAGCTTGACAGCATACAGTGATTTATCCTGTATCACGCGTTTGGAACTAGCTAGACAGCTTACAGCGATCTATCCTGTATCACGCGTTTGGAACTAGCTAGACAGCTTACATCGAGGTATCCTGTATCACGCATTCGGAATTAGCTAGACAGCTTACAGCGAGCTATCCTGTATCACGCGTTTGGTACTAGCTAGACAGCTTACATCGAGCTATCCTGTATCACGGGTTTAGAACTAGCTAGTCAGTTTACAGCGATTTATCCTGTTTCACGCATTTGGAACTAGTTAGACAGCTTACAGAGAGCTCCTTACACGCGTTGGAACTAGCTAGAGCTTACCGAGCTATCCTGTACCACGCGTTGGAACTAGCTAGACAGCTTACAGCGAGCTTCCTGTATCACGCGTTTGGAACTAGCTACAGCTTACAGCGAGTTATCCTGTATCACGCGTTCGGAACTAGCTAGACAGCTTACAGCGAGCTATCCTGTATCACGCGTTTGGAACTAGCTAGACAGCTTACAGCGAGCTATCCTGTATCACGCGTTTGGAACTAGCTAGACAGCTTACAGCGAGTTATCCTGTATCACGCGTTTGGAACTAGCTAGACAGCTTACAGCGAGCTATCCTGTATCACGCGTTTGGAACTAGCTACAGCTTCTACAGCGAGCTATCCTGTATCACGCGTTTGGAACTAGCTAGACAGCTTACATCGAGCTATCCTGTATCACGCGTTTGGAACTAGCTAGATACACGAGCTATCTGTATCAGCGTTCGGAACTAGCTAGACAGCTTACAGCGAGCTATCCTGTATCACGCGTTTGGAACTAGCTAGACAGCTTACAGCGAGCTATCCTGTATCACGCGTTTGGAACTAGCTAGACAGCTTACAGCGAGCTATCCTGTATCACGCGTTTGGAACTAGCTAGACATCTTACAGCGAGCTATCCTGTATCACGCGTTTGGAACTAGCTACAGCTTACAGCGAGCTATCCTGTATCACGCGTTTGGAACTAGCTAGACAGCTTACATCGATATATCCTGTATCACGCGTTTGGATCTAGCTACAGCTCTACATCGAGCTATCCTGTATCACGCGTTCGGAACTAGCTAGACAGCTTACAGCGAGCTATCCTGTATCACGCGTTTGGAACTATCTAGACAGCTTACATCGAGCTATCCTGTATCACGCGTTCGGAACTAGCTAGACAGCTTACATCGAGCTATCCTGTATCACGCGTTTGGAACTAGCTAGACAGCTTACAGCGAGCTATCCTGTATCACGCGTTTGGAACTAGCTAGGCAGCTTACATCGAGCTATCCTGTATCACGCGTTCGGAACTAGCTAGGCAGCTTACATCGAGCTATCCTGTATCACGCGTTTGGAACTAGCTAGGCAGCTTACATCGAGCTATCCTGTATCACGCGTTTGGAACTAGCTAGGCAGCTTACAGCGAGCTATCCTGTATCACGCGTTTGGAACTAGCTAGACAGCTTACAGCGAGTTATCCTGTATCACGCGTTTGGAACTAGCTAGACAGCTTACAGAGAGCTATCCTGTTTCACGCGTTTGGGTCTAGCTAGACAGCTTACATCGAGCTTCCCTGTATCACGCGTTCGGAACTAGCTAGACAGCTTACAGTGAGCTATCCTGTATCACGCGTTTGGAACTATCTAGACAGCTTACAGTGAGTTATCCTGTATCACGCGTTTGGAACTAGCTAGACAGTTTACAGCGAGCTATCCTGTATCACGCCTTTGGAACTAGTTAGATAGCTTGCAGTGAGTTATCCTGTATCACGAGTTTGGAACTAGCTAGGCAGCCTACAGCGAGCTATCCTTCTTCACGCGTTTGGAACTAGCTAGACAGCTTACAGCGAGCTATCCTGTATCACGCGATTGGAACTTGCTAGACAGCTTACATCGAGCTATCCTGTATCACGCGTTGGAACTAGCTAGGCAGCTTACTGTGAGCTATTCTGTATCACGCGTTTGGAACTAGCTAGGCAGCTTACTGTGAGCTATTCTGTATTAAGCGTTTGGAACTAGCTAGGCAGCTTACATCGAGCTATCCTGTATCACGCGTTTGGAACTAGCTAGGCAGCTTACAGTGAGCTATCCTGTATCACGCGTTTGGAACTAGCTAGACAGCTTACACCGAGATATCCTGTATCACGCGTTTGGAACTAGCTAGACATCCTACAGCGAGCTATCCTGAATCACGCGTTTGGACCTAGCTAGACAGCTTACACCGAGCTATCCTGTTTCACGCGTTTGGACCTAGCTAGACATCCTACAGCGAGTAATCCTGTATCATGTTAAATATGATGATTGTGTCAAAATGTAATACTTTTCTTAAAGCAGTATTACATCGTAATAAAGGATGTTTTGGGTAAAATATAAATACTAATGTGTGGTGTTTACAAATATCGTAATAGTCGCTCAGAAACGATACAATTCCAATATATTTATACGCGAATTTGTTTATCAACACAAGAAATATAAACACACACAGCGCACATGCGTGAAACAACAGAGGATGTAGAAAACAACATATATATTTTGAACACGAAATACTAACTATCTATCTTCCTCTAATGTCGAACCCCTCGCGGGGATATAGAAATGTCCCTAAAAAACTTAGCTAACAGAGGTATGAATCAACATATTAAGTAATGTAATTAAAAAAGACAATGTGGGACAAATGGTGTCGATGCATTCCGAATGTAAACACGTGCGGACAAGGCGTTCCGGTTGCAAACAAGTGCGTGACCGATCGACTCGGAAAGTCCTACTTTCGGTTTCGAATTTGTTTTATCGCAAATAAAACAATGTTTACCAAATGAACATACGCATATAAAGTATAATATTATAATGTGTAGCAGCATTGCTACCCATACGTAAAAATTGAATTTTTCAATTATATTCTATTTCATGCGATGTAATGCTGCTTTAAAGAGTGACTGTCATTGTACAACAAGGACACACTTGTGGCATTATTGAAAATCTGAATGAGGTTGGGTCGAGACTAATGATACTGTCTCTATATAGGCTACTAATTCATGAACCTATTTGCATACTATATATTAATTTGTCATAAATATCGTGTATGAAAGTGGCCTTAACATAATCACAAATATGGCAAGTTCTAGTTCAGAAAAATCTGAAATAAGAATGGACCAAATGTTGTCTTTGTCAGTAGCAAATGAAATATAAGAATCTAATCTCCCCAGCATTTGGAAGCAATGGAGATGACGGATATAGCTAACTGGCTGCTGTAATTCATATATTCTATGAAATAACCCCGCGGTCGCTCATTCTTGATCCAGCCCGAATCGACTATGGGGACGCTATAGAGGCAAAACTCCAAGAAAAGCAAGCTAAGCATCATCCGAGCTACAAGCTGTTGTTCTCAAGCCCAGGGCTTGAAATCGCTCAAACTAGGAAACAAAGACCGAATAACCTGATTGCATCTGCAGAGATCAGCAGAAAGAAGAGGACGCACATGACTGAACAATCGAAAACGAAGTACATTAACCAAATTCAGACATATCTTTGACACACCTGTATCGAAATTCATTAAAATATACTACCATACTTGGCCGACTGACAGAAATGTATTAATCTTTTGTCAAGCAAATCAAAAACTATCACCATTGGTCTTTCCAAATTTATATATTTTGCTAATTAGCAAAGAAACTAACGCATATTTTACACATATATTTGAACTTGTGATTGTGCTCTTTTGTAAAGTTCCATGTCACTGTCTGTTTTTACTTAATTGCTACATACATGTATACTGTTTTATGCAATAAACTTATTGTATTGTATCCTTGTAATCATGCAGAGGCGGGTGATTTATCGAATGATCTTCCAAGCTCGACGTGCATTGACTACATGTCATACACGTCTGATGATTAAAGCCACTGACACCAATATTCTTGTATATGATAGAATGTGTATCAGCGACTCAAATATCTAGGTCTTTGTGAATTGTGGGTAGCGTTCGGGAAAGGCAATAATTTAACATGGATATGTATTCAAGATTTGAAGATAGTAGTTGGCGAGGAAAGGACAAAATGCTTCACAATCGTTTACGCTGTCACCGGACTTGACGCTATCTCTAGTTTTAGGTAAAGGGTAAGAAACTCCTGTATACCGGGGCTGTTTATGCTGTATTTGCCATGCTAAGTACATACCCACTGACTATAAGTAGGCATGACATAAGATTGGTTGAAATGTGTGTCATACCTATGTTGTACATACTTATGCAGACTTTTTCTCATTGATTCATCAGTATACACCCCTTTAATTGCCTACACAATGTTATGACTGTCATCTTTAAATTCACCACCATATTGCTTTTTGTGTTCAATTGTTTAAAACTGAAATATATTATATATTGATCATCCTAGAATATGGAACACGTTAAAAATAAAATTCGCATTGCAAATAAAATTGTCAAAAAAGACAAACATTATATAAAAACAGAGGCCATCTTGGACCAGGCAGCCATTATGGTTACAACAGTAGTAATGTTATTTGGAAAACAAATAAGGCATATTACACAATATGAAGAAGTGTGCCCCATTTTTAATGTTCCTGTAATATGCTTGGCTAGACAATGGTACTACGTTATGCTAATTAGATATCACGAACAAGTCCGGTAGTTTTCGGTAATTGCCGTTGATTTCCGCGTCCAAATTCATATAATTGTATTGGATAACGGTACAATCCATACACTGCAGATAAGTTAGTCATTACAAGAACAGTGAACGTCATCGATGACGCAATCAGTGACGTCTAGCTACCATTCATGTTGCTACTATTGACACACTTGCATCAGTTGTAAGCATCCCGCCTCTATGTACATGATTGATCACAGTGTGCCTGATCTCCCCATATCTTCTCTGTATTGCTTCCTTTGATTATGATGGTTAAAGTTATCGATTACCGGCATTTGAATCTTTACATGTGTTAGATGTAAATGTTTAGAATCCGTTAAGTTTAACATGAAAGTGGTGTTTACATCTATTTCAATTGTCACTCAACATCATAATAATAATAATAAAGACTTTATTTAACGAGAGTACTCATTTAACAAACGTTAATCTACCATGAGGCCCTCAAAATCAGTGTGCGTCAATTGTCACATTCTAATTACATCATCACTTTATAATAAATTCATACGCCACTAAGGCGTGTATGATTAAGGCATACTTTGTATATAGCATCAAGAATATAAGAAAGGTGAGACAATAAATATACCACCTCTATAGTGTTGCAGATAAGGAAACTCCACACTCGGACAGGCCATTGCTCTATGCACGCATCTTCAGCCCTCGGGTAGGTTTTCCTTATCTGAAATTATGGGGGTGTTATGTTTACATTATCTTACCAGTTTATTCTTCGAATATATTTAGTATGTACCGTATCTTTGTATTTGAATACACAACTAAATGGCAGTCGGTAGAGCGCATACACCCGCCACTCTGCATCAAACATTAATGGATTGGTCAATAGCAACATTACAATTTCAATGCTTGAACACCAATCAGTACGTGGTTGTGGAATAATGACGGATATTATTAATAACCGATAGTACAGACTATCGCAAGGTGCTGCTTAGAGTTATATCAATACCTACATTTTGGATTTTTCTCTAAATAAACTATCCAATAAACATACCGTTTGAACTGTATCTCCTAACATAATATGTTGTCTGTATGGGCATTTGAACTGTATCTCCTAACATAATATGTTGTCTGTATGGGCATTTGAACTGTATCTCCTAACATAATATGTTGTCTGTATGGGCATTTGAACTGTATCTCCTAACATAATATCTAATAAAAATAGGATATAATATGTTGTCTGTATGGGCATATTGCAAGTGCCAGGAGAGCATACATAAGCAATGATAAATTATACCTTTCGCAGGACATGTTCCACTGCAAACATCCCCAGGACTCTGAAACAAGTAAACGGTTAAACCAATATTGAAAGTGCCAGCCATTTACGATTATATGTCACCTATTACGAACAGCAGTACTTCCCGACTCGTATTCATGCAGACCCGCTGCCAACACTCAGGTACTCATATGTGGTTCGAACATTCGTAGCACTATTCGTATGTAGGCTGACTCATTAATCACTAGACCATGGAGTAGTCGTATATAGCACAGTATATAGCACACAAGTTGTACATAGTAATTAGTAGCAATTCGTCCAATCTCTTTTCTTCAGCAAATTACATACTTGTGTTATTACGCCCGCTGCGTTAAATATGTGTCGTTCCGCGGAACATATTCGTATATGTTTGTTTAAATATCGAATGTAAAAATATTAAAAGGTTCATTCTACTAAACAATTTCGTGCAGAACACATCACATTTATGCAACTTTATATACAACACGAACAGCACCGGGGCGGAGGAAAAATAATAAACATGTAGTACTATGTACCCATATGGAGCGAACTATTAACCATAAATTGAAATGGCTTCAATAGACGAATGAGTGATTCACAGTACCAGTCGCAGTACCAGTTCAATGCTTTACAACAGCAACTGCTAGAGACCGACGGGTTCAAACTCAGAAAAGGAGTCGACGACCAGCAGTTATGTGTAAGCAAACAGGTTAACGATGTATGATCGGTTCTGGTCTTGTATAGCTTCAAGCAGCGTAGCGGTTTATCAGAGAAATCAACGGAGTAGACCTATTATTCAGCAACTCGAAGCCGGAAGCCAGGATCGTATTTCAAAGTGTTGCAACGTTGGACATTGCAATATTGGCTGTGGCTTGTGTCTGCAGGGTCATGTAAACAGATCGCCAGTATGACGCGAATATGTACCATGCACGTTAGAGTACGTAAGTCACATATGCGAGATAGTACGTGAGTCACATATACGTGAGAATACGTGAGTCATATACGTGATAGTACGTGATTCACATGTACGTGAGAGCACGTGCATCTCGTCACATACTTATGTGGATAATGCAGTTTCTAAGCTTCGGAATGGGATAATGTAGACGCTTCTTCAATAGGCAGGCTAATGATCTGTTAACAGCATTGGATAATTGCTGATGTAATGAGTGTGTTCTAACTAGAGCCTGATCGGATAGGTTAGTTCGGATAAGTGCAATTTTCACAAGCTCATAATGTATTATATTTGAATATTTGGTTTCTAGATGATGAAACAGTGATGAGTAAGGCACCCGTCTCTGTTGACGTCAGTTTAGCGGAAACTGATTTGTATACTCACGTCTTTATTGACGCCAGTGGATTTGGATACTCACATCTATATTGACGCCAGTGAATTTGGATATTTCGTATGTGTGCCTGAGAGCAATGTCACCGCTTGCCGTTTTGTTCTACTATAGTATTAAACCAGAGTTTGCAGTCCGTGTCTATAAAACTATAGTATTAAACCGGAGTTTGCTGTCCGGGTCTATACAACTATAGTATTAAACCGGAGTTTGCAGTCCGGGTCTATACAACTATAGTATTAAACCGGAGTTTGCAGTCCGGGTCTATACAACTATAGTATTAAACCGGAGTTTGCAGTCCGGTTCTATACAACTATAGTATTAAACCGGAGTTTACAGTCCGGGTCTATACAACTATAGTATTAAACCGGAGTTTGCAGTCCGGGTCTATACAACTATAGTATTAAACCGGAGTTTGCAGTCCGGGTCTATACAACTATAGTATTAAACCGGAGTTTGCAGTCCGGGTCTATACAACTATAGTATTAAACCGGAGTTTGCAGTCCGGGTCTATACAACTATAGTATTAAACCGGAGTTTGCAGTCCGGGTCTATACAACTATAGTATTAAACCAGAGTTTGCAGTCCGGGTCTATACAACTATAGTATTAAACCGGAGTTTGCAGTCCGGGTCTATACAACTATAGTATTAAACCAGAGTTTGCAGTCCGAGTCTATACAACTATAGTATTAAACCGGAGTTTGCAGTCCGGGTCTATACAACTATAGTATTAAACCGTAGTTTGCAGTCCGGATCTATACAATGTTTGTTAAAAGCAAACCTTATCTTTATTCCTAAAGTGGAAACCATGAGATACAAATTGTGCGGTAAATGCTGGATGCCATTTACTATCATAATAATACAATACATAATTTATACACTACTCTACAAATCATGGTAGTTATAATACTTTCAATCAATACACCTTTCTAGCATTACAAATGTACATAATATATACAACGTAAAATAATAATACAAAACCACACATTACCTGAGTATCTATATACAATAAATATACATATTTACAAAGTAAAATAATAATACAAAACCACACATTACCAGAGTATCTGTATACAGTAAATATACATATTTACAAAGTAAAATAATAATACAAAACCACATATTACCAGAGGCTCTGTATACAATAAATATACATATTTACAAAGTAAAATAATAATACAAAACCACACATTACCTGAGTATCTGTATACAATAAATATACATATTTACCAAGTAAAATAATAATAGAAAACCACACATTACCAGAGGCTCTATATACAATAAATATACATATTTAAAAAGTAAAATAATAATACAAAACTACATATTACCAGAGGCTCTGTATACAATAAATATACATATTTAAAACGTAATATAATAATACAAAACCACACATTACCAGAGTCTCTGTATCAGTTTAGTTATACAAAGTTTAATTTTACTGAAGCTAAGATAGTATGGGTTTCAAAACCAATCCCCTGGCTTCACAACCTATCATCTGGTTTCACAACCTATCATCAGGTTTCACAACATATCCTGTGGTTTCACAACATATCCTCTGGCTTCACATCCTATCCTCTGGCTTCACAACCTATCCGGTGGCTTCACAACCTATCATCTGGTTTCTCAACCTATCATCAGGTTTCACAATCTATCCTCTGGTTTCACAACCTATCATCTGGGTTTCACAACATATCATCTGGTTTCACAAAATATCATCTGGTTTCACAACCTATCATCTGGTTTCACAACAGATCTTCTGGTAATTATAATGTGTGTATTGTTTTACAATCCAGTAATTATACTGTGTTTATTGTTTTAAATCCAGTAATTTTACTGTGTTTATTGTTTTACAGTCCAGTAATTATACTGTGCGTATTGTTTTACAATCCAGTAATTATAATGTGTTTATTGTTTTACAGTCCAGTAATTGTACTGTGTGTATTGTTTTACAATCCAGTAATTATACTCTGTGTATTGTTTTAAATCCAGTAATTTTACTGTGTTTATTGTTTTACAGTCCAGTAATTATACTGTGCGTATTGTTTTACAATCCAGTAATTATAATGTGTTTATTGTTTTACAATCCAGTAATTGTACTGTGTGTATTGTTTTACAATCCAGTAATTATACTGTGTGTATTGTTTTAAATCCAGTAATTTTACTGTGTTTATTGTTTTACAGTCCAGTAATTATACTGTGCGTATTGTTTTACAATCCAGTAATTATAATGTGTTTATTGTTTTACAGTCCAGTAATTATACTGTGTGTATTGTTTTACAGTCCAGTAATTATACTGTGTGTATTGTTTTACAGTCCAGTAATTATACTGTGTGTATTGTTTTACATTACAGTAATTATGCTGTGTGTATTGTTTTACAGTCCAGTAATTATACGGTGTGTATTGTTTTACAGTCTAGTAATTATACTTTGTGTAGTGTTTTACGGTCCAGTAATAATACTGTGCGTATTGTTTTACAGTCCAATAATAATACTGTGTGTACTGTTTTACAGACCAGTAATAATAATGTGTGTATTGATGTACAGTCCAGTAATTATACAGTGTGTATTGTTTTACAGTCCAGTAATTATACAGTGTGTATTGTTTTACAGTTCAGTAATTATACTGTGTGTATTCTTTTACAGTCCAGTATTTATACTGTGTGTATTGTTTTATAGTCCATTAATTATACTGTGTGTATTGTTTTACAGTCCAGTAATTATACTGTGTTTATTGTTTTACAGTCCAGTAATTAAACTGTGTGTATTGTTTTACAGTCCAGTAATTATACTGTGCGTATTGTTGTACAGTCCAGTAATAATAATGTGTGTATTGTTTTACAGTCCAGTAATTATACTGTGTGTATTGTTTTACAGTCCAGTAATTATACTGTGTGCATTGTTATACAGTCCAGTAATTATACTGTGTGTAGTGTTTTACGGTCCAGAAATAATACTGTGCGTATTGTTTTACAGTCCAATAATAATACTGTGTGTATTGTTTTACAGTCCAGTAATAATAATGTGTGTATTGATGTACAATCCAGTAATTATACAGTGTGTATTGTTTTACAGTCCAATAATTATACAGTGTGTATTGTTTTACAGTCCAGTAATTATACTGTGTTTATTCTTTTACAGTCCAGTATTTATACTGTGTGTATTGTTTTATAGTCCAGTAATTATACTGTGTGCATTGTTTTACAGTCCAGTAATTATACTGTGTTTATTGTTTTACAGTCCAGTAATTATACTGTGTGTGTTGTTTTACTGTCCAGTAATTATACTGTGTGTATTGTTTTACAGTCCAGTAATAATACTGTGTTTATTGTTTTACAGTCCAGAAATAATAATGTGTGTATTGTTGTACAGTCCAGTAATCATACTGTGTATTGTTTTACAGTCCAGTAATTATACAGTGTGTATTGTTTTACAGTCACGTAATTATACTGTGTGTATTCTTTTATAATCCAGTAATTACACTGTGTGTATTGTTTTACAGTCCAGTAATAATAATGTGTGTATTGTTGTACAGTCCAGTATTTATCCTGTGTGTATTGTTTTACAGTCCAGTAATTATACTGGATGTATTATTTTACAATCCAGTAATTATACTGTGTATTGTTTTACAATCCAGTAATTATACAGTGAGTATTGTTTTACAGTCCAGTAATAATAATGTGTGTATTGTTGTACAGTCCAGTAATTATACTGTGTGTATTATTTTACAGTCCAGTAATTATACTGTGTGTATTATTTTACAGTCCAGTAATTATACAGTATGAATTGTTTTACAGTCCAGTAATTATACTGTGTGTATTCTTTTACAGTTCAGTATTTATACTGTGTGTATTGTTTTATAGTCCAGTAATTATACTGTGTGTATTGTATTACAGTCCAGTAATTATACTGTGTTTATTATTTTACAGTCCAGTAATTATACTGTGTATATTGTTTTACAATCCAGTAATTATACTGTGTGTATTGCTTTATAGTCCAGTATTTAAACTGTGTGTATTGTTTTACAGTCAAGTAATTATACTGTATGTATTGTTTTACAGTCCAGTAATTATACTGTGTGTATTGTTTTACTGTCCAGTAATTACAATGTGTGTATTGTTTTACAGTCCATTAATTATATGGTGTGTAATGTTTTACAATCCAGTAATAATACTATGTTTATTGCTTTACAGTCCAATAATTACACTGTGTGTATTTTTTTACAGTCCAGTAATTATATTGTGTGTATTGTTTTACAGTCCAGTAATAATAATGTGTGTATTGTTGTACAGTCCAGTATTTATCCTGTGTGTATTGTTTTCAGTCCAGTAATTATACTGCATGTATTATTTTACAATCCAGTAATTATACTGTGTATTGTTTTACAATCCAGTAATTATACAGTGAGTATTGTTTTACAGTCCAGTAATAATAATGTGTGTATTGTTGCACAGTCCAGTAATTATAATGTGTGTATTATTTTACAGTCCAGTATTTATACTGTGTGTATTGTTTTATAGTCCAGTAATTATACTGTGTGTATTGTATTACAGTCCAGTAATTATACTGTGTGTATTCTTTTATAATCCAGTAATTACACTGTGTGTATTGTTTTACAGTCCAGTAATAATAATATTGTGTATTGTTGTACAGTCACGTATTTATGCTGTTTCTATTGTTTTACAGTTCAGTAATTATACTGTGTGTATTGTTTCATATCCAGTAATTATACTGTGTTTACTGTTTTACAGTCCAGTAGTTATACTGTGGGTATTATTTTATTGTCCGGGTATTATACTGTGTTTATTGATTTACAATCCATTAATTATACTGTGTGTATTGTTTAACAGTCCAGTAATTATACTGTGTGTATTGTTTTAATGTCCGGTAATTACAATGTTTGTATTGTTTTACAGTTCAGTAATTATACGGTGTGTAATTTTTAAACAATCCAGTAATAATACTGTGTTTATTGCTTTACAGTCCAATAATTATAGTCTTTGTATTGTTTTACTGTCCAGTAATAATAATGTGTGCATTGTTTTACAATCCAGTAATTATAATGTTTGTATTGTTTTACAGTCCAGTAATTATACTGTGTGTATTGTTTTACAATTAAGTAAGTATACTGTGTATTGTTTTACAATCCAGTAATTATACAGTGTGTATTGTTTTACAGGCCAGTAATTATACAGTGTGTATTGTTTTACAGTCCAGTAATTATACAGTGTGTATTGTTTTACAGTCCAGTAATAATACTGTATGTATTGTTTTACAATCCAGTAATAGCAATGTGTATTGTTTTACAGTCCATGATTTATTCTCTGTGCATTGATTTACATTCCAGTACTTATACTGTGTGTATTGTTTTACAATCCAGTAATGATACAGTGTGTATTGTTTTACAGTCCAGTAATAATACTGTAGGTATTGTTTTACCGTCCCGTAAGTATACTGTGTGTATTGTTTTACAGTCCACAATTTATACTGTGTGTATTGTTTTACAGTCCAGTAATAATATTGTGTGTATTGTTTTACAGTCCAGTATTTATACTGTAGGTATTGTTTTACAGTCCCGTAAGTATACCGTGTATATTGTTTTACAGTCCAGTAATTATACGATGTGTATTGATTTACAGTCGAGTAATTATTCTGTGTGTAGTGCTTTACAGTTCAGTAATAATAATGTGTGTATTGTTTTACAGTCCAGTAACTATAGTGTATGTATTGTTTTACAATCCATTAATTATACTGTGTGTATTGTTATACAGTCCAATAATTATACTGTTTGTGTAGTTTTACAGTCCACAATTTATACTGTGTTTATTGCTTTACAGTCCATTAATAATACTCTTTGTATTGTTTTACATTCCATTAATCAAGCTGTTTGTATTGTTTTACATTCCAGTAATAATACTGTATGTATTGTTTTACAATCCAGTAATTATACTGTGTTTATTGTTTAACAGTCCAATAATTACACTCTGTGTATTGTTTTACAGTCCAGTAATTATACTGTGTGTATTGTTTTACAATCCAGTAATTATAATGTGTGTATTATTTTACAATCCAGTATTGATACAGTGTGTATTGTTTTACAGTCCCGTAAGTATACTCTGTGTATTATTTTACAGTCCAGTAATGATACAGTGTGTACTGTGTTATAGTCCAGTAATAGTATTGTGTGTATTGTATTACAGTCCAGTAATTATACTGTAGGTATTGTTTTACAGTCCAGTAATTATTCTGTGTGTAGTGCATTACAGTTCAGTAATAATAATGTGTGTATTGTTTTACAGTCCAGTAATCATACTGTGTTTATTGTTTTACAATCCAGTAACTATAGTGTATGTATTGCTTTACAATCCATTAATTATAATGTGTGTATTGTTTTACAGTCCACAATTTATACTGTGTGTATTGTTTTACAGTCCAGTTATTATACTCTGTGCATTATTTTACAATCCAGTAATTATACAGTGTGTATTGTTATACAGTCCAATAATTATACTGTGTGTGTTGTTTTACAGTCCAGTAACTATATTGTATGTATTGTTTTACAATCCAGTAATTATAATGTGTGTATTGTTTTACAGTCCAGGATTTATAATGTGTGTATTGTTTTACAGTTCAGTAATTATACTGTGTGTATTGTTTTACAGTCCATTAATCATATAGTGTGTATTGTTTTACAGTCCACAATTTATACTCTTTGTGTTATTTTACAGTCCAGTTATAACACTGTGTGCATTGTGTTACAATTCAGTAATAATACAGTGTGTATTGTTTTACAGTCCAGTAATTATATTGTGGGTGTTGTTTTACAGTCCAGTAACTATACTGTATGTATTGTTTTACAATCCAGTAATTATTCTGTGTGTATTGTTTTACAATCCAGTAATTATAATGTGTGTATAGTTTTGCAGTCCAGGATTTATAATGTGTGTATTGTTTTACAGTCCAGGATTTATAATGTGTTTATTGTTTTACAGTCCAGTAATGATACTGTGTGTTTTGTTTTACAGTCCAGTAATTATACTGTGTGTATTGTTTTACAGTCCAGTAATGATACTGTGTGTATTGTTTTACAGTCCAGTACATATGCAGTATGTATTATGTTACAGTCCAGTAATCGTACAGTGTGTATTGTTTTACAGTCCAGTAATTATACTGTATGTATTGTTTGACAATCCAGTAATTATAATGTGTGTATTGTTTTACATTCCATGATTTTTATTGTGTGTATTGTTTTACAGTCCAGTAATGATACTGTGTGTATTGTTTTACAGTCCAGTAATTATACTGTGTGTATTGTTTTTTACAGTCCAGTAGTGATACTGTGTGTATTGTTTTACAATCCAATAATTATAATGTGTGTATTGTTTTACAGTCCATGATTTGTACTGTGTGTATTGTTTTACAGTCAGTAATTATACTCTATGTATTGTCTTACAGTCCAGTAATTATACTGTATGTATTGTTTTACAGTCCAGTAATCATAATGTATGTATTGATTTACCGTTCAGTAATTACACTGTGTTTGTTGTTTTACAATCCAATAAGTATACTGTGTGTATTGCTTTACAGTCCAATAATTATATTCTTTGTATTGTTTTACTGTGCAGTAATAATAATGTGTGCATTGATTTACAATCCAGTAATTATAATGTTTGTATTGTTTTACAGTCCAGTAATTATACTGTGTATTGTTCTACAATCCAGTAATTATACTGTGTATTGTTTTACACTCCAGTAATTATACAGTGTGTATTGTTTTACAGGCCAGTAATGATACTGTGTGTATTGTTTTACAGTCCAGTAATTATACTGTGTGTATTGTTTTACAGTCCAGTAATTATACTCTATGTATTGTCTTACAGTTCAGTAACTATAGTGTATGTATTGTTTTACAATCCATTAATTATACTGTGTGTATTGTTTTACAGTCCACAATTTATACAGTGTGTATTGTTTTACAGTCCAGTAATGATACAGTGTGTATTGTTTTACAGTCCAGTAATAATAGTGTGTGTATTGTATTACAGTCCAGTAATTATACTGTAGGTATTGTTTTACAGTCCCGTCAGTATACTGTGTATATTGTTTTACAGTCCAGTAATTATTCTGTGTGTAGTGCTTTTCAGTTCAGTAATTATAGTGTATGTATTGTTTTACAATCCATTAATTATACTGCGTGTATTGTTTTACAGTCCACAATTGATACAGTGAGTATTGTTTTACAGTCCAGTAATTATACTGTGTGTATTGTTTTACACTCCAGTAATTATACTCTATGTATTGTTTTACAATCCAGTAATTATAATGTGTGTATCGTTTTACAGTCCATGATTTTTAATGTGTGTATTGTTTTACAGTCCAGTAATGATACTGTGTGTATTGTTTTACAGTCCAGTAATTATACTGTGTGTATTGTTTTACAGTCCAGTAATGATACTGTGTGTATTGTTTTACAGTCCAGTAATAATACAGTGTGTATTATATGACTGTCCAGTATTCATACAGTGTGTATTGTTTTTCAGTCCAGTAATTATACTGTATGTATTGTTTTACAATCCAGTAATTATAATGTGTGTATTGTTTTACAGTCAAGTAATTATACTGTGTGTATTGTTTTACAGTCCATGATTTATGATGTGTGTATTGTTTTATAGTCCATGATTTATACTGTGTGTATTGTTTTACAGTCCAGTAATTGTACTGTGTGTATTTATTTACAGGTCAGTAATTATATTGTGTTTATTGTTTTACAATCCAATAATTATAGTGTGTGTATTGCTTTACAGTCCAGTAATTATACTGTGTATTGTTTTACAATCCAGTAATTATACTGTGTTTATTATTTTACAGTCCAGTAATAATTATGTGTGTATTGATTTACATTCCAGTAATTATAATGTGTTTTTTGCTTTACAGTCCAATAAATATACTGTGTTTATTGTTTTACAGCCCAGTAATTATACTGTGTATTGTTTTACAGCCCAGTAAATATACTGTGTGTATTGTTTTACAATCCAGTAATTATATTATGTGTATTGTTTTACAATCCAGTAATTATAGTGTGTACATTGTTTAGTTTTCTGAACCTGTCTGTAAGTTTATCTCGATTTATAATTAGTTAGTGTTGGTTCCCAAAAGGATAGTAAGGCCAAGCAAAGATGTGTTTTTATCATTTATATTTTGCCCATTAATATTCTATTGTCCCATGTTGCATAATTGCTTTGTGTCACAGCGTTGATATGCGGGCCTCAATTTCTGCATTATTGTATAGTAATAACGTGCATAATCGTTTTGGGTAATTTTAAACTATCTTATAAATCAGTACCTTTTTGATCGGATACATTATTTAGGGTATCCGAAATCACAAATATCAACTCATAGTTTTATCACAAGATTATGTTTGTAATGATAATGTACGTTAGATAAATACCAGGTAATGCCTCTTTTGATAAATCGGTATCAGGTGATTTATCTTGCGATGTGTTATATATAAACTAACGAGTGCTTTGTAAAAAGTGTTCTTAAATCAGGATTATAAGGTGTCATTTTTAAATATTAAGTGCACACACGATTAGGTCATTTCGAACAGTCGGTGAATGCTAGGATTGTATTAGTTTATAAGCTATCACGACTTCCACTAGGATTGTAGATGCATTGCTTGAAGTCAAAGTACGTGTAAAATTATATCAGGATTTAACATTTTTATAAATTAATATTTTGGTTAAATCTAGTTATTACCTAGTGACATATGTCGTATTTTGGTTAAATCCAGTTATTACCAAGTGACAGATGTCGTATTTTGGTTAAATCCAGTTATTACCAAGTGACATATGTCGTATTTTTGTTTCCAGTATTAGCAATGAATACTGTAAACGGTGATATGTTGATTCAGATTGTTAGCGGAACGCCGATGCATATTGTATTATAGTGGTTCGATACACATTGTTCCATATCATTGTACGTATATGATAGTTGGATTTGTATTCAGTACTCCGTTTCATCTTGTCTTTTGAGTTGTTCTGTACTCATGGCTCCATACCAAGCATCAGCATGTCCGTGTGATGTATTACACTTATTATAAGTTACGGTATATCCAGGGGTTACTGTATATGTTGGTACCACGTGGCGAATATGACCACAGAGTTAGTGTTCGTACTTGTATACGAAGTGCCTTGTATTCATGTGATGGTATACAGTTATCTACCTTGTATATATCTATTCATATCCTCATTTGTATTTTCATTTTACTGTGTAGTGTCTGATATCTGACTAACGTGACAACAATATCGTGTAGCACGTGTACTATGGTTCTTATATAGCAGATTATGTTATAATAACTGACACATGAATGTTGATATGGTATATTCCATATGCTATCTATATTTTAAGCTTCCTCCCCGGACATATATTCCCGGTGAGGAATTGGAGGACCTTAGAGCCCCAAATGTTTTTTAAGGCCGGATTACGTACCGCAGCAGCCATTGGTGTTTACATTCCCGGAGACACAAATCCCGGAGAAGACGTCGTTTATTCACGGCCCGGGTACTGTACGCCGGAACCGTTACCTTCCTCATGTGACGTCTCAACCCCACGTCGATATTCTTGGTGGGCTTGATGTAAGCCCAAGACAAACCAACACTACCATACTGGGAGCCAAAATGGGAACATCGTTGTCAGGATTGTACCCCGTCATTTAAGTCAGCTATGTACTTTGTATGATTCCTTGATGACTATGTGTGTTTATTCTGTATGTGTGTTTATTCTGTATAGTTAACGAAATTTCATTACAGATATTTAACGGGATGCCATTATAGACAGTAAACTGTAAGTGACTCATTCTATCATGAGCATTGTGTTTTCGAGCGAAGATTATATTCCACCCAGGACAATCATCATAGTGTATTGTGTTAATTAATGTTACTTTGTTGTATCTTCGCATTAATGTAAATATGCATCTGTCATTGTACATTAAACTTATTAATATTGTACAATAGTGTTGATTGTTTCTCGTTGGTTATTGTGATCCAAGCTTTACCGGCCCATCCTGTCACAAGAGTTCACATTGTTGAATACTTGAATCTTTAAGTGGTCATGTATTAAATCTAGAACTTCAACGAGATTCTTCTCAAAGACACTACTGAAGAGGGTTAAATGGCCATGCATGAAAGAGTGTGGGCAGGTATACAACAGTATGTACACACTATCTGGAAGGATACATCCACCATGGGCAGGTATACCACATTATGTACACACTAGCTGGGATTATACATCCACCATGGGCAGGTATACCACATTATGTACACACTATCTGGGATTATACATCCACCATGGACAGGTATACCACACTATGTACACACTATTTGGTATTATACATCCATCATGGGCAGGTATACCACATTATGTACACACTATCTGGGATTATACATCCACCATGGGCAGGTATACCACATTGTGTACATAATATCTGGGACTATACATCAACCATGGGCAGGTATACCACATTATGTACACACTATCTGGGATTATACATCCATCATGAGCAGGTATACCACATTATGTACACACTATCTGGGATTATATATCAACAATGGGCAGGTATATCACATTATGTACACAATATCTGGGATTATACATCCATCATGGGCAGGTATACCACATTGTGTACACACTATCTGGGATTATAAATCCATCATGGGCAGGTATATCACATTATGTACACACTATCCGGGATTATAAATTCATCATGGGCAGGTATACCACATTATGTATACACTATCTGGGATTATAAATCCATCATGGGCATGTATACCACATTATGTACACACTATCCGGGACTATACATCCACCATGGGCAGGCATACCACATTATGTACACACTATCTGGGTTGGATGCACCAAATGCTTCTGATTTGATTATTGTTCGATCCCGCCTCCCTACTATTAATAACGTTTGATTTAATTATGCATACAGAAATATAAAACTGACCAATACGGCTACGGCAGAGAAGGTTGTGTAAAGAGTTTACAGTTGCGTGTTACAAAATACGCTACTTAGACGTTTCGGATAAGTTTGTTTACGATTGAATGCATTTATCTACACCACGGTTTCGGTCTTCTAGTGCATCATACTACCATGCCTTTGTAGTTGTAGTTTTGGTCAAGCGTTCGATTTAATCAATTTTGTTTTGTATACAATATATTGCATATATTATATGTACTTTACATTAAGAACGAATAAATTTATAACAACGTGGGATTGTATTCTTTGAGATCCCACAATGGCAGTTAATGCCGCAGTAAATGGCTGGTGCTGGAAGCGCCACGGGAGTTGTAAGAGCAAACACTGTAATGGTAGGTACATGGCTGGTGCTGGAAGCGCCACGGGAGTTGTAAGAGCAAACACTGTAATGGTAGGTACATGGCTGGTGCTGGAAGCGCCACGGGAGTTGTAAGAGCAAACACTGTAATGGTAGGTACATGTTTGGAAGTTTCAAAACTGTTGTCTTTATAATTTCATCTAAACATTTACTATCCTATTCGTTCTATGTACGCCGTCTAGTAACTGCAATGTAGTGCTTTGTTATTATTTAGTGCAGCAAAGCATAGCATGGCATATTTGTGTTTCCGCGGAACGTATTCCGCATAGTGGTTGTATTGGTAAGGTCTTGCACGGGTTGTTCACGGTGGTTTCTTTAAATCTCCAGTGTAAGAGTATTGAAAGGTTCATTCTACTAGATGATTTCGTGCAAAACATCAACATTTTTATTTCTGAATTTTGACTGTGGTGATGCCCAACTTTTGATTTGACATTGACATACGGGCACATAGGGGTTTTCTATAGAAAATAGTTGTTTAGCCCAGCTTTTTTTTCTGGGCGAGTTAAATCAATATCACAGTATTCCGACGGAGAGTTATTTTGTGAAATGTCGGAACGTTGCGTGACTGTGGAAGAGCGTGTATGCTATTATTTTCAAACATACTGTATTTAATAAAGAAATGCATAGTGCATAACCAGGTGTCAGACAGTATAATAAACGTACGCCGTCTAGTCATTGCGTTAGGGTACGCCGTCTAGTTATTCCAATGGAATGTATTGTTATTATTGTTTAGTTGTAGAAAAGACACGCCGCTACCTTTGAAACGTTGGTGATTGGTTAGAATTTTTGTTGACGTCACGCATTGAGGCGCATTAGTAACGTATGTGTTCCATTAATGGAATGGAAACGTCATATATACACAACTTGTGTACCGCATACGGTCATTTACAGTATTGGAATGGAAACGTCATATATACACAACTTGTGTACCACATACGGTCATTTACAGTAATGGAATGGAAGCGTCATATATACATAACTTGTGTACCACACATGGTCATTTACATTATTGCAATGGAAACGACATATATACACAACTTGTGTACCACATATGGTCATTTACAGTATAGGAATGGAAACGTCATATAATTATACACAACTTTTGTACCACATACGGTCATTTACAGTATTGGAATGGAAACGTCATATACACACAACTTGTGTACCACATACGGTCATTTACATTATTGCAATGGAAACGACATATATACACAACTTGTGTACCACATACGGTCATTTACAGTATTGGAATGGAAACGTCATATAATTATACACAACCTGTGTACCACATACGGTCATTTACAGTATTGGAATGGAAATGTCATATATACACAATTTGTGTACCACATACGGTCATTTACAATATTGCAATGGAAACGACATATATACACAACTTGTGTACCACATACGGTCATTTACAACATTGGAATGGAAACGTCATGCATACACAACGTGTGTACCACATACGGTCATTTACAGTATTGGAATGGAAACGACATATATACACAACTTGTGTACCACATATGGTCATTTACAGTATTGGAATGGAAACGTCATATATACACAACTTGCGTACCACATATGGTCATTTACAGTATTGGAATGGAAACGTCATACATACACAAGTTGTGTACCACATACGGTCATTTACAGTATTGGAATGGAAACGTCATATATACACAACTTGTGTACCACATATGGTCATTTACATTATTGGAATGGAAACGACATATATACACAACTTGTATACCACATATGGAATCAAATCGATCTGTGTTTCATTTAGGGTTGCATGCACTACAGTTATGCTGTTTAAAATGTTTGTGGATTGATATGAATGTTAAAATATGAATCATTAACAGTTCCTAATAAAAATTCAAATTTTAATCTAAATTTAATTATTTGTCTTTTCTTTTGTTCAATACTTATACATAGCACCTCGTATTCAAGTTGAGTGATGTTGGCATAAATGTTATTAAATTAACGTTCACAACTTACCTCTAGAAAATCAGTTTTATAAATTACAACCTCTCCGACACATTGAGTCGGTGTATCGTTGGCATCATACAATCGACATAAGTTCATAGTTTTCCGATAACTGATGGATATGCACCTCTCTCTTTGTGAGCATGCGTTCTTACAATCAACTAGTGACATTCTAGCCATAATTGCTATTGGTTGAATAGTCATGCATTTATTCCAGTACAATTTCTGTGCGACATGTGCTTGCAATATGTGTACATCTAGCATCACCAAGATAAACAAATAACTAAACATAATGAAAGAGTAGCTGATTGTTATCTAAATTGACTATTTATGTAGCAATTCAAACCAACAAGAACACTGTCCTGAGTAATAGCAAGTCCAGCACTGGTCCTTTTTCACCAACACTACCACGTTATAAATAAGCAGATATTGCTACAAAGTCCAGGACAACATCAGTTCATGGTAAACTTCTGAGTTGTAAATATAATCCTTATTGGAAGTTTCAATTACACTACAAATCACAATATTAGATCACACTACACCGGTACGTCCTGTTAGACAATTAATTGTGGACTGACATAAAATGTCAACTCTAACAGTTCAGTTGATTACATTATGTGTCACATTTTAGCTAAGGATCTGTTGAACATCAACAGCACATTGGACACGAATGAAATACCGTTGTAATCATATAATTATAGTTTCATATCGAGTACCGGTGCTTTTATTTAGTAATTTAAATTATGCATACTGAATGAATAACGGCACACTTGAGTTTCAATATTTATCGGATTTGGAAAATCGCAAGTCCTTGTATTTTACAGTTGGCAGATTCTAATTGAGTTGATGCACCAAATACTGGTTATCCACTGGCTTGCCCAGAGAAGGTGATGCTAGGTAATCTGTCCGCCGATGGTATAGCCCTAAGTGGTGCTGTTACATGCGTAAAGCCCGGACAAACCAACCCTGAATAAAGAGAGCACACTTCCTAACAGTATAGTGATGGTAATGCTTGACTACCCCTGAGTTATATGCCAAGTATTTGCGGAGTTATATGCAAAGTATTTGCAGAGTTGTATGCAAAATATATGCGGAGTTATATGCCAAGTATTTGCGGAGTTATATGCAAAGTATTTGCAGAGTTGTATGCAAAGTATATGCGGAGTAATATGCCAAGTATTTGTGGAGTTATATGCAAAGTATATGTGGAGTTATATGCCAAGTATATGTGGAGTTGTATGCCAAGTATATGCATAGTTGTATGCCAAGTATATGCGGAGTTATATGCCAATTATTTGCAGAGCTGTATGCCAAGTATATGCGGAGTTATATGCCAAGTATATGCGGAGTTATATGCCAAGTATTTGCAGAGTTGAATGCCAAATATATGCGGAGTTATATGCCAAGTATATGCAGAGTTGAATGCCAAGCATATGCGGAGTTATATGCCAAGTATTTGCAGAGTTGAATGCCAAGTATATGCTGAGTTATATGCCAAGTATTTGCAGAGTTGAATGCAAAGTATATGCGGAGTTATATGCCAAGTATTTGTCGCCGGTCCCTTGTCTGCTCTGACTCTTACACCTCCTAACGGGTATATGGATCTCGAGGGGGTGGGTTTGAGTGAAGACTCGACGCAATTATTTATAAGGGATGATGCCGTTTATTTACTTCCTTTCCGGAAAATACATTGATTTTCATACAAAGTAAATTAACAAATCACATAATGCACAAATAACAATTTATGAGTTTGACAGATGACAGCTGTCAAAATATGTAAACAATACATTCAGGTGTGTTCGAGCGTAGCATCTTGTGAAAATACACGAGCAAGTTTACATTTCAAAATACATACAATTACAGGTGACTATCAATTCGATATCAACCTAATGAATAGACTGAAGTTTAAAAATCACAAAAACTATTTTTACCTGGCTATAGATTCAATATAGTCATAACAATGTATTATAAATATACGCCCAAAATGTCAATTTATCATCTATTCCAAAGCTGACCTGAAAGTGACCAACAATAGTGATTGGTTAGAATATGTCACATGCAAATTGTTAGTATGACCATTTATAAATACATTTTACATATATACAAGATGCAAACGATATACGTTAAGTATGGAATGCCATAACGGACATAATATACAGAACATAAAACAACAAAACAACTAAATATTTTCCCTTTACGTGTATTGATGGTTTATTAACGATTGCTATGATTGCTATCCAATTCCAGGCTATGATATATGTGCGGAGTTATATGCGAAGTATATGCGGAGTTATATGCCAAGTATGTGCAGAGTTGTATGCCAAGTATATGCGGAGTTATATGCCAAGTATATGCGGAGTTATATGCCAAGTATGTGCAGAGTTGTATGCCAAGTATGTGCAGAGTTGTATGCCAAGTATATGCGGAGTTATATGCCAAGTATGTGCAGAGTTATATGCCAAGTATATGCTGAGTTATATGCCAAGTATATGCGGAGTTCTATGCCAAGTATATGCGGAGTTATATGCCAACTATTTGCAGAGTTGTATGCAACGTATATGTGAAGTTATATACCAAGTCTATGCGGAGTTATATGCAAGGTATCTGCGGAGTTCTATGCCAAGTATATGCGGAGTTGTATGCGGATTATAAGACACGTATATGAGGGTTACCATGCACCTACAATTATACTCAAACTCAATCCTGCTTCCACCATTGATGGAACGACCTCCCTGAGGAAATCCACAATGACGGTTCGTTAGCAATGTCAAGACAAGACGTTTTCGATTCAATAGCTCTACTATTGTGCCAAAGTTCCTCTACACAGAATATCGTTTTGAGAGTAATAAACACTCTCATATACGCAACCACTTACTCACTCTCTCTCTCTCTCTCTCTCTCTCAGAGAACATATATTGTCGAAGGTAATCCTTATGCCGATACGGCGAATATGAAACTACTAACCATTATCTGCTACACTGTACATTGCGCTCTATTTCAAGACATGCATGGTATATTACGAAACAATTACCACTCCTAGGTTAATAGATGGGGATGTAACTATGTGTGATCGTGCTAATTATGCTGCATTCAAAGAAGTACAAAACTTCACCAAACTGCATATTCCTTCTAGCACCTACGGCACCCACTTGTCACACCATAAAACCCCCTTATCCATCCACATTTCTCTGTTAACATGACTACTATGTCTAACATTCTATGTTTGCATGTTCATAGATATATGATTTATATAGTTGTCATCTTTATATGGCCTTCCCTTTATCAAATTATTTCTTTTGTGCGGGTTATAATTTATATGACCCCTCAACACACTTGCAAAACCAATCACAAACAGCTATGAGAGATCCATCACACAACCAATAGCAAAGAGCTATGGGAAATTCATCACAAACCAATGACAAACAGCTATGGGAGATCCATCACAAAACCAATAACAAACAGATATGTGAGATCCATCACTAAGCCAATAACAAACAGCTATGCGAGATCCATCACACAACCAATAACAGACAGCTATGAGAGATCCATCACACACCCAATAACAGACAGCTATGGGAGATCCATCACACAACCAATAACAAACAGCTGTGGGAGATCCATCACACAACAAATAACAAACATCTATGGGAGATCCATCACAAAACCAATAACAAACAGCTATGGGGGATCCATCACAAAACCAATAACAAACAGCTATGGGAGATCCATCACACAACCAATAACAAACAGCTATGGGAAACCCATCACAATACCAATAACAAACAGCTATGGGAGATTCATCACACAACCAATAACAAACAGCTATGGGACATCCATCACAAAACCAATAACAAACAGCTATGGGGATCCATCACAAAACCAATAACAAACAGCTATGGGATATCCATCACAAAACCAATAACAAACAGCTATGGGGGATCCATCACAAAACCAATAACAAACAGCTATGGGATATCCATCACAAACCCAATAACAAACAGCTATGGGGGATCCATCACACAACCAATAACAAAAAGCTATTGGAGGTCCATCACAAAACCAATAACAAACAGCTATGAGAGATCCATCACAAAACCAATAACAAACTGCTATGGGAGATCCATCACAAAACCAATAACAAACAGATATGGGAGATCCATCACAACACCAATAACAAACATCTATGGGAGATCCATCACTAAGCCAATAACAAACAGCTATGGGAGTCCATCACACAACCAATAACAAACAGCTATGAGAGATCCATCACACAACCAATAACAGACAGCTATGGGAGATCCATCACACAACCAATAACAAACAGCTGTGGGAGTAAATCACAACACCAATAACAAACAGCTGTGGGAGTTCCTTCACACAACCAATAACAAACAGCTATGGGAGATCCATCACAAAACCAATAACAAACAGCTATGGGAGATCCATCACAAAACCAATAACAAACAGCTATGGGAGTCCATCACACAACCAATAATAAACAGCTATGTGAGATCCATCACACAACCAATAACAAACAGCTATGTGAGATCCATCACAAATGGAAATACAGTTGATCTGCAAAACCTACGCTTCGATAAACGCATAACATGGTATCTGTTATTGATTTGCTTGTTCAAGTCTCAAAGGTAATGCCTATATCATCGTTCTAGTGTTGTAAACCTGGCACCCATAACATTTAGAATTGTAATTGAATGCATCACAGTGCTACTTTAATTGTATGTTTCAATGGATAATGTGCATAATATATTTATACAAGCGTACGTGCACAATTGTATATTGCTAACATTACATGAATAGTGATGTCTTTATTTGATGTGTATGGACATCTACTGGACAGGTGCATTCGTATCACTGTCGTCTTAGTTTATATTCGGACAACTATAATTTGTTTAATGATTGAAACATGACCAACTATAATCAGTATAATTTATTTATTATAAATCAATGAACAAGATAGGTAGCAATGCATTGTAATGCTACATGACAGTTTACCAACAATACAAATAAGTACAGGTACACAGGACAACTTGACAAAGGAACAACATGCTTATATTGTCATTTACATAAACAATATTCAACTTCAACTTATTACTGCCGAACAATCAGTCACGATTATGATTGGTATGTGCAGTCTGCACAGAATGTTCACATTAATACTATACATTAGTTTTACAAAGAATCAGATTCAATGCTAATTTACTGCTGCTCATCGGGTATGGCGTCATTGGATGTTGCTGGTCCCAATACTGCGATGCTTCTGATCTATCATAGTAATTGCCCCCTCATACTTGTACCATACGCCGTCGAATAGTCGTCCCTGAACACGTTCGTACTTATTCCGCTGACCGGTGGACTAGTCTGGCTTCCTTCTTTAGGAGTGGAACAATTCCGGTATTACAACAAATGTAGCAGAGGTATTAAACAATGTACAAACAAAATATATGTACAAATGGTATGACCAATATATTTGCTAAATTTGACATTGTTTGAACATAGAGTCATGTCCCTTGTCAAAGGTGTCCATTTGTGGGGTGTTCTCACTTTCCCAACATTCTGGTTTTCAGGTAGAAAGTTGGGGTTTTGGTATGTTGGGAAAGTGAGACACCATTGTTAGGTTTAACAATGGACTTAATTGGTGATAATTGGTCAAAATTGGTATTCTGCACAGCGAAAAGTTACGCGAACCACATTTTGGATAAAAGTGAAACAAACATGTGTATAAACAAGACTTTATTAGCTATTAAATCATCTAAACATATATATTTATTGTATCTTGATCATCTAGAAGTGATATGAAACAACAAGCTTTAATTGTAGATCCTGATCAATAACATGAATAACAACTCCTGATCAATATCACTGTAAACTATTAGCACATTTGATAGAATGATATTACTGTCTATTGTCCTAATTTAATCAAATACGATGCTGCATCGGCGTACTCTGTCACTTCCAGCTCCGTATTCAGAAGCCGCTGCTTCAGCTGTACCAGGCGGTCTTCAATGACGCGGTACTTCATCTTCTTCGGACGGCGTTTCCCACCATTCGCATGCTGGAGTAGACGGATTTCATTCACGGCCTGCTCCTTCTGGAACAATTCTACCAGAGTGTAGATGTTTGGATGGGAATGGGTCAACAGACCATTGACCTTGTTGTGCCATCCTTCGACGTGGTTTGTGGTTCGTGGTCCTGGATTGTCAAAGTGGTTCCACATCGCCTTGTCGCCGCCTTCCACCCAATGCTCCGTTACGTAGTCCTTGAACGTGACTACGGATGCTGTGTCGTTGTTTTCTAGGGCATGGAACCACACGTCTTCAACCAGTCCGATCGGCACAAGAGGCAGGACACTAGCACGGCGCACCAACATTCTGAAGTCGTCGTTGTCTTTGAAGGTTGTCACAAGTCCACATGACTGAACCTTCCTCCAGATGCACTGTGAATAATGGAAGAAACACCCCCTCACTGTGACATCCGGATAGACAGCGATAACGGCACGTTTCGCTGCAACTTCGAAGTCCATCATAACAGTTCCTGGTTTGAGTTCGATGTTGTGTCGGTCACCAGCGCCCTGGACAAGTTCAAACAGCCGTCTGTAGGTGGTCTCACGTTTGTTCGGTAGCAGCGCATATATAAGAGTACACATGTACCCATCAACCATACCATGGATTGTGTACACCTGGTAGAAGTATGATGGACTGGAGTAGAACGTCCCATCGACATACCAAATGTCAGCTCTCGAGAGTTCCATTAAGTTCTCCAACGTAGCAAACACGAGGATGCGGTTTTCTTCCCCATCATCCGCGAGTAGGAACTTATCGCCCGCCGTTGTCTCTGTCCATTTTCCATCCAACGTCACGTCTTGTCGAACCTTAGGTAACGTAGGTTGTAGTTTCGCCCTTTGTCTGAAATGGAATAAAATATATGGGATATTATTCACTGTACATAAGATTGTTTTGTAAATACAGAGTAACAGACTAAAAACAGACCGCTTAAATTATATATGCATTTTCATAAAAAAAATCTTATTATTTACCTGTACAAAGCAGGACGAGCCGAATAGAATGTCGGTAACTTGATGGCGACAGCCTCTGTATCCGCATCCCATTCTGGTGTTCGGAGATTGGCTAACATATCGTCGTATATGGCAGGTATCGGCTCAATGGTCTCTCGCACTCGTTTCCGAACGTTGCTCATCAGTTGTTTCGCTGTAACTCCGAGAGGGTCCTGTGGATGGTTGTGATTCACCATGATCTTAGTTGGAATCCCATTCTGTGTGTTGATCTTCGCTGTACAATCCCGGTTCACACAGTTCCAGTAGCTGCGGTCGCCTCTTCTTGTCTTCAAACTGAACATGTACTCATTGTGTACCAGCGTCTGAGATCCCCGACTGTTCTCTATAAACCGTACTCCGACTTGAGCGTTTGCCATGATGCAAGTGTACAGTTCAACATATTTGGTGGAATATATATACACTTTCACAGTAGAGTTACAATTACATGTAATTATGGTACACACATTTATTGTAATTAATTAATCCAGTAATGTGAAATGTATTCACTGTAATCACTTGCATGTAGTTAAACCTAATTGTAATCAATTAACCAAGTAATGTGAAATATAGTCACTGTAATCACTGTAATCACATATCTGTAATTAACACTAATTGTAATTGAAACTATTGACACTATTAATTAATCAAGTATTCAATCATCAACTATCATCAAGTATCAGATATATACTGATCACTTGGTGAAAGTAATATATTAATATTAAACATGTGTGTAAAGCAACTTTATGCCCAGCAGTATACTTTCCACACAGGTAAGGCAAAGGTGTGAAAGTTGAATGTTGGGAAAGTGAGACAGTCTAGACAGACCAAAAATCAAAATGTTGGGAAAGTGAGATACAACCCCATTTTTGTATTGGAAGTAAATATTAACAAGAAAAGCTATGACAACAATTGTTGCCATAGCAATATTCATCTGCTATAAATAATGATGTAGGGGTTAGAGAATGGAGGTATATATTAGCAAGACATCTCAATCCCCCCATATTTAAGTCGCCATCGCATAAATGAATTTGGGTTTTCTAAAACGTTTAAAATAAAAATATCCATATTTTATAATATTATGATGACCGTTATAGTATTATACATATGTTTGTTAAGTTGATAATATTATAAATATATACTGGAATTGAATTGAAAACCGATACAAGCAAAAATAATGCTTATATGAAGTCCTTTCCGAGATGTAGTTTGTTCACTATGTAGTTACGCATTACAATAAGTAGACCTTGTTATAGCAGTTGGGTTGTAAAATTATAAATGTGTTGCTTTGTTAGCAGTTAACTATATAATACTATATACAACTATATAATACTGCTGATATTGTTTTATTTGAACTGTTAATCCAAACTAAAGGAAATGCATTGATATGCAATAATTTAATATTATGTTGAAGTTGAACTGAATGACTGTTTTATGTTCACCTACCTGGTTTAATTAAATCACTATGCAAGTTATATATACTGATTAATTCTGAAACAAAAGCGGAATCCGAAGAAAGTATGGACCCGAGGATTATTCTATTGAAGAAATGGGAAGATTGAAGGATCAAGGATGCATATCTCTGAATCAATCATCACTGATGATCATATCTTCGAACCCCGCTCTGGCCGTGTCTCATTTATGTGAACCAGTTGGCAGTTTCTTACGGATGTTGTTGCACCAAGTACTTGTTAACCGCTGGACCTTGCCCAGGGAAGGTGATGTTAGGTAAGCTGTCCGTCGGTGATATAGCTCTAAGTGGTGTTGGTGCAGGCGTAACGCCCAAACCAATCAACTCTGAGTCAGGAGAGCACAGGTATAGTCCCACTTCCAAACATTATAGTGGTGGCAATACTTGACCACTCCGTAGTTATGTGCAGAGTTTATGCGGAATTATATGCGAAATATTTGCGGAGTTATATGCGAAGAATTTGCGGGGTTATGTGCGAATTATTAGGCGCTTATATGCGGATTATAAGACACGTATATGCGGATTATAAGACACGTATATGCGGATTATAAGACACGTATATGCGGATTATAAGACACATATATGCAGGTTATAGGACACGTGTATGCGGGTTATAGGACACGTATATGCGGGTTATAGGAGACGTATATGTGTGTTATAAGACACGTATATGCGGGTTATAGGACACGTATTTGCGGGTTATAAGACACGTATACGCTGGGTATAAGACACGTATTTGCGGGTTATAGGACACGTGTATGCGGGTTATAGGACACGTATTTGCGGGTTATAGGACACGTATATGCGGGTTATAGGACACGTATATGCGGGTTATAGGACACGTATTTGCGGGTTATAAGACACGTATATGCGGGTTATAGGACACGTGTATGCGGGTTATAAGACACATATTTGCGGGTTATAGGACACGTATATGCGGGTTATAGGACACGTATATGCAGGTTATATTACACGTGTATGCGGGTTATAAGACAGGTGTATGCGGGTTATATGACACGAATTTGAGGTTTATAGGACACGTATATGCTGATTATAAGACACATATATCCGGGTTATAAGACACGTATTTGCGCATTATAAGACACGTATTTGCGGGTTATAGGACACGTATATGCGGGTTATAAGACACGTGTATACGGGTTGTAAGACATGTATATGCGGGTTATAGGACACGTGTATGCGGGTTATAAGACACGTATTGGCGGGTTATAGGACACGTATTTGCGGGATATAAGACACGTATTTGCGGGTTACCAGGCACTTACAAGTATACTCAAACTCTCTTGCCTTCCACCATTGATGGAACGAATCCAAAATGCCGGTTCGTTGTCAATGTCAAGACAAGACGTTGACGATTCAATAGCTCTACTATTGTGCCAAAGAGCTGCTACACAGACTATTATTTTGAGAGTAATAAACAGACTCGCATTAGCAACCACTTCCTCTCTCTCTCAGAGAATACTTATTTTCGAAGTACTCATTATGCCGGTACGGCGAATATGAAACTACTGACCATTATCTGCTACACTGTATATTGCGCTCTATTTCAAGACATGCATGATATGTTACAATGGTACGAAACAATTACCACTCCTAGGTTAATAGATGGCGATGTAACTCTGGGTGATCGTGCTAATTATGCTGTATTCAAAGAAGTACAATAAATCAATGTCGGGTTGCAAAATTAAAGTGAACATACATTTCACTGACAGTTCGGAAACGGGTGATTGTGTTCTTTTAAACAAATACCTACACAACCACACACTACGTGATGTTACATGTATGCATGTATGTGTGGAATATTGGATATGTAGACCTACTTATTCGTAAACAATGTATCAATAAGCCATTACACAGGTTATAGTGTCCACTTATTTTTATAATATAGCCGTCAAACCAACCATCAAGCAAAGCACATGTTCGCACATCAAATGCGTTATGCTGAACTATTCCTGCAGAATTGCGTAGACGTTCTCTCCAGCCTTTTCACCTTTGTCGGGTCGTCTGCAGAGTTTCAAGAGCATGTACAACAACTGGAAGCGCATTTGTGAAAGTGGTCAACAAATCCACTCTACTAATCCATCTGGTTACACAAAGCGTTTTCAACTTGTCAGCAAATGTAGATGATTCGCGGAGTAGCCAATTTTGTTTAATGCGAACGCAATATCTTGACCGTCTTCATCATAGTACGAATGCAATGAAGTATGTACCAGTGCCATGTTGAGGCAGTAGTATTTAAAATGCCTGTAGTTGGCAAGGAGCGCTCGCTGTCTTATCAAGTCTTGGACACCAGTAACAGCCATATTACTTGCCCCGACGAAGCCTTCTCAATCTTAGAATATCCAGGCCACAGTCATGTATGTGCTTCATAATAAGTTATGCCTAGTCCACTCCTTTGATTGAATGGCATGCTACAAAACCTATGAACTCTTCACATAATGCATGATTACCACCTGCGCATGCAAGGTATCGTACACAGATAGACAGTTGCTCCTTTTTTGAACAATCGTTTGCTTCGTCAGCCAATATTATGAAAAATCAGCCTGTTTACATATCAATATGATCTCTTCTAAATCATGCTGATGCAAGTTCAGTTTGAATTTCTGGCGACGTATACTTAGCACGAGACCCAGCGCTAACAATATGATTTGCAAGCATATAACCATTCTTTGCATAGCCTTGAAGAGTTGCGATACCATTACTTCTGTCCTCTGTGTTACATATAATAGCTGTGGTATGCTTGGAAAGGGGTAATCAGAACTTATATAATCTGCCTGTTGGCTGGTTGCTGAAAGCTTGCATGGTGTGGATATGTTGCCGTGTGTACTATTTTAACTGTGGGTCAGTTTCATTGCCTATATATAGTAAGTGTTTTAGCTCAGGAACCTGAAGTTCTAGATTGGTTGCTATACGTGCTTTGCTTCGGGCTCCAACACAGTGGGGCCCAATTTATTTTCTCAGTCCAGTGACTAGTTACGGCCGGAACACATCGCCTAACAACCTTACATATGCTGCATATATAGTATCAACATACCGTGTAGCACATCACCTAACAACCTTACATATGCTTCATATATAGTATCAACATACCATGTAGCACATCGCCTAACAACCTTACATATGCTTCATATATAGTATCAACATACCATGTAGCACATCACCTAACAACCTTACATATGCTTCATATATAGTATCAACATACCATGTAGCACATCGCCTAACAACCTTACATATGCTTCATATATAGTATCAACATACCATGTAGCACATCACCTAACAACTACCATGTAGCACATCGCATAACAGCCTTACATATGCTTCATATATAGTATCAACATACCATGTAGCACATCACCTAACAACTACCATGTAGCACATCGCCTAACAGCCTTACATATGCTGCATATATAGTATCAACATACCATGTAGCACATCGCCTAACAACCTTACATATGCTTCATATATAGTATCAACATACCATGTAGCACATCGCCTAACAACCTTACATATGCTGCATATATAGTATCAACATACCATGTAGCACATCGCCTAACAGCATTACATATGCTGCATATATAGTATCAACATACCATGTAGCACATCACCTAACAACCTTACATATGCTTCATATATAGTATCAACATACCATGTAGCACATCGCCTAACAACCTTACATATGCTGCATATATAGTATCAACATACCATGTAGCACATCGCCTAACAGCATTACATATGCTTCATATATAGTATCAACATACCATGTAGCACATCGCCTAACAGCTTTACATATGCGTCATATATAGTATCAACATACCATGTAGGAAAGGTAAAGTTATTATGATTTATCATTGTTCTAACATTTATATATTAAGTGGGGTTCGAGGGGGGCACAAATGAGATCGGAAGATGAAAATGGAAGTGTGCCATGGAACAAATAAACACACACACATATAATGTGAGTATATCTTGTGTAAAGCGAAATGTGTTGATTTATCCATCAGTCCATAATCAAATGTGTTCATTTAATAATATGTGTATGTAATATATAAATGTATATATATATATATAGATTCTATATTAATATTGACAAACGTTGTATAGATTAGACACAATAATATAGAAGTACCCATCAGTTACATATCGAATCGAATTGCCCAAGCTCTTTTGAAGTTCTCCAATGTTTGACCAACACAATTTGACCAACCTGTATTCTTTACAAGATTATGATCACATATTTTGTCTCAGCATTTGCACATGCTCATAATAGTTTCATTTGATGAACACAATATATCAATGCCTTTGGCTAGCATATCACATATCAGTGTTCTAGTTACAGTCGAACGTCGTTGCCTCGAATTCGGAAACCCCGTTGGCTCGAACATGTCGTCTGGTATCAGCGATACTCTCTATATACTGCATATTGTTCTACATTCGATGACTCGAACACGGATGACTGGAACTCTCGAACCACTGGTCCCATGAAATCAATTAGTACTTAAATTAACACCTTTGGGTCGAACACAAGTGGCCGAGTGGCCAAGTCCGCGTGTCACACATACGTTTTCACAGCTTTTGTTAATGGCAATGACATCCCTTTTGATCGGTACACGAGCGTATTGTACACGTCGTGATATTGGCAATTACTATTTTATTGTAACTGGGTTTCAATCACAGCGGCTTTTTTATCCATAGTTTAAATTGGTATTAAACGTAAATATGTATAGAACAAACATATTACACACTTATTGAGGTAAAGATTCCAAGCTACGACATTTCAATATAAACAACCGATGTTGTCGTCTCTTTTGTCGTCTCGACTGGTAATCTAGGGATCGCATGTTCGACCCCCCGTCTGACCCTAACACAATTAACAGTCTTCAGATGGGTCTTGTGTCAGTGCTGTACACCGTGCACGTAAAAGAACCAGAGTAGACTCTGGATTGGGTCACTGTCTGTATCATTGCACTATCCTCCAAAAATCTAAATTGACTAATCTCTTCAGGTGGCGTCACTCATCTGGGCAACCGGTAGTGACGATAAATAAACGTAAAACACACACATACGTCTCTTCATCAAATTTATTATTAATCATGTGAAAACCAAAATCTGCTGTTCTATTAATCATTTAAGCCACTGCATATATAACCAAATAAATATAATATCTTAGAAATGTTGTCTATTATTATGAAACACATTCGTATAAACATGGAGAGGACATATTGGATGTATTGCATAACACAATTTAATTTATCAATATTATGGGTCAACCCACATACCTACCCTACCTTGACTCGAACCTCCCATGACTCGAACCATTACTCACTGACCCGTCGAGTTCGAGGCAACGAAGTTCGACTGTATATTGCAACTTCAGAATAAGGGTCCTATTGTTTGTAAAAAGGGCACATTGTGTTGTCTTTGTAGTTTGATATCAACTTGTTCGTTCATAGACGTATACGCAATATCCTTGTTTGGAAACACTGTTTTTTAGAATAATAAATACAAAACACCAGGATAATATTTCTACGACATATTTATGTCAGTAGCTTGTATGTATGCAATGTTATGTGTGTACATATATACATTCGGGTAAGGTATATATGAATACACATTGTATTATACATGCAATTATGGCAGACACATTGGAAATACTATTTCACTAACTTTTCATTATTAAAGTAAAACGATAAGTAATGGATCAGGAAATATATTAAAAAGGAAATGTTTTGGGTATCAAATTACAGGGCCTTCTCTTCGTTTGTATGAACTTGTTTATGAAGATGTTAACTACACAATGTTGCTTCGCTGTTCGCTGTCTTGTTGACCTCGTGTGCCAGTTAGCCTACAACATTTGAAATAAAGCACACTTAACTTTTGTACACAACATATATATAAAATATACCGTAATAAAAGTTAATTTACCTTTAATAGTGTCATTATGTCTTACCTTACTGCAAGTGTTACTCACTTATCGAAAGTAGATTATACGAGAGTGCATAATAGGATAAATAGGAATGCTGGTACGACGTATACGTGTCAATGTCATATGGTAGGAGCATCATTAAATAGGAATGCTGGTACGACGTAAAATTGTCAATGTCATATGGTAGGAGCATCATTAAATAGGAATGCTAGTACGACGTAAACTTGTCAATGTCATACGGTAGGAGCATCATTAAATAGGAATGCTGGTACGACGTAAACTTGTCAATGTCATACGGTAGGAGCATCATTAAATAGGAATACTGGTACGACGTATACTTTTCAATGTCATACGGTAGGAGCATCATTAAATAGGAATGTTGGTACGACGTAAACGTGTCAATGTCATACGGTAGGAGCATCATTAAATAGGAATACTGGTACGACGTAAACTTGTCAATGTCATACGGTAGGAGCATCATTAAATAGGAATACTGGTACGATGTAAACTTGTCAATGTCATACGGTAGGAGCATCATTAAATAGGAATACTGGTACGACGTAAACTTGTCAATGTCATACGGAAGGAGCATCATTAAACAGGAATGCTGGTACGACGTAAACTTGTCAATGTCATACGGAAGGAGCATCATTAAACAGGAATGCTGGTACGAAGTAAACTTGTCAATGTCATACGGTAGGAGCATCATTAAATAGGAATGTCGGTACGACGTAAACTTGTCAATGTCATACGGTAGGAGCATCATTAAATAGGTATGCTTGTACGACGTAAGCTTGTCAATGTCATAAATAGGAATGTTGATGTTCCTAAAATGTTATATTAAAATAACATAATAATAGCTGATCCATAGAGCAATGCATTAAAATGCGACTAAATGGAAAGCTGAGTCATACATGAAGCATTTAGATATGTTTTACTACATAATTTTATATGGCTAATGTTGTGTGTACTATTTTGTATGAGGGCCCGTGGCACAGTGTTTAGTTCCGCGTTGCGTTCCGCGATGGTAACATATTACAATTGCGGAAATAGGCGGGATCTGTGTATCTTGGTTGATAAGAAAGTCGTCCGGGTTGAATTTTGGTTGCCGTGATGCGGGAAGTTGTTTGAGCCATTATGTCTGTACTGTATATGGCTAATATTGTGTGTATTTTGGATATATTTCTTAATTTATATATAATAAATGTGTTACAATAAATAACAATGTATCGTCGTACGTGAACATAGCTTCAAATACAATTCATTTGGGAGAGTGTGTGTCAGCGACCCGGCTAGCTCAGTTACTAGAGCCTCTGCAATGTCGAGTGTTGAACGCAATACTGGCATTACTACGTTTTGGAAAACTGTCCAGGAGGCACAAACAACTGTCTGTTTCTTTAAGCTATATTTTTACCAAAGCCCAACTACTTTAAATTTGATATTAGATACAAGAGACATTATAAAGATATTGACTAACTACTGTATTGCGCGCTTTTCCTATTATTTTGGGTTACATTGGCAGTAAGACTGTAACTTGACATAATTACGACTATATTTTAGTCAAATATTCTTTGGCAGAGCCAACATCAAATGCGTGCAATATAGTCTGGTGGTAAGGACAATTACCTGAATATAAGTGGTCAAGAAATTAACTCAAACATTATAAACTAGTAACGTATATCATGATTGTTTTCAAACATTTGAGTCAGAACATTGGTCTTACAGCAGGTGCGATATGTGTATACATATAATAGTCAGCGCATACTCGCAGTCTGATCTGTAGCCCAGTGGTAACACGCTGGACTGGTAATCCAGGGATCGCAGGTTCGATCCCCCGTCTGACCCTAATACAATTAACAGTATTTCAGATGGGACGTTAAACCAAGGTCTCGTGTCGGTGCTGTACACCGTACACATAAAAGAACCAGAGGAGACACTGGAATGGGTCTTTGTCTGTATCATTATGCTATCCTCCAACAATCTAAAATTACTAACCTCTTCTGGGAGGCGTCGCTCATATGGGCAACCGTTAGCGACGATCAATAAACGTAAAACACACACTCGCAATCTGATCAGAGTCATAACATTTCACTTGCAAAGGCTTTGGACCATGAAGCATAATTATATAGATGTGAGAGATGCAGACATTGATGCGTAGAAACATAATTATATAGATGTGAGATATGCAGACATTGATGCGTAGAAACTGCTTCACACAACTCAAGTTCGTTAATATTGGATACATAATGTGTCTTATTCCCTGTACAAACATAATACCCAGACCAGCTTGCACATCAATGCAGCGTGATCTGGGCATTCACTGTTTATATAAAATATATATTGGTATTTTAGAAGCTTTACAGTGAACTGCGATGATAAAAATGCACAGATGTGTTGAATGACATAACCCCTCATCAGATAGACAGGCAACATGACTTTCTGTATTAGAGAACAGGTCCAAACCGGATATTTCAGAGACAGCATATATAGATTCAGTAAATGGTGTAATAATTGAAAACGAACAGATCCAACGTGCTTGAGGGGTGAAGCCAAATGTTACATACATTGTAAATACACATTAACACTTTTGTATCTATGTTAAACCAGTTGCACTTATCATACAAGTGTGGACCAAACAATGAGTGATATAATGGGTATATAGGGGATATACAGAACAAATTAATAGGGTAGAAATTAACAAACAATATAGACAAATGAATCTACAATGAACACATGTAACGGAGAATGATGTGCCAGCCATAGATATGCTTCATGCAACAAAGAGACTGGTCATAGTTCTTTACACATATATGTGTTAAAGAGTGATAGTTGCTTATATGTAACATTGTAGATGCAGATTTGTTTTCTCACCTATCGAAATTACAAGTAAAATGGTAAAACCTCCACCAGCAATATGGAATTTATACCGGTGCATACCTAATGATGTAGCATTGTTGTTTCAGTAACATCAAAACACTATTAAAACACTAGTTATATTATTTAGCACAAGTGGCAATGCAAACAAAATCATTTAATTATTTATAATTCAATTACATTGTTAGATATAATAGAGTCTCCTGTCAATTGTGGATGTAAGACAAGTAATAACATAAATACCATACATTAATGAGAAAGCACACGCCGTTAGGTTATCAATTCCATATGCAGCACCCACTGATCTCACTACAATCACACTGCCAAGATGATTCTAATGGAATCTCACAGTTTGGAGAAATAAAACAAATATTAAAATGTTCACCACCAACAGTTGACATTGACTTTGCTATCTTCCTTAACCATTTTCCTACTGAGTAAATAACATTACATTTGCAAACAACATCGATCCGTCTGATCTGGATCTTTATTGTTTGCTATTCAGCAACGTTCATTGGCTCCACTATCCGATTAGTAAACAGCATATAATCGTATCTGGCTTAATAACGTTTGCAAAAGGATATTTGTATCTGCCGCTAGCGTGCAAAGTGTTAAACAGCGAAATCGTTCCTACCCATGGAAAGTGGTAAAACAAAATAGCACATTTTATTATCTTCGTTTCCTGATAAATGGTGAAAAGTATATACACAGTAAATCTTAGATCAATTTGTTCTTCTTACAACATGTACATTTATGGTTAATATATTAGCATTTCTTCATAGAGTATTCAAAACATATTGTGATGATAGTTTATTGTAATGGAGCTTTGACATTATTAATAATACAATTCAGCCATGTTTCTCTGTACTGCAGTCAGCCGGTCAATGTATGCTAACTTCGCATATAATTATGATATCAAGTAAAACATATATGATGTCCAGGTTATTAATAATATGATTAATATCATCAGTGATGCCCTCCCAATTGGGGAATTTATGTTCCCTTGGTCCTGCAAATATGGCATAATATTCCGTTATTTTCCAAAAAAGGTAAAAGGTTAATAGACATTGTTCAGATATGTACCTGTATTCTCTATTGTATTTTGTCGTTCCATGTGACATCCATGCGCCATTATTCCCAGGAAATATATCATACTAGTCCTTATTTCTTGACAAATAACCCCCCCCCCGCAAGTTCCCTAAACGCATCAAGATTCCCTTATTTCTTGACAAATACCCCCCCCGCAAGTTCCCTAAACTCATCAAGATTCCCTTATTTCTTGACAAATACCCCCCGCAAGTTCCCTAAACTCATCAAGATTCCCTTATTTCTTGACAAATACCCCCCCCGCAAGTTCCCTAAACTCATCAAGATTCCCTTATTTCTTGACAAATACCCCCCCGCAAGTTCCCTAAACTCATCAAGATTCCCTTATTTCTTGACAAATACCCCCCCGCAAGTTCCCTAAACTCATCAAGATTCCCTTATTTCTTGACAAATACCCCCCCCCCGCAAGTTCCTTAAACTCATCAAGATTCCCTTATTTCACAACTCGGGCAGGTTATGTAACAGTTGCTTTCTAAAGTGCATTTTATGGCCTCATTTTTAAACATATGTATTGAGTTACTACTTAATTGCGGTACAATTTCAATACCGCTGACAAACAGGTCACCCGAAATACGGCAGTACGTCTTTTTATTATTGTGCTGTCATGCTTATGGTGTCTTTTTTCTCTCTTTTATTTAAAATATCTGTACCTCAAACACAACATATTATGTACAGTTCAAACTATATACAAACGGTAAGCTTGTATTTTAGAATGACAAATACATTCAAAACTGATGGTATTATGATTCATTAGATTAATTAGTGGTGAATGAAATATGAATCATTTAAAATGACTTGTGAAACGTTTAAAAAATATACTTTCTCCTTTATGAACATAATGTTCTGTTGTGATATTTAGCTCGTATAAGGCATTTCTAACATATTCTGATGACGATATGAACATCGGATGACGATAAAATATTGGGGGTTTACTCATGTTGTTGTACAATATAAAATTAATGCATGGCTGTAGCAAGGGGTTATTTATATTGTGAGGCGTACACTATAATGTGAACTGTACATTACTGTCCTTTGTAGTTGGCATGACTGTGTAAAGAATCATTTCCATTTGCTTGCGCCTACACACAACGAAACACATATGGACACACATTACATTTGATATTTGCCATAGCATGCTCTACGCGCACTCTGTATTTTGTGATATATCTATTTAGTTTACGACACTTTCGTCTTTCTCCTCGAGGTATATGCGTTCATAACACAATCACGATTATGATAGATTTGTGTCGCCTAAAATAAGCAAATCGTCTGGAAAATGTAAGTCTGGTCCAACCTGTTGCATCAAGCCGTAGATATCCACTCTCGATGTGTCGATGCACATCAACCACTACCTGTGAGTGCATGCAATGATAGTTACGGTGCCCCGAATAATACCGTTATTGTGGTTCCATTTCTTGTTTATACATTTGATGGGACGTGCGATCTATAACAACCACAGCCATGTGCAGTTTGGCCCATGTACCCTCCATAGCCATTCAACCACTGTCGGTCAAACAACAAAAATGCCTTAACTTGTCATAAATCAGAGGGATAATATGTCTGACTTCAAGACGCACAGTGCCAACACTTACACCAAACATAGTGGCCAACAAATGGTATGTTGGATATGTTCTTGCCCAAATCATAAACAATAATGTTCTGTTCCTTGCTGACAGCATGTGAACACGACCATGTTCAAGGGAAAGCAAGGTTGTCAACTGACATAAAGTCTCTGGAGTTTCGCCAGTAAACTGATAAAACTGGTACCTGTGTACCACAGTAAGTGTGAAGACATCTCTTTCTGCATATTCATTTTCATCCTCAGCAAAGTTTCTAAAGCGTATACCTGCGCTCGGAGAGCGCGGTAAGTTGATGATTATCATCAGCCTAGTGATCAGCTCTACCATATGGTGTGTATGGTCAGGTGGGCATGGCACAAGAGCTTGTAGTCTAACTAACAGTCGTTGCAGTCTCTGTCGGTCCATACTCTGAAATAAATTAACATTGTATGAGCGACATGACATGCATGTGGAACAAGATATGCCTATTAAAATTTCAAAACCATTTTGGCAGAAAAGCAGTAAGCAGAAATCCACAGGCACTGGACTTTCTATTTACGCCCGTGACCATCTTTAAAATGGTCTAGCGGGGTCAAATACTCGTGCATGACCTTGATAACGTGGCCCGTCGTTCTTACAATAGTAATTTATAATATTATTAATAATATATAATTTACACATACCCAATCATGATCACCAGCCCGCGCCAGTACAGGGTGATAACCAACCCCGCCAGAACAGGATGATAACCAACCCCGCCAGTACAGGGAAATAACCAGCCCCGCCAGTACAGGATGATAACCAGACCGCGCCAGTACAGGGAAATAACCAGCCCCGCCAGTACAGGATGATAACCAGCCCCGCCAGTACAGGGAAATAACCAGCCCCGCCAGTACAGGTAAATAACCAGCCCCGCCAATACAGGGAAATAACCAGCCCGCGCCAGTACAGGATGATAACCAGCCCCGCCAGTACAGGTAAATAACCAGCCCGCGCCAGTACAGGACAATAACCAGCCCCGCCAGTACAGGGAAATAACCAGCCCGCGCCAGTACAGGCAAATAACCAGCCCCGCCAGTACAGAGAACTAACCAGCCCCGCCAGTACAGGGTGATAACCAGCCCGCGCCTGCACAGGGTGATAACCAGGCCCGCCAGTACAGGGAAATAACCAGCCCCGCCAGTACAGGGTGATAATCAGCCCCGCCAGTACAGGGTGATAACCAGCCCCGCCAGTACAGGGAAATAACCAGCCCCGCCAGTAATGGGTGATAACCAGCCCCGCCAGTACAGGGTGATAACCAGCCCTCGCTAGTACAGGGACATAACCAGCCCCGCTAGTACAGGGAAATAACCAGCCTGCACCAGTACAGGGAAATAACCAGCCCGCGCCAGTACCTGGAGATAACCAGCCCGCACCAGTACATGGTGATAACCAGCCCGCGCCAGTACAGGGTGATAACCAGCCCCGCCAGTACAGGGTGATAACCAGCCCGCGCCAGTACAGGGACATAACCAGCCCCGCCAGTACAGGGAAATAACCAGCCCGCGCCAGTACAGGGAAATAACCAGCCCGCGCCAGTACAGGGAAATAACCAGCCCCGCCAGTACAGGGAAATAACCAGCCCGCGCCAGTACAGGGAAATAACCAGCCCGCGCCAGTACCGGGAGATAACCAGCCCGCGCCAGTACAGGGTGATAACCAGCCCGCGCCAGTACAGGGTGATAACCAGCCCCGCCAGTACAGGGTGATAACCAGCCCGCGCCAGTACAGAGAAATAACCAGCCCCGCCAGTACAGGGAAATAACCAGCCCGCGCCAGTACAGGGAAATAACCAGCCCCGCCAGTACAGGGAAATAACCAGCCCGCGCCAGTACAGGGTAATAACCAGCCCCGACAGTACAGGGAATAACCAGCCCCGCCAGTACAGGGAAATAACCAGCCCCGCCAGTACAGGGAAATAACCAGCCCCGACAGTACTGGGAAATAACCAGCCCGCGCCAGTACAGGGAGATAACCAGCCCGCGCCAGTACAGGGTGATAACCAGCCCGCGCCAGTACAGGTGATAACCCGCGCCAGTACAGGGTGATAACCAGCCCGCGCCAGTACAGGATGATAACCAGCCCGCGCCAGTACAGGGAAATAACCAGCCCGCGCCAGTACAGGGTAATAACCAGCCCCGCCAGTACAGGGAAATAACCAGCCCCGACAGTACAGGGAAATAACCAGCCCGCGCCAGTACCGGGAGATAACCAGCCCGCGCCAGTACAGGGTGATAAACAGCCCGCGCCAGTACAGGGTGATAACCAGCCCGCGCCAGTACAGAGTGATAACCAGCCCGCGCCAGTACAAGATGATAACCAGCCCGCGCCAGTACAGGGTGATAACCAGTCCACGCCAGTACAGGATGATAACCAACCCGCGCCAGTACAGGGTGATAACCAGCCCACGCCAGTACAGGATGATAACCAACCCGCGCCAGTACATGGTGATAACCAGCCAAGAGCAGACGGTCGTGCCCCACGGAGGTCGTGTAACCAGGTCGCCCGTGCTCCTTAAAGAGCGGCTGATCGTCGTGTTACTGCAGCCGGAGATCGTCGCGACAACATCGATGAGCAAGTCTAACCCCCGCGTCGTCGGCGACGACTGGCGGATCTAATCCGCGAGAACAACGAATTATGGATTGGATTAGAATTGAATAAAAAAAATGCGACACCTGCCTATTGATTTGTATTTTATTTGAAAGAAACCAGTGTTTATTTTGGCTTTGCCTAAACGCTAATTAAATTTATATTTTGAGATAACCCCTACACAGGTGAGTGTGTCCTTAGTCCGGTGTACACTCGTCATCAGAATAGGTTAGACATGCCTTATTGTACATCTCGTCATCAGAATAGGTTAGACATGCCTTATTGTACATCTCGTCATCAGAATAGGTTAGAAATGCCTTATTGTACATATCGTCATCAGAATAGGCTAGAAATGCCTTATTGTACATCTCGTCATCAGAATAGGTTAGACATGCCTTTTTGTACATCTCGTCATCAGAATAGGCTAGAAATGCCTTATTGTACATCTCGTCATCAGAATAGGCTAGACATGCCTTATTGTACATCTCGTCATCAGAATAGGTTAGACATGCCTTATTGTACATCTCGTCATCAGAATAGGTTAGACATGCCTTATTGTACATCTCGTCATCAGAATAGGTTAGACATGCCTTATTGTACATCTCGTCATCAGAATAGGTTATAAATGCCTTATAAGAAACAAATGTAGATGCTCTCTATGGGGAACTGAGTAGAATACCAATGCATATTCATAGAAAAATAATATTAATTAAATACTGGATAAAACTACTTACTCTAGACAATCAAACAATATTATTTAATGTCTACAATCTGCTGAAGAATGATACAAATGCAGGACTCATATATAATGGTAATAAGTGGGCATACAAAATTAAAACCATTCTCGATGAACATGGTCTAACATATATTTGGCAAAATCAGTTCAATATGCTTATCAATTTTAATACAATAAAACAACGAATACTTGATATGTATCATCAACAGTAGTATTCATCAATCAATAACTCTACTCGTCTTGAAACGTATAACTTGTTTAAACATGAATTTCAATTAGAAAAATATCTTGACATTATACTAGATTATAACCACATTTCGGACATCATCCCATGAACTAGCAATATAACAAGGGCGTTACACAAACTTACCACGGAATGAACGAATCTGTATATATTGTAATTATAGAATGACCGAAAGTGAGTATCAGTTTCTTCTTATTTGCCCTAAATTTAGAGAGTTAAGAAAAATATCTGAAACGCTACTATTACACTTGGCCTACTAAACAAAAGTTTATTACCTTACTTACAGAGACTAAGAGGAAAACTGTTCAAAACCTATTCAAATATATATATTACCCAAGTTTTGCAAGAAATTAACAAGTTTATACACCACAACTATCTATGCTCTTCTGAAAATGTATCCATGCCTTTCCATTGTACTTTGTTTATGTTTATGTATTGTTTGCTATAAATATGTTATCATATTTAATGCAATAAATATATTATAGTACTATTATGAACTTCATATTAGCATTATCATTAGCAATTTCATTGTATGTATATAAACCAGACAATAAATCACAAACATTGCAAGCATGCACTACATGTAATGGAATCCATAACGGTTTGGTCTCCAAAATATATAAAGTGTCTGGTCATAGGCTATCCCTTATAGTATTGCTTGTACAATGACATTGGCGATGTCATATTGTTTGCTCTACAATAATTGCATATTTATGACTCTTGTCAATTATACTAATTGAGAAAATGTGTGTGAGATAAGGATATGTCTGGATTAAATGTCCAATGCGGAACGGGCCCCTGTGACTGAATATAGAAGAGCAATAATATCGAAATATCGTCACCAACACGAACCAAGTTATGTTTTTTTAATTCTCCATCGTTTCGGATAATAATTATTCTTCTCCATGGAATATTAAAATTGATATGAACTGCGGCATTATCTCAAATGGGAATCGATCATCAACAGATCGTTTTAAACATAATGCTGTTATACATAATACAAATGTTATCTCTAAGGAGCGTACAACCGCAAGCTGTATAGATTTCTGTCCAATTCCGTATTTCAATTATTGTAAAAAGTGTGCGTGCGTGCGTGCGTCGCGTGCGTGCGTGCGCGTGTGCGTGTGTGTGCGCGCGCGTGTGTATGTGTTTCATATAAATGTACATGTATATGCACTCTACGAGTATACTGTCGCATAATAAACCTATGCTGGGCGGATTTATTTTGGGTAGGGGTGGTTAGAGTGCGCCTCCATATCGTTACTATCATAATCAATCAGATGAACACCAGTATTGTTTCACCTTTAGTGAAATAGGGCTTGGTTCCTTCAGGGGGCGAATATGGTGTTCTAAATTATGCAAAAGGGAGAAATGAGAGATATGCTCACGTCAAAGCCGGTCAGAATAATTACTAATCGGCTATCCGTACATTCTTTTCATCAGTTATAATTATAGCTTATGGTACAAAATTATTCATAATTTCGTCAGTATTAATCACGGAATGCACAATGATAAAGTATAAAGTAAAGTTCTAGTCATTACACTCGAATATGTGTTTATGAAACATTAACTACATACATCTACATAATTGTATATGATACATAAAATGTTCAGCTATATAAAATACTGTTCACAGTGCGCAAGCAATTTGTCATCGCTTTTGACAAACCGCTAACTAAGCGTCCTGACAATTTGTCAAGTTATCACAAAAATATGTTTCCACGAATGAAAAACACATGTCGGTGATTATGAGATGAAACAAAATCCTATCTTTCATTAATAAACACAAATCTTCTTTGTATTTTATGATTGTCAGTTAATTTGGCTAATATATTTATTCATTTTAGCTGCCCCTGCTGGAAGTGTCATGTCAATACAATACACATATGCGTTAGAAGATGAAACAAAAGTGTGTTATAAGTTTCACGCTAGTTTCTCTCTGCTGTCAATATTGAGAACGGTCGAAAAAACAGATTAATTAGAACATATTATTAATTAAATATCATGAATGTCAGATAATTGATATAGTGCATGTATAGGAATTCAAAAGACAAGTGGTGGGAAAGAAAATAGCTATAGTACATGTATATGAATAAAAAACACAAGCGGTGGGAAAGAAAATAGCTATAGTACATGTATATGAATACAAAACACAAGTGGTAGGAAAGAAAATAGCTATATTACATGTATAGGAATACAAAACACAAGCGGTGGGAAAGAAAATAGCTATAGTACATGTATATGAATACAAAACACAAGTGGTAGGAAAGAAAATGCTACCTTCCACTGTTTCAAAATGGTGAAAGACAGCATTTCCTTTCATATAGAAAACTCAATAATTATAACGGCGGACTTTAATTTAAATAGTCTTTCTGAAGCTAACGCCAGGAATGTAGAATATTTATATAACAAGCGATAAATGCCCTATGATACCCAATGTGGCTCCAAATCGCCCCTGTACATTAATTGGAGTTTTTATTACGTATTATCACATTCACATCCGACTATGTTGTGTGTGTGTGTTTTGTGTACGTTTATTTATCGTTGCTACCGGTTGCCCATATGAGCGACGCCTCCTGAAGAGATTTTAGATGTTGGAGGATAGTGCAAAAGATACAGACATAGACACATTACAGAGTCTCCTATGGTTCTTTTACGTGCAAGTTGTAAAGCACCGACACGAGACCTCGGTTTAACGTCCCATCTGAAAGACTTAATTGTATTAATAAGTCTGCTTAATGTGGATACGAAAATAGCAACAACATCGATTGCCAACATAATTAAAAAGTCTTACCCACAATTAAAAGACCAGAACAAACAGGGTTCGTGAAAGGTCGGTATATCGGTAAAATCATTCGTTTAATTTTTGAAACTATAGAATATTATAACGATAAAAAACGTCCTGGATTATTATTGTTCTCAGATTACGAGAAAGCGCTTGACAGCCTCAATCACGAATTTATATTTGCGTGCTTAAAACATTTTAATTGTATTGAGGCATTCATTTAGTGGTTTCGACTTTTTTACTCTAACATAAATATCGTTGTTATAAACTATGGGTATATGTCAGAAGCTTTCCGGATTAAAAGAGGGGTAAGACATGGATGTCCTCTATCATCTTCACCTTTTTTCATATGTATGGAACTATTGCAATATCATGGGATCCACATATGCAAGGTATAAACATAAATGGTCAGGAAATACAACAAAAACTCTATGCTGACGAAGGAACATATATAAACAATGGTAATAAAGCTTCTTTTGAACGTTTGATTTATGTTATAAGTGAATTTGGCAAAATTTCAGGATTGAAATTAAATACATCAAAAACCATTATACTCAGAAAGGATCCTTAAGATAAGAACTGTATACGGACCTCAAAGAATAGAAATAAAAAGAAAAACACTTGGAATGTATTTTAGTAATGATAACGAATTAAATCTTACATCAAATTTAGAAACAAAATTGCCAGTATTTAAAAACTGCTTAAGGCAGTGGCAACATCGTAAGCGTACATTGATGGGGAAAGTGACAGTTATTAAAACGTTTGCATTTCCAAAACGTGTTTATCAATTTACTCTTTTGCCTAATCCACCAGCACATATAATAATATAACGAAATCAATATTTTTATTTATGTGGGACGATAATCCAGAACAAAATCAAGAGAACTACAATATAATGAAAGTGGCGGTTTAAAGTTAAACAAACATAGCATATTTGTTTAACTGAATAAACGCTTATTGGCTTAAGAGAATCTTAGACGACAAAAACAAAGGACTATTGTTTTTATGCAAAACAAATAGAGAAATATGGTGGCGAAATGTTATTAGATTGCAATCTGTCTGATAATGATATTCATAACGTCAGTGGTGGTAATTCTTTTTTACATGATATTCTAAAGTCATGGTTTAAGATGTATGCAGACATTAGTGTTTCTTTTAAACAACATATCATCTGGAATAACTGTGAAATTAAAGTGGAGGGACAAACTGTCTTCTATAGGGATTATGTCAATAAAGGGAAAACATGTGTGGATCAATTATTTGATATTAGGAATTGTAAATATTCAACATTTGAAGACATGATAGAGTTATTTAATTTAAATGAAAAGGATTTCTTAACCTATCATGAACTAAAAAAACAGTATACCATAAGCATACGAAAATCAAATGAACCAACGACTCCTTGCAGAATTAAGAACAGAAACGTTAATCGATAAACTAAAAACCTCAAAAATCCTCAATCGACTACGTTATAAAACACAAAGGAAAATTCAGCGATTGAAGGACCTAAATCAGAAAATAAATGTAATATCATACTAGGTAAACAAGATTTTAAATGGAAACATACTCATGTTTGTATTTTGCGACAATAGAAACTATTGAAGTATATGCTATCGACTAATACATATTTATTAAAATGCAAACTAGTCACATGTTTTTTTGATTTCTGTAATATGAATGTCGAACATATTGAACATTTGTTTTGGGAATCAACTAAGCATATTTCTAAAAACAAAACATATTGATGTGGATATAAATTTTGAAGTAATTTGTTTTGGTAAAATAAACAACTCTGTAATAAACAATACAATTAATTTCGTAATTATTCTATGTAAATCTTGTATATATAGAATGAAGTGTAGAAAAGAATTGCCAGGTTTTGAGTGCTTTAAACGTTATCCAAATATTAGAATTAATTTACAACGGGAGATTGCTTTAAGAACAGTCATATTAGAAAAATACAACTCCAAGTGGATAGCGTTTTTATAATCAATTAATTCCTCTATTTGTATTTTGTTTGTGTAACTGAAAATAATATAAATGGAAACGATCACCCATATGCTTTTTTTCTTCTAGTTTTGCTTTAAACATTATAGTTCAGATACTTATCCATAAATTACTCTTTTGTGTATATATATGGAAGGCAATAATCTTATTAGTTCATTTATGTTGTAACAATGTATATACAAGGAAGAAATAAACGGAGTTACCCTAAAGGGGCCTCAAAATTAAAACATAAAAGGTTTATGTTTCCTACCGGTTTTGACACCCCTAGTTCAAACATATTGTGACAGTATCTCTGTAATATTATATAAGTAGTATTGTATACATTGTGCATTTGTATTATAATGCTGGTTTAGCATACCATGCAATGTGCATGTGTCTGCCTACATACATATGACTTCATGTATGCATTTAATTTATATAATAAATATATATAAATATAATATATTGCATAAAGTCAGCCTAGGTCAGATTTTGAATAAACCTATCTACTGGTCAGTGTTAGTAAATGTTTATCAAGAATATTCGTATAAAACATTTCCATGAACCTTTGTTTTTGTCTTTTACCCAACATACTTGTATTGCTCTTAGGAAGGATTTGATGTCTGTTAGTTTTAAACCCACCATCACCGTATTCTCTAATTATTATATTGCGATTGATCTCCTCAGGCTTATTGTCCCATATAAAGTTATATATGCATCTGTCAGTGTCATTAATGACGTTTTGAGGATTTGATTATACAACAAAAGGATAAACTATTTTCGGTAGAGCAAACGTTTTAATTACTGTAATTTAATTTTAACAGTGCTAATTTTCTGTGCAGCTATAGTTTTAAATTCATGATTGATTTGTTTTAGATTTGCTGATGATTGTTTGATTATGATCATTCTGCTTACGCGTTGAATAGTTGAAACATGTGTTTCTTATAGTGCTTTTAATGAATTCCCATATAATATCTGGCGTTGCGTTTTTATTCAATTCTACTATTTCATTAATATTTTCTTTTATTAATTCTTGATACTCCTCATTGAGTAGAATACTATTATTAATTTAAAATAGTCTGGTCCTCTTGTAGTATTATTAAAATTTATTTTAAGTGTAACTAGAGAGTGGTCAGTTTTATCACCGGGCTTATTAGCGGTATGTTTTGACATTTTACGTAATTATTCACTAATTAGAAAGTAATCTACTAAATATTGGCGGTTTTGTGTTTGAATGTACTGTTAGGGTTGTTCATCTATTAAGTCATTTAATTTTTATTAATAAATTCAGCTTTATTCTATATTCCGAGAGTGGATCTTGCCTGCCATCCCTTTTATCATATTTACGTCTAGCACAGTGTTAAAGTCACCTCCAAATAAAAAGATTTTATCATCATGTTTGTTCACTTAGAAAGTCTTCCAATTCATTTACTAATGTGCATTCTATATCATTTATGACAATGTCAAGAGCAATTAACCGAACTGTTACTATTTCAACAAAGTTATATACATTAAACGAAACAGCTGTAGTATTCAAAAGTATTGCTACTCCTTCACTGTTGGACCTATTGTCACTAAATAAAATATGTGTTCCCGTTCCAATCTGATTTCCATTTATGTATTAATGATTTGTTGAATGGGTTCCTTGAATAACGTATATTGAAAAATGTTTACTTTTTAACCATTATAAGAGTTCTAGTCTGTTCTTGTATTACCTAAACCCGTAACATTTAATGAGCATAAAGCATGTTCCACAGTAGATTTTAGCAGTTGTATATGGCGTATGAAAAGAGCAATAGAAACTGACCCAATAATAAAACGAGAAGAGAGTCATATAATAGAATGTATATGTACAAGATTGTCATGGGCAGTTAATTAGCCTTTATATATCTAAGAATTAGTTTAAAACAATCAAAACTATTCGTATGACATAACTATGCTATTAATATATTTGTGACAGTATGTAAATAAGGGAAACTAATCTTGTTTTTAAAAGTCATTTCATATAGTTTAGTTTGTTATCTCCCTTATGTCATTATTTCATAAGAGTATTAATACATATTTGCGAATTGAAGTATGACTGGGGTAATTGGGTTTACCGCCAGATTTGATCTTCACTCAGTTGTCAGCTTCTTTGGAGATCAGTCATACATGTATTTACTTGCTGTGTATAGAAAGTTTTAACAATGATCTACAGTTTTATTCAGGTTAGTTTCCTTCTAATGAATTGTGCAAGTGTCTGGTAATAATGCATTTATGCAGTATTATTTGTTTGATAATTAAGTGATTAGCTGGAATGGTTTTGAGCACCAGTTTGTTTACTAGAGTCCGATAATGTTGATCGCGTTTCTGTATGTTTATATTTCCGCGGGGAATGATATTTACGGTTGGAATGAACACTTTCAAAGTAGCAGTGAAATCTATTACTATATGCATGTTACACATCTATCATTCAGTCTATGTACAGTCTACGTTTGCCACTTTCTGTTATTTCCAGTAAAAAGATTTAACACTACTGGCTCTGAACGATTGAGAGGAACAGAGAGGCTGAGAAAGCTTAGACCCATAGTGTGGTGAGTGATATGTGTGTGTGTGTGTTAATGTTATGTACAGTGAATGTCCCATAGTGGAACATACACATATGGTGTATATGCCCAGGTTGAAACCATGGGCACTTGTCACTACACTAGTCACTAAACTAGTCACTATAACGAAGATATTATACTTTAAGTAATATGTATGTAATTGTTGATGTGCTATGGTTGTTATATATATATATATATGTATAATTGATTGTTGTAGGTATTATATAATGGGATGATGTAATCATGTATTTAATGTGGATTATTATTATGTACTTTTCAGAGTGAGGCTTATATCCTTATGAACAGCTTAGCATCATCATCATCATAACGTACCTACTCCTGGATCACCTACCAAATAAAGACAAGATATATACGAACCCTCATATAGTCGTTGTTTATGGACATGAATGAAAAGTGAAGTACCCCATAACCCACAACTATAACATATTTATATAGACACATGCATAGAATATACAACACACTGGTACATGTTAAGTTGCATTGCTTAGTAATTTCATATGAAAAATAAATTGTGCATATTAAAGTGTCCTACCTATTAGTTACACTTTATCTGTATATTTCTAGCTTTATAAAGCCGGTTGTCTCGAACTAACACTGTCTTATTTAGAGTTATGTCGTTGAAAGAAAGTTGAGTGGGGGAAGCTGCGAACTTCACCGTTAACGATAGAGCCAGTAACGAAATATACAATTGGCAGTAATCGTGGGACAATTGGCAGTAATCTGGACATTAGGGTTAGGGCTAAATTTGATCTTCAATTGAAGAGTATTCTACTGTTCAGCTTTAGTTTACTGCCACCTGTTTTGTGGGATTAATGTCTCTATCTATATTACCCCGGCCAAAAGCCGTACCAGAGTTATCACCACAATATGTATCACATGGTCGCAAATTTCATATATCTTCCTTCAGGAGTCGGCTTAACTAACATAGTTAGGACATGTCGCAAGTAGTTCGCATCGACAGATACTACTAACAATAGCCATCCAATATCGCATACCGTTGTCACCGACTAACGACCAAGATGTGGCAGCCCTACGGAACCGTAGGTACTTCTTCGACATCCGACAGTCTTGTCAGACTATGGAATGTGCGCCCGTTGAGTCTAAAGATGAGCACAGTCTGCTGTGGCTGTACAGCCCGATGCGAGACATGCAGTGGCGGTTGCAGCCTTCGCACCTGAAGACAGAGTCACTGGAAGGCAATGCAGTTGGTGGCGGCTCCCACTGGAAGGCTTTCCTCTTCCTGCGTTTGTCGCAGGAGGCTGCTTGCAGAGCGAGTTCCCCCTCTTTAAGCCGGTTGACAGCTGTTGTCTCCACGCTATTCTGTTTGCTTCGAGGGATTCCCAGTTGGTGGTGTCCATCCTCAGCGCTTTCATATCTCGTTTGCAGACATCCTTGATGCGAAGTTGGGGTCGACCTTTGTATATGTGCCTTGCGGCCAGTTCACCATACAACATATTTTTTGAATGCGACCGTCTTCCATCCGGCGTACGTGTCCGAGTCAGCGTAGTCGGCGTTGGTGGAGTAATGTGTACATATATGGGATGTCGGCTCTGCCGGCTATTGTGTGCGTGCCTTTAACAGCCATCAGAACCCACACAGACCAGCACGCACGCACACATACAAAACAAGACAAAAACAACAACAGCCTAACCTTATGGTGCAAGCGGGTATACTCAATCCGTTATTTTTAAATTGATCATATCAAAAGATCGTATAGAGTTATGCCCAAAATTAACTTCAAATTTATTTACAATGTAGTGGTCATAATTCATATATGATGTTAGGTGTATATAGTAGCGTCTTACAGTGTTGTGTACCTTGACCAAGATTATTCAAATCGTTATGGTAATGCTGGATCAGAATTGGTGTCTACAGTAGTTTATATATTATGAATATTGCTTTCTCACCATTATACATGATTTTGGCGACGTTTTGGGGTGCGAGATAAAGTGATTCCAACATCTCCAAGAGTTTGCCGATAAGGAAATCCCATTCGAGGGTTGACGATGCTTGCAAAGAATGAGTATCTGCCAAGTTCTTTGCACGCATTATCAGTCTTTTTTTTCATGTCATAACATGTAGTTTTTGGTGCTCTCAGGTTTTTGTGCAAAAAACAGGATTTAAAGAAATATTTTAGAAATGGATTATATAGTGAAATGTTGAGGAATTAACAGACTAGAACATATTGAAGACATAGTAGTGACAATGTTACGGTGTTGGAGATATTTACAAGCATTTGAGAAAAATAATAGAAACTAAATTTGTGGACAATTGAAAATTGGATATATATTGGATACTAACACTGTGTTGAGAAAGTCCCCAGGTTTTTTAGAAGGGGTAGATTATAAAATGTAATCACATTTACAGTTATAAACAGCTATAATCATCATTAACTCATAATAACATTTCTCTGGAGCACTTATATTGTCACAATGAGTTCACAAGCTTCTCAGGCAAAAACTAGTGAACAAAAGAAAGGCACAAAGGAAAATAAAGTGTCTCCAAATAAAAGTAAAAATGAAAAAAAGCAAACCAGGCCTGGGGCTGACTCTGTTCATGCTATACCTGGGAAAACGAAACGACCTTATTCAGAGGTCGCAGAATCGAGTGCAGAGGAACTTGCAATCATGAATCACCAAATTGACGAAATGAACAATGATATGAGAGAGATGGGGGAAATCTCAAAACCCTTGTGGACAAAACTAATGAAATAATGACCAAAAAGCATATGGAAGTATTTATAAAGGCAACAGTTAGCAACATCATGATAGAATTAAATAAAAATATAGAAATGACAATAGACATACAAGTCAGGGAGAAAACAAACCGATTGTCAAAAAAAATTGATCAGTTACAAGAGGAAAACAAAGACTTGAAAATAAAAATGCAAAGAATAAACACAGTCAAAGAACAACTTCATACTGTACAGAAAACCTCCAATGAAGCGCTTGCAAAGGCAAACTACAATGAACAATATTCACGAAAAAACAATGTAAAAGTTTTGAATGTTATCCAGAAACCAAGAGAATCTGATGAATAGCCTGCGAATGGAGATAAAAGATATGTTTGCCAAACAAGGAGTGCTACTAGATTCAGCTTCTGTTGTTGCTATGCATCGCATACCAGGTAAACCAGGAAACCCTAAACCAGTCTTAGTGAAGCTAAGAAACAACAGCGACAAAATACAGATAATGAAAGTGAGGTCAGCAATGAAAGCTTCTGGAAATCAGTTGAAAGATGATGTCACCAAACTGAACTCTATGCTGATCTCCCGTATCAGCAGTCATGAATCCATGAATTCAGCCTGGTACTTCAATGGCTCAGTGTATGGCGAAACTAAATACAACAAAAGATTCAAATTTGACATTAATGACGATATTGACGCAGTGATAAAATAAATGACCGAACATGTGTATAGTTGAATGTTTGCTTTGTCTGGAAGTTTTTCATGAATGATTATAATGTTATCTTGTACTGTAATGTTGCTATTCTAGATTATTTTCTTGTTTTGTATGCCTAAATGCTTGGAGCATATTGCAATAGATAGTTATATGCATGAATGCGCAGAAAATATGTTCGTCTTTAATCCAATGTGTACTAGAAACACACATAACATATGTATATACTGTAATAAAATATATCATACAATAAATATAAATACTATAAATACATATAAATATTGCACAGATGTGCACAAACTGCTTAAATTAACAGGGTGTAATGTCATCATGGGCGGTAAGCACAACAGTACAGTTTCATGTTGTGAGATATACAACTATATAATTATAGTCTTACAAAGTAGTTATTTTTCTTTCTTTATATACTTCTAGAAATATACTGTCTAGAGTTGTCTTTGCCAAACATGTGCAGTATTTAATCTTGTATCAGTTATAGTTTTGAACTGTAATTGCATTAGTGACAGTAACGTAGTATAAGTTCACATGTGGTTCTTTGTTTATCATGTGTATATCTGTAGATATCGAGTACTAGTATGTCCTATTTTGAAATCCTATCTGAGTAGTTGGAAGTATGGTATATCTGAACACATTTTCAATTATGTCTGCTTCATATGTATGTCCTCGACCAGTATATTACCTTTTTCTTACAATATCATAGCTATAGACAATATTGTATTAGTAGCACAATACCTGATGACACCTAGTTTAGCACCTAACTTTATTTATGCTGTACCTTTTGTGCACATATCCTCTCACTTTTTGTTTTTGTTTATATTTGATGGTCTGCAGCCCAGAATCCAAAAGACATATGTTCATTTTTATCCCTATTATAAACTCTTACGAAAATTATCATGGCTCTGAGTAATATAAAAATTTTGACGATGAATTGCCAAGGGATAGGTCAAATACCAAAAAGAACTGATATACTCCACTACTTAGAGAGTAAAAACTGTCAAATATATTGTCTACAAGACACCCATTTAATTCCAGGAAATGATGAAAAGATAACAAGAAATAGATGGAACAGTGAATGTTACTTTAGTTCATACAAATCAAATTCCAGAGGAGTCGCGATATTGTTCACAAAAGGACTTGATTATAAAGTACACCAAAGTATTCACGATAGTAATGGTAATTTTCTAATCCTAGATATTACAATTGGTAATAACAGATGTACATTAGTAAATATATATGGGCCAAATAATGACTCCCCAAATTTCTATAACACAGTCTTATCAAAAATAGATGAAATCAACAATGACTCTCTAATTTGGTGTGGTGACTTTAATCTGGTTCTTAATCCAGAAAAAGACCTTGACAAATACAAACAATTGAATAATAAGAAAGCTAGAGAAAAACTAATTGAAATAATAAACAGTAAATTTCTGATTGATCCATTTAGAGAAAAACATCCAGACTGGAAACGTTATACATGGAGGAGACGCACACCGTTCCAGCAAG
>CM026402.1:9416296-9486805 GCA_014843695.1 Archivesica marissinica | reverse complement strand
CCATTGCTCTATGCACGCATCTTCAGCCCTCGGGTAGGCTTTCCTTTTCTACTAATCACTTTATCTTACCAGTTTATCCTTCGAATATATTTAGCATGTACCTTATCTTTGTATTTGTATAAAAAAACTAAATGGCAGTCGGTAGAGCGCATACACCCGCCACTCTGCATCAAACATTAATGGATTGGTCAATGGTGAACATTACAATTTCAATGCTTGAACACAAATCAGTACGTGGTTGTGAAATAATGACGGATATTATTAATAACCGATAGTACTTACTATCGCAAGGTGCTGCCTAGAGTTAAATCAATACCTACATTTTGGATTTTTCTCTAAATAAACTATCCAATAAACATACCGTTTGAACTATATCTCCTAACATAATATGTAATAAAAATAGGATATAATATGTTGTCTGTATGGGCATTTGAACTGTATTTCCTACCATAATATATAATAAAAATAGAATATAATAGGTTGTCTGTTTGGGCATTTGAACTGTATTTCCTACCATAATATATAATAAAAATAGAATATAATAGGTTGTCTGTATGGGCATTTGAACTGTATTTCCTACCATAATATGTAATAAAAATAGAATATAATATGTTATCTGTTTGGGCATTTGAACGGTATTTCCCAACATAATATCTAATAAAAATAGAATATAATAGGTTGTCTGTATGGGTATTTGAACTGTATCCTCTAACATAATATCTAATAAAAATAGGATATAATATGCTGTCGGCATGGGCATATTGCAAGTGCCAGGAGAGCATACATAAGCAATGATAAATTATACCTTTCGCAGGACATGTTCCACTGCAAACATCCCCAGGACCCTGAAACAAGTAAAATGTTAAACCAATATTGAAAGTACCAGCCATTGACGATTATATGTCACCTATTATGAACATCATCAGTACTTCCCGACTCGTATTCATGCAGACCCACTGCCAACACTCAGGTACTCACATGCGGTTCGAACATACGTACCACTATTCGTAAGTAGGCTGACTCATTAATCACTAGACCATGGAGTAGTCGTATATAGCACAGTATATAGCACACAAGTTGTACATAGTAATTAGTAGCAATTCGTCCAATCTCTTTTCTTCATAAAATTACATACTTGTGTTATTACGCCCGCTGCGTTAAATATGTGTCGTTCCGCGGAACGTATTCCGTATATGTTTGTTTTAATTATCAAGTGGAAAAGTATTGAAAGGTTCATTCTATTAGACAATTTCGTGCAGAAAACATCACATTTATGCAACTTTATATACAACACGAACAGCACCGGGGTGGAGGAAAAATAACAAACATGTAGTGCTACGTACCCATATGGAGCAAACTATTAATCATAAATTGAAATGGCCTCAATAGACGAATGAGTGATTCACAGTACCAGTCGCAGTACCAGTTGAGTGCTTTACAACAGCAACTGCTAGAGACCGATGAAAAGGAGTCGACAAGCAGCAATTCTGCGCATGCAAACAGGTTAACGATGTATGATCGGTTCTGGCCGTGTACAGCTTCAAGCAGCGTAGGGGTTTATCAGAGAAATCAACGGAGTAGACCTATTATTCAGCAAATCGTAGCCGGAAGCCAGGATCGTATTTCAAAGTGTTGCAACGTTGGACATTGCAATATTGGCTGTGGCTTGTGTCTGCAGGGTCATGTAAACAAATCGCCAGTATGACGCGAATATGTACCATGCACGTTAGAGTACGTAAGTCACATATGCGAGATAGTACATGAGTCACATATACGTGAGAATACGTGAGGCATATACGTGATAGTACGTGAGTCACATGTACATGAGAGCACGTGCATCACGTCACATAATTATGTGGATAATGCAGTTTCTAAGGCTAATGATCTGTTTACAGCATTGGAGAATTGCTGAAGTGTGTTCGAATTAGAGCCTGATCGGATAGGTTATGTCGGATAAGTGCAATTTTCACAAGCTCATAATGTATTAGATTTGAATATTTGGTTTATAGATGATGAAACTGTGATGAGTAAGCACCCGTCTCTGTTGACGTCAGTGTAGCGGAAACTGATTTGGATACTCACGTCTTTATTGACGCCAGTGGATTTGGATACTCACGTCATTATTGACGCCAGTGGATTTGGATACTCACGTCATTATTGACGCCAGTGGATTTGGATACTCACGTCATTATTGACGCCAGTGGATTTGGATACTCACGTCTTTATTGACGCCAGTGGATTTGGATATTTCGAAGGTGTGCCTGAGAGCAATGTCACCGCTTGCTGGTGCAAGTTTAGTTCTACATGTAGAGGACTAGAAGCAGCATATATAATACTGGACTATGTTGTTGTGCCGAGCGTTCAACGAAAGAACCGAAATATAGCATTATTAACACTATAAACCGGAGTTTGCTGTCCGGGTCTATACAACTATAGTATTAAACCGGAGTTTGCAGTCCGGGTCTATAAAACTACAGTATTAAACCGGAGTTTGCAGTCCGGGTCTATACAACTATAGTATTAAACCAGAGTTTGCAGTCCGGGTCTATAAAACTATAGTATTAAACCGGAGTTTGCAGTCCAGGTCTATAAATCTATAGTATTAAACCAGAGTGTGCAGTCCGGATCTATATAATGTTTGTTAAAAGCAAACCTTATCTTTATTCCTAAAGTGGAAACCACGAGATACAAATTGAGTGGTAAATGTTGGATGCCATTTACTATCATAATAATTAAAACAATACATATACAATACTCTATAAATCATGGTAGTTATAATACTTGCAATCAATACACCTGTCTAGCATTACAAATGTACATATTTACAACATAAAATAATAATACAAAACCACACATTACCAGAGTCTCTGTATACAATAAATATACATATTTACTTCGTAAAATAATAATACAAAACCACACATTACCAGAGGCTCTGTATCAGTTTAGTCATACAAAGTTTAATTTTACTGAAGCTAAGATAGTGTAGGTTTCACAACCTATCATCTGGTTTCACAACCTATCATCTGGTTTCACAACATCTCCTCTGGTTTCACAACATCTCCTCTGGTTTCACAACCTATCATCTGTTTTCACAACATATCCTCTGGTTTCACAACATATCATCTGGTTTTACAACATATCCTCTGGTTTCACAACCTATCATCTGACTTCACAACATATCCTCTGTTTTCACAACCTATCATCTGGCTTCACAACATATCCTCTGATTTCACAACCTATCTTCTGGTAATTATAATGTGTGTATTGTTTTACAATCCAGTAATTATACTGTGTTTATTGTTTTACAGTCCAGTAATTATACTGTGTGTATTGATTTACAGTCCAGTAATTATACTGTGTGTATTGCTTTACAGTCTAATAATTATACTGTGTTTATTGTTTTTCTGTCCAGTAAGTATACTGTGTGTATTGTTTTACAGTCCAGTAATTATAATGTGTTTATTGTTTTACAGTCCAGTAATTATACTGTGATTATTGCTTTACAGTCTAATAATTATACTGTGTTTATTGTTTTACAGTCCAGTAAGTATACTGTGTGTATTGTTTTACAGTCCAGTAATTATACTGTGTGCATTGTTTTACAGTTCAGTAATTATACTGTGTGTATCGTTTTATAGTCCAGTAACTATACTGTGTGTATTGTTTTACAGTCCAGTAATTATACTGTGTGTATTGTTTTATTATCCAGTAATTATACTGTGTGTGTTGTTTTATAGTCCAGTAACAATACTGTGCGTATTGTGTTACAGTCCAGTAATTATACTGTGTGTATTGTTTTACAATCCAGTCATTATACAGTGTGTATGGTTTTACAATCCAGTCATCATACAGTGTGTATTGTTTTACAATCCAGTCATTATTCTGTGTGTATTGTTTTATAATCCAGTAATTATACTGTGTGTATTGTTTTACAATCCAGTAATTATACTGTGTGTATTGTTTTACAGTCCAGTAATTATAATTTGTATTGTTTTACAGTCCAGTAATTATAGATCCCATATGTGCTAAGCCCAAATAGTGTACCCTGTCATTTAAGTCAGTTATGTACTATGTAATGTATGATTCCTTGATGACTATGTGTGTTGATTCTGTATAGTTAACGGAATTTCATTACAGACATTTAACGGGATGCCATTATAGACAGTAAACTTTAATTGACTCTTTCTATCATGAGCATTGTGTTTTCATGCGAAGATTATCTTCCGCCCAGGACAATCCTCATAGTGGATTGTGTTAACTGGTGATACTTTGTTGTATCATAGCATTAATGTAAATATGCATCTTTCAGTGTACATTAAACCTCTTAATATTATACATGAGTGTTGATTGTTTCTCGTTGGCTATTGTGATCCAAGCTGTACCGGCCCATCCTGTCACAAGAGTTCACATTGTTGAAGACTTGAAACTTTAAGATGTCATGTATTAAATCTTGAACTTCAACGAGATACTTCTCAAAGCCACTGTCGACATCTACTGAAGAGTGTTAAATGACCATGCCTGACAGAGTGTGGGCATTTATACCACAGTATGTACACACTATCTGGGAGTATACACCCGCCATGGACAGGTATGCCACATTATGTATACACTATCTGGGATTATACATCCGCCATGGGCAGGTATACCACATTATGTACACACTATCTGGGATTATACATCCACCATGGACAGGTATACCACATTGTGTACACACTATCTGGGATTATACATCCACCATGGACAGGTATACCACATTATGTACACACTATCTGGGATTATACATTCACTATGGGCAGGTATACCACATTATGTACACACTATCTGGGATTATACATCCACCATGGGCAGGTATACCACATTGTGCACACACTATTTGAAAGTATACATCCACCATGGGCAGGTATACCACATTATGTACACACTATCTGGGATTATACATCCACCATGGACAGGTATACCACATTGTGTACACACTATCTGGGATTATACATCCACCATGGACAGGTATACCACATTATGTACACACTATCTGGGATTATACATTCACTATGGGCAGGTATACCACATTATGTACACACTATCTGGGAGTATACATCCACCATGGGCAGGTATACCACACTGTGCACACACTATCTGAAAGTATACATCCACCATGGGCAGGTATACCACATTATGTACACACTATCTGGGATTATACATCCACCATGGGCAGGTATACCACATTGTGTACACACTATCTGGGATTATACATCCACCATGGGCAGGTATACCACATTATGTACACACTATCTGGGATTATACATCCACCATGGGCAGGTATACCACATTATGTACACACTATCTGGGATTATACATCCACTATGGGCAGGTATACCATATTATGTACATACTATCTGGGATTATACATCCACCATGGGCAGGTATACCACATTATGTACACACTATCTGGGATCATACATCCACCATGGGCAGGTATACCACACTGTGTACACACTATCTGGGATTATACATCCACCATGGGCAGGTATACCACATTATGTACACACTATCTGGGATTATACATCCACCATGGGCAGGTATACCACATTGTGTACACGCTATCTGGGATTATACATCCACCATGGACAGGTATACCACATTGTGTACACACTATCTGGGATTATACATCCACCATGGGCAGGTATACCACATTATGTACACACTATCTGGGAGTATACTTCCACCATGGACAGGTATACCACATTATGTACATACTATCTGGGAGTATACATCCACCACGGGCAGGTATACCACATTATGTACACACTATCTGGGAATATACATCCACCATGGGCAGGTATACCACATTATGTACACACTATCTGGGAGTATACATCAACCATGGGCAGGTATACCACATTATGTACACACTATCTGGGATTATACATTCACTATGGGTAGGTATACCACATTATGTACACACTATATAGGATTATACATCCACCATGGGCAGGTATACCACATTGTGTACACACTATCTGGGATTATACATCCACCATGGGCAGGTATACCACATTGTGTACACACTGTCTGGGAGTATACTTCCACCATGGGCAGGTATACCACATTATGTACATACTATCTGGGATTATACATCCACCACGGGCAGGTATACCACATTATGTACACACTATCTGGGATTATACAGCCACCATGGGCAGGTATACCACATTATGTACACACTATCTGGGATTATACAGCCACCATGGGCAGGTATACCACATTATGTACACACTATCTGGGATTATACATCCACCATGGGCAGGTATACCACATTGTGTACACACTATCTGGGATTATACATCCACCATGGGCAGGTATACCACATTATGTACACACTATCTGGGATTATACATCCACCATGGGCAGGTATACCACATTATGTACACACTATCTGGGATTATACATCCACCATGGGCAGGTATACCACATTATTACACACTTCTGGGATTATACATCCACCATGGGCAGGTATACCACATTGTGTACACACTATCTTGGATTATTCCACCATGGGCAGGTATACCACATTGTGTACACACTATCTGGGATTATACATCCACCATGGGCAGGTATACCACATTATTTACACACTATCTGGGATTATACATCCACCATGGGCAGGTATACCACATTGTGTACACACTATCTCTGGATTATACATCCACCATGGGCAGGTATACCACATTGTGTACACACTATCTGGGATTATACATCCACCATGGGCAGGTATACCGCATTGTGTACACACTATCTGGGATTATACATCCACCATGGGCAGGTATACCACAGTGTGTACACACTATCTGGGATTATACATCCACCATGGGCAGGTATACCACATTGTGTACACACTATCTGGGATTATACATCCACCATGGGCAGGTATACCACATTGTGTACACACTATCTGGGATTATACATCCACCATGGGCAGGTATACCACAGTGTGTACACACTATCTGGGATTATACATCCACCATGGGCAGGTATACCACAGTGTGTACACACTATCTGGGATTATACATCCACCATTGGCAGGTATACCACGTTATGTACACACTATCTGGGATTATACATCCACCACGGGCAGGTATACCACATTATGTACACACTATATGGGATTATACATCCACCATGGGCAGGTATACCACATTATTTACACACTATATGGGTTGGATGCACCAAATGCTTCTGATTTGATCATTTTTCGATCCTGCCTCCCTACTATTAATAACGTTAATTTGATTTAATTATGCATAAAGAAATATAAAACTGACCAATAACGCTACGGTGGAGAAGGTTGTGTAAAGATTATACAGTTGCATGTTACTAATCAAGCTACTTAGACGTTTCGGTTAAGTTTGTATACTACCATGCCTCTGTGGTTGTAGTTTTTGTGAAGCGTTCGATTTAATCCATTTTGTTTTGTATACAATATAATATATACCCTCGAGTGTCCGGTTTCCGTTATGATAAGAAATGATTGGCATTCAACAAAACGAATCTTAAAACTACATAGTTTCTAAATGTATGATGTAAATAAAGTAACGTTCCTCTTTTATTCCAAAGAATTAGAAATGAATATGACTACGTAAATAACAACGGGCGCTGTCATTTTTACCATGACCCGAAACAGACATCTGTGGTGACTGGTACCGGAGTTTTCGTGACCTTTCAGAAAATCAATTTTGCGTAACATCGAATGGGTGTAAATATAAAACGAACACGTTTTATAAAGCATAATGATAATTTCTATTATTTTGATGAATATTTCTTTTCACAATGAACTCTTTCACAGTTTAACAAGCATTTTCACATGTGGACACCTGAATTCATCACCTAATCTTGTAAACCTGACTTTTGAACAGTAAATGAGGTGGGTCCAATGGTCACACTGTGCCCATTTGTAAGGGCTATTGATGAATATTGCCTGTACTTTCGCTTTGTAGGTGGTGGACTGTCATAAACCTAAAACAAAATTAAAAACTATTCCTTTAAGTACACTACACTACAGGACACATCGCTTAGTTGACGATGACAGTAACACTGTATGGACCTCAAAACAATATAAGAGAAGTCTCCAAAACGAACTCGCCTTACACTAATTAAAATTGTAACCCAGTCTATATTGACCTTCACATTAAATGACAGGTAGGTAAACAAATCAGACGACGCAAAACAAAACTGGAAATGGTCAATATTTTGCAGTAAATCAAATGGACAAATGGTGATGCAATATTGCATTAAGAAAGATAGCATGTTTTATACCAATGCAAGGAAAATAACCGATTACTTATGCCTACAAGGATTATACGGCGCATTGTTGTTGCCAAATATGGAAAATGACCTTTGACACTATCTATTCCTGATTGGTGACGTCAGAAAACACCGATCGCGCACAGTATTATAAATACTTACGGGGTAACGAAAACGAAGGTATCACGATTTGAGGACACTAGAGGATATATATCATTATATGTACTGTACATTAAGAACGAATAAATTTAAAACAACTTGGGATTGTAATCTTTGAGATCCCACAATGGCAGTTAATGCCGCTGTAAATGGCTGGCGCCACTGGAGTTGTAAGAGCAAACACTCTAATGGTAGGTACATGGGTGGTGTTGGAAGCGCCACGGGAGTTGTAAGAGCAAACACTGTAATGGTAGGTACATGGGTGGTGCTGGAAGCGCCACGGGAGTTTTAAGAGCAAACACTGTAAACATCTAAACATTTAATATCTACTCGTTCTATTTACGCCGTCTAGTCACTGCAATGTAGTGCTTTGTTATTAATTAGTGCAGCAAAGACTATACATTTCAAGCATAGCGTGGCATATTTGTGTTTCCGCGGAACGTATTCCGCATAGTGGTTGTATTGGTAAGGTCTTGCACGGGTTGTTCACGGTGGTTTCTTTAAATCTCCAGTGTAAGAGTATTGAAAGGTTCATTCTACTCGATGAGTTCGTGCAGAAAACAGCAACATTTTTATTTCTGAATTTTGACTGTGGTGATGCCCAACTTTTGATTTGACGTTGACATACGGGCACATATTGCCAGGGGTTTTCTATAGAAAATAGTTGTTTATCCCTGCCTTTTTTCTAGGCGAGTCAAATCAAAAACACAGTATTCCGACGGAGAGTTATTTTGTGAACATTATAGAAATGTCGGAACGTTGCGTGCACCTGTTAGCGTGACAATGGAACTCATAATAATAGTATGCACGCACGAGCGTGTCTGACATATGAAGTTATTTTCAAACATACTGTATTTAATAAAGAAATGTATAGTGCATAACCAGGTGTCAGACAGTACAATAAACGTACGCCGTCTAGTCATTGCGTTAGGGTACGCCGTCTAGTCATTGCGTTAGGGTTCGCTTTCTAGTCATTGCGTTAGGGTTCGCTTTCTAGTCATTGCGTTAGGGTTCGCTTTCTAGTCATTGCGTTAGGGTTCGCTTTCTAGTCATTGCGTTAGGGCACGCCGTCTAGTCATTGCGTTAGGGTTCGCTGTCTAGTCATTGCACTAGGGTACGCCGTCTAGTCATTGCAACAGGGCACGCCGTCTAGTCATTGCGTTAGGGTTCGCTGTCTAGTCATTGCGTTAGGGTACGCCGTCTAGTCATTGCGTTACGGCACGCCGTCTAGTCAATGCGTTAGGGTTCGCTGTCTAGTCATTGCGTTAGGGTACGCTGTCTAGTCATTGCGTTAGGGTACGCCGTCTAGTCATTGCGTTAGGGTACGATGTCTAGTCATTGCGTTAGGGTACGCCGTCTAGTCATTGCGTTAGGGTACGCCGTCTAGTCATTGCGTTAGGGTACGCTGTCTAGTCATTTCGTTAGGGTACGCCGTCTAGTCCTTGCGTTAGGGTTCGCTGTCTAGTCATTGCACTAGGGTACGCCGTCTAGTCCTTGCGTTAGGATACGCCGTCTAGTCATTACACTAGGGTACGCCGTCTAGTCATTGCACTAGGGTACGCCGTCTAGTCATTGCACTAGGGTACGCTGTCTAGTCATTACACTAGGGTACGCCGTCTAGTCATTGCATAGGGCACGCCGTCTAGTCATTGCTCTAGGGTACGCCGTCTAGTCATTGCACTAGGGCACGCCGTCTAGTCATTACACTAGGGCACGTCGTCTAGACATTGTACTAGGGCACGTCGTCTAGTCATTGCACTAGGGCACGTCGTCTAGACATTGTACTAGGGTTCGCCCTCTAGTCATTGCGCTAGGGCACGCCGTCTAGTCATTGCGTTAGGATACGCCGTCTAGTCATTGCAACAGGGCACGCCGTCTAGTCATTGCGTTATGGTTCGCTGTCTAGTCATTGCGTTAGGGTACGCCGTCTAGTCATTGCGTTAGGGCACGCCGTCTAGTCATTGCGTTAGGGTTCGCTGTCTAGTAATTGCGTTAGGGTACGCTGTCTAGTCATTGCGTTAGGGTACGCCGTCTAGTCATTGCGTTAGGGTACGCTGTCTAGTCATTGCGTTAGGGTACGCCGTCTAGTCATTGCGTTAGGGTACGCCGTCTAGTCATTGCGTTAGGGTACGTTGTCTAGTCATTTCGTTAGGGTACGCCGTCTAGTCCTTGCGTTAGGGTTCGCTGTATAGTCATTGCACTAGGGTACGCCGTCTAGTCCTTGCGTTAGGATACGCCGTCTAGTCATTACACTAGGGTACGCCGTCTAGTCATTGCACTAGGGTACGCTGTCTAGTCATTACACTAGGGTACGCCGTCTAGTCATGCACTAGGGCTCGCCGTCTAGTCATTGCTCTAGGGACGCCGTCTAGTCATTGCACTAGGGCACACGTCTAGTCATTGGTTTGCGCTCTAGTCATTGCCTAGGGACGCCTAGTCATTGCTGCACTAGGGCACACCGTCTAGTCATTACACTAGGGCACGTCGTCTAGACATTGTACTAGGGCACGTCGTCTAGTCATTGTACTAGGGCACGTCGTCTAGACATTGTACTAGGGCACGTCGTCTAGACATTGTACTAGGGTTCGACCTCTAGTCATTGCGCTAGGGCACGCCGTCTAGTCATTGCGTTAGGATACGCCGTCTAGTCATTGCACTAGGGTACGCGTCTAGTCATTGCGCTAGGGCACGCCGTCTAGTCATTGCTCTAGGTCACGCCGTATTGTCATTGCGCTAGGGCACGTCGTCTAGTCATTGCACTAGGGTACGCCGTCTAGACATTGTACTAGGGTACGTCGTCTAGTCATTGCACTAGGGCACGCCGTCTAGTCATTGCGCTAGGGCACACCGTCTAGTCATTACACTAGGGCACGCCGTCTAGACATTGTACTAGGGCACGTCCTCTAGTCATTGCACTAGGGCACGTCGTCTAGATATTGTACTAGGGTTCGCCCTCTAGTCATTGCGCTAGGGCACGCCGTCTAGTCATTGCGTTAGGATACGCCGTCTAATCATTGCACTAGGGTACGCGTCTAGTCATTGCGCTAGGGCACGCCGTCTAGTCATTGCTCTAGGTCACGCAGTATTGTCATTGCGCTAGGGCAGGTCGTCTAGTCATTGCACTAGGGTACGCCGTCTAGACATTGTACTAGGGTACGTCGTCTAATCATTGCGTTAGGGTACGTCGTCTAGTCATTGCACTAGGGCACGCCGTCTAGTCATTACACTAGGGCACGCCGTCTAGTCATTGCGTTAGGGTACGCTGTCTAGTCATTGCGTTAGGGTACGCCGTCTAGTCATGGCGTTAGGGTACGCCGTCTAGTCATTGCGTTAGGGTATGCCGTCTAGTCATGGCGTTAGGGTACGCTGTCTAGTCATGGCGTTAGGGTACGCCGTCTAGTCATTGCGTTAGGGTATGCCGTCTATTCATGGCGTTAGGGTACGCTGTCTAGTCATGGCGTTAGGGTACGCCGTCTAGTCATTGCAATGGAATGTATTGTTATTATTTTTTAGTATTGAAAAGACACGCCGCTATTAACACCGCACGATAATCACACCATTATCGGAAGCGTCCATTGGTTTGTTATATGTTTATATATTACTATTTATAGGCAAAGTTTACCATTCAATGTTATTGACTACAAAATAGTCAATTTGTATATGAAGTAGTAATATAAAAACACCTATATGGACTTTTCCCATAATGTTGTGATTATCGTGCGGTGTTTATTGAAACGTTGGTGATTGGTTAGATTGTTTGTTTACGTCACGCATTGAGGCGCTTTAGTAGCGTATGTGTTCCATTTATGGAATGGAAACGTCATATATACACAACTTGTGTACCACATAGTTCATTTACAGTATTGGAATGGAAACGTCATACATAAACAACTTGTGTACCACATATGGTCATTTAAAGTATTGAAATGGAAACGACATATATACATAACTTGTGTACCACATATGGTCATTTACAGTATTGCAACCCTTAGAAAATTCAATATAAATTTAAGGAATCAAATCGATCTGTGTTTCATTTATTGTTGCATGCACTAAATGTTTGTGGATTGATATTAATGTTAAAATATGAATCATTAACAGTTCCTATTGAATAAAATTGAAATATCTACTATATTTAGTATTACATTAAAAGTTATATATGTAATATGTCATTAATAAAAATTCAAATTTCAATCTATATTTAATTCATTGTCTTTTCTTTTATTCAATACTTATACATAGCACCTCGTATGAGAGATGAGTGATGTTGGCATAAATGCTATTAAATTAATGTTCACAACTTACCTCTAGAAAATCAGTTTTATAAATTACAACCTCTCCGACACATTGAGTCGGTGTATCGTTGGCATCATACAATCGACATAAGTGCATATTTTTCCGATAACTTATGGATATGCAACTGTCTCTCTGTGAGCATGCGTTCTTACAATCAACAAGTGACATTCTAGCCAACATTGCTAATGGTTGAATAGTCATGCATTGATTCCAGTACAATTTCTTTGCGACATGTGCTTGCAATATATGTACATCTAGCATCATCAAGATAAACAAGTAACTAAACATAATGAAAGAGTAGTTGATTATTATCTAAATTGACTATTTATGTAGCAATTCAAACCCGCATGAACACTGTCCTGAGTAATAGCAATTCCAGCAATGGTCCTTTTTCACGAACACTATCACGTTGTTAACAGACGATATTGAAACATTGCTACAAAGTCCAGGACAACTTCTGATTTGTAAATATAATCCTTAATGGAAGTTGCAGTTACACTACATGTATACCAAATCACAATATTAAATCACAATACACCGGTACGTCCTTTTAGACAATTAATTGTGGACTGACATAAAATGTCAACTCTAACAGTTCAGTTGATAACATTATGTGTCAGCTTTTCCCTAAGGATCTATTGAATATGTTCAACATCAACAGCACATTGGACACGACTGAGTGACCGTTGTGATCATATAAGTATAGTTCCATAACGAGTACTGGAGATTTTAATCAGTAATTTAAATAATGCATACTGAATGAATAACGGCACAATTGGGTTTCGATATGTATCGCATTTGGAAAATAGCAAGTCCGTCAGGTGTGTATTTTACATGTACTCCATTCAGTGACTGTAACAAATTGTCTACTGATACAAAGAGCACGGCACCAATCGGATGGTGCTCATAGATAATGTGTTGTTTTAGCAGAAATACCTTATAGATGCCAAGATGGGGAACAAGGACTCCATTGTACTGCCGATCAGTTAAGCGAACAATATGGACGAAGTAAGAACAAGGAGTGGATTAACTTTGCTGATATATTCAACTTAATGTTGTGGTAAAATACTGAACATGCCATTCAATAAATCAAATTATGTTATCAATAACGAGTGTAGATCCATATTTTAAAACATTATGATGAGCGTTATAGTGTTATACATATGTTGTTTAAAATCATAATATTATAAATATATATTGGAATTGAATTGAAAACCGATACAAGCAAAAATAATGCTTATATGAAGTCCTTTCCGAGATGTAGTTTGTTCACTATGTAGTTACGCATTACAATAAGTAGACCTTGTTAGAGCAGTTGGGTTGTAAGATAATAAATGTGTTGCTTTGTTAACAGCTTAACTATATATTACTATATACAACTATATAATACTATATACAACTATATAATACTATATACAACTACATAATATTGCTGATATTGTTATATTTGAACTGTTAATCCAAACTAAAGGAAATGCATTGATATGCAATAATTTAATATTATGTTGAAGTTGAACTGAATGAAATCATATAGTCCACTATGCAAGTTATATATACTGATTAATTCTGAAACAATAGCGGAATCAGAAGAAAGTAATGGAACCGAGGAATATTCTATTGAAGAAATGGGCAGACTAAAGGATCAAGGATGCATATCTCTGAATCAATCATCACTGATGGTCATGAGTTCGAACCACGCTCAGGTCGTGTCTCATTGATGTGAACCAGTTGGCAGTTTCTTACGGAGTAGATGCACCAAGTACTGGTTATCCGCTAGGTGGTGCTAGGTAATATGCCAGCCGATGATATAATTTGTGCTGGTACATGCGTAAAGCCCGGACCAATCAACTCTGAATCAAGAGAGCACAGGTATAGTCCCACTTCCTAACATTATAGTGATGGCAATACTGGACTACTCCGTTGTTATGTGCAGAGTATATGCGGAATTATATGCCAAGTATATGCGGAGTTATATGCGAACTATTTGCGGAGTTATATGCGAAGAATTTGAGGATTATGTGCGAAGTATTTGCGGAGTTATGTGCGAAGCATTAGGCGCTTATTTGCGGATTATAAGACACGTATATGCGGATTATAAGACACGTATTTGCGGATTATGGTTTGGGTTTGGTTTGGGTTTGGTTTGGGTTTGGTTTGGGTTTGGTTTGCGGATTATAAGACACGTATATGCGGATTATAAGACACGTATTTGCGGATTATGAGACACGTGTTTGCGGATTATAAGATACGTATATGCGGGTTATAAGGCATGTATATGCGGATTATAAGGCACGTATATGCGGATTATAAGACACGTATTTTCGGATTATAAGACACGTATATGCGGATTATAAGACAGGTATTTTCGGATTATAAGACACGTATATACGGGTTATAAGGGACGTATATGCGGATTATAATACACGTATTTGCGGATTATGAGACACGTGTTTGCGGATTATAAGATACGTATATGCGGGTTATAAGGCAGGTATATGCGGATTATAAGGCACGTATATGCGGATTATAAGACACGTATTTTCGGATTATAAGACACGTATATGCGGATTATAAGGCACGTATATGCGGATTATCAGGCACGTATTTGCGGATTATAAGAGCCGTATTTGCGGATTATATGGCACGTATATGCGGATTATAAGACACGTATATGCGAATTATAAGACACGTATATGCGGATTATAAGATATTTATATGCGGGTTATATGGCAGGTATTTGCGGATTTTAGGACAGGTATTTGCGAATAATACGACACGTATATGCGGATTATAAGAGACGTATTTGCGGATTATAAGAGCCGTATTTGCGGATTATAAGGCACGTATATGCGGATTATAAGACACGTGTATGCGGGTTATAAGAGACGTATTCGCGGATTATAAGACACGTATATGCGGATTATAAGACACGTATATGCGGATTATGAGACACGTATATGCGAATTATAAGAGACGTATTTGCGGATTATAAGACACGTATATGCGGGTTATAATACACGTATATGCGGATTATAGGACACACATATGCGGGTTATAGGATACGTACATGCGGTTTATAGGACACGTATATGCGGGTTTTAAGACAGGTATTTGCGGATTATAGGACATGTATATGCGGATTATAATACACGTATATGCGGATTATAGGATACATATGTGCGGGTTATAGGACACGTATATGCGGGTTATAGGACACGTATATGCGGATTATAGGACACGTATTTGCGGGTTATAGGACACGTATATGCGGGTTATAGGACACGTATATGCGGCTTATAGGACACGTATTTGCGGGTTATTGGACACGTATATGCAGGTTATATGACACGTGTATGCGAGTTATAAGACAGGTGTATGCGGGTTATATGACACGAATTTGCGGTTTATAGGACACGTATATGCGGATTATAAGACACGTATTTGCGGATTATAAGACACGTATTTGCGGATTATAGGACATGTATATGCGGATTATAGGACACGTATATGCGGGTTATAATACACATATATGCGGATTATAGGACACGTATATGCGGGTTATAGGATACGTACATGCGGATTATAGGACAAGTATATGCGGGTTTTAAGACAGGTATTTGCTGATTATAAGACACGTATATGCGGGTTATGATACACGTATATTATACACATTTATTTTAGCTCGATAGTGAAACAAATGCTTATAACTTATATTATTTACCCTCGCGACCTCATTCCTGGTGGAATCCATCACCACGAGGTAGAGAGAAGTGGCAACGTGGAAATTAAATGCCATGTCTAAGGGCACAATCATAACGGCTCCAGCGGGGCTCGAACTGCACTGCGCTATCACGACTTCCACACGTATATGTGGGTTATAGGACACGTATTTGCGTGTCATAGGACACGTATTTGCGTGTTATAGGACACGTGTATACGAGTTATAGGACACGTATTTGCGAGTTATAGGACACGTATTTGCGGGTTATAGGACACATATTTGCGGGTTATAGGACACGTGTATGCGGGATATAGGACACATGTATACGGGTTATAGGACACGTACATGCGGGATATAGGACACGTATATACGGGTTATAGGACACGTATATGCGGATTATAGGACACGTATTTGCGGGTTATAGGACACGTGTATGCGGGATATAGGACACGTGTATGCGGGTTATAGGACACGTACATGCGGGATATAGGACACGTATATACGGGTTATAGGACACGTATATGCGGATTATAGGACACGTATATGCGGGATATAGGACACGCATATGCGGGTTATAGGACAGGTATATGCGGGTTATAAGACACGTATATGTGGATTATAGGACACGTATATGCTGGTTATAAGACACGTATATGCGGGTTATAGGACACGTATATGCGGATTATAGGACACGTATATGCGGGATATAGGACACGTATATGCGGGTTATAGGACAGGTATATGCGGATTATAGGACACGTACATGCGGGATATAGGACACGTATATACGGGTTATATGACACGTATATGCGGATTATAAGACACATATATGCGGATTATAAGACACGTATATGCGGATTATAGGACACGTATATGCGGATTATAGGACACGTACATGCGGGATATAGGACACGTATATGCGGGTTATATGACACGTATATGCGGGTTATAGGACACGTATATGCGGGTTATAGGACACGTATATGCGGGTTATATGACACGTATATGCGGGATATAGGACACGTATATGCGGGTTATAGGACACGTATATGCGGGTTATAAGACACGTATATGCGGAATATAGGACACGTATATGCTGGTTATAAGACACGTATATGCGGATTATAATACACGTATATGCGGGATATAGGACACGTACATGCGGGATATAGGACACGTATTTGCGGATTATAGGACATGTATATGCGGATTATAATACACGTACATGCGGGATATAGGACACGTATTTGAGGATTATAATACACGTATATGCGGGATATAGGTCACGTATATGCGGATTATATCACAAGTATTTACGGATTATAAGACACGTATATGCGGATTATAAGACACGTATATGCGAATTATAAGAGACGTATTTGCGGATTATAAGACACGTATATGCGGGTTATAATACACGTATATGCGGATTATAGGACACGCATATGCGGGTTATAGGATACGTACATGCGGTTTATAGGACACGTATATGCGGATTATAAGACACGTATTTGCGGATTATAAGACACGTATTTGCGGATTATAAGACACGTATATGCGGGTTATAATACACATATATGCGGATTATAGGACACGTATATGCGGGTTATAGGATACGTACATGCGGATTATAGGACAAGTATATGCGGGTTTTAAGACAGGTATTTGCGGATTATAGGACATGTATATGCGGATTATAATACACGTATATGCGGATTATAGGATACATATGTGCGGGTTATAGGACACGTATATGCGGGTTATAGGACACGTATATGCGGATTATAGGACACGTATTTGCGGGTTATAGGACACGTATATGCGGGTTATAGGACACGTATATGCGGCTTATAGGACACGTATTTGCGGGTTATAGGACACGTATATGCAGGTTATATGACACGTGTATGCGAGTTATAAGACAGGTGTATGCGGGTTATATGACACGAATTTGCGGTTTATAGGACACGTATATGCGGATTATAAGACACGTATTTGCGGATTATAAGACACGTATTTGCGGATTATAGGACATGTATATGCGGATTATAGGACACGTATATGCGGGTTATAATACACATATATGCGGATTATAGGACACGTATATGCGGGTTATAGGATACGTACATGCGGATTATAGGACAAGTATATGCGGGTTTTAAGACAGGTATTTGCTGATTATAAGACACGTATATGCGGGTTATGATACACGTATATTATACACATTTATTTTAGCTCGATAGTGAAACAAATGCTTATAACTTATATTATTTACCCTCGCGACCTCATTCCTGGAGGAATCCATCACCACGAGGTAGAGAGAAGTGGCAACGTGGAAATTAAATGCCTTGTCTAAGGGCACAATCATAACGGCTCCAGCGGGGCTCGAACTGCACTGCGCTGTCACGACTTCCACACGTATATGTGGGTTATAGGACACGTATTTGCGTGTCATAGGACACGTATTTGCGTGTTATAGGACACGTGTATACGAGTTATAGGACACGTATTTGCGTGTTATAGGACACGTATTTGCGTGTTATAGGACACATATTTGCGTGTTATAGGACACGTGTATGCGGGATATAGGACAAATGTATACGGGTTATAGGACACGTACATGCGGGATATAGGACACGTATATACGGGTTATAGGACACGTATATGCGGATTATAGGACACGTATTTGCGGGTTATAGGACACGTGTATGCGGATTATAAGACACGTATATGCGGGTTATAAGACACGTATATGCGGTTATAGGACACGTATATGCTGGTTATAAGACACGTATATGCGGGTTATAGGACACGTATATGCGGATTATAGGACACGTACATGCGGGATATAGGACACGTATATACGGGTTATAGGACACGTATATGCGGATTATAAGACACATATATGCGGATTATAAGACACGTATATGCGGATTATAGGACACGTATATGCGGATTATAGGACACGTACATGCGGGATATAGGACACGTATATGCGGGTTATATGACACGTATATGCGGGTTATAGGACACGTATATGCGGGTTATAGGACACGTATATGCGGGTTATATGACACGTATATGCTGGATATAGGACACGTATATGCGGGTTATAGGACACGTATATGCGGATTATAATACACGTATATGCGGGATATAGGACACGTACATGCGGGATATAGGACACGTAAATGCGGATTATAGGACATGTATATGCGGATTATAATACACGTACATGCGGGATATAGGACACGTATTTGAGGATTATAATACACGTATATGCGGGATATAGGTCACGTATATGCGGATTATATCACAAGTATTTACGGATTTATAAGACACGTATATGCGGATTATAAGACAGGTATATGATGGTTATAAGACACGTATTTGCGGGTTACCAGGCACTTACAAGTATACCCAAACTCTCTTGTCTTCCACCATTGATGGAACGAATCCAAAATGCCGGATCTTTGTCAATGTCAAAACAAGACGTTGACGAATCAATAGCTCTACTATTGTGCCAAAGAGCTGCTACACAGACTATCGTTTTGAGAGTAATAAACAGACTCGCATTAGCAACCACTTTCTCCCTCTCAATGACTACCTATTTTCGAAGTACTCATTATGCCAGTACGGCGAATATGAAACTACTGACCAGTATCTGATACACTGTACATTGCTCTATATTTCAAGACATGCATGATATCTATCTATCTATCTTCCTTTAATGTCGAACCCCTCGCGGGGACGTAGACATGTTGCGCGTCAAAAACCGCAATGAAGTTAAAAGTATGAGTAGTTAAAAGTATAATTTAAGAAGATATGAAAATAAGTTGTGGTAAAAGTTTAAAAGCAGCTACGCAGAACAACTAGGGACTGGCATGTTCAATATGGCAAACTGCCGTATTGAATTGCTCTATGGTAGGGAGATAGACAATGTCAGGAGGGAGGTGGTTCCAATGATAGATTGTTCTTGGAATGAAGGAAAACTTGTCATAGTCTGTAGTTGCTGTAATTAACCTATAGCTTAAGGAATGGCAATGGCGAGTAGGACGGGAGAGAGGAACTAGGTAATTTTCAATGGGAATAGCAACAAGATCATTATGAATTTTATACATAAGGGATAACCTATTGTCAATACGCCGTTGATCTAGTCTGATATGTACCAATGGTACGAAACAATTACCACTCCTAGGTTAATAGATGGCGATGTAACTCTGGGTGATCGTGCTAATTATGCTGTATTCAAAGAAGTACAATAAATCAATGTCGGGTTGCAAATGTAAAGTGAACATACATTTCACTGATAGTTCGGAAACGGATGATTGTGTTCTTTTAAGCAAATACCTACACAACCACACACTACGTGATGTTACATGTGTGCATGTATGTGTGGATTATTGGATATGTAGGCCTACTTATTCGTAAACAATGTATCAATAAGCCATTACACAGGATTATAGTGGCCACTAATTTTTTATAAAATATCCGTCAAACCAACCATCAAGCAAAGCACATGTTCGCACATCAAAAGCGTTATGCTGAACTATACCTGCAGAATTGCGTAGACGTTCTCTCCAGCCTTTTCATCTTTGTCTGGTCATCCTGCAGAGTTTCAAGAGCATGTACAACAACTGGACACGCATTTGTAAAAGTGGTCAAATAATCCACTCTACTAATCCATCTGGTTTCATAAAGCGTGTTCAACTTGTCAGCAAATGTAGATCATTCGCGGAGTAGCCAAATGTGAACGCAATATCTTGACCATCTTCATCATAGTATGAACGCAATGAAGTATGTACCAGTGCAACGTTGAGGCAGCTGTATTTAAAATGTATGTAGTTGGCAAGGGGCGCTCGCTGTCGTATCAAGTCTTGGACACCATTATACTTAACAGCCATATTACTTGCTCCGATGAAGCCTTCTCAATCTTAGAATATCCAGGCCAGAGTCATGTATGTGCTTCACAATAAGTTATGCCTAGTCCACTCCTTTGATTGAATGGCATGCTACACAACCTATGAACTCTTCACATAATGCATGATTACCACCTGCGCATGCATGGTATCGTACACAGATAGACAGTTGCTCCTTTGTTGAACAATCGTTTGCTTCGTCAGCCAATATTACGAAGAAATCAGCCTATTTACATTTCAATGTGATCTCTTCTAAATCATGCTCCACGCAAAGTTCAGTTTGAATTTCTGGCCAGATATACTTAGCATGAGGCCCAGCGCTAACACTATTATTTGCAAGAATATAACCATTCTTTGCATAGCCTTGAAGATTTGCCATACCATTACTTATGTCCTCTGTGTTACATCTAATAACTGTGGTATGCTTGGAAAGAGTAATTAGAACTTATATAATCTGCCTTTTGGCTGGTTGCTGAAAGCTTGCATAGTATGGATATGTTGCCTTGTGTGACTGTACTATTTTAACTGTGGGTCAGTTTCTTTTCTTATATATTGTCACAGAATGACACGAGGGCCAGCTTATCTCAGGGTCACGGATACCAGGATCAAGTGTATGCATAAAGACTAAGTAGATTTACAATTTTTAATACACATCAAACAACACTTGCAACACAGACAATGGATGGTAAGAGACGTATGTGTGTCCGTAGTTTGGCTCTTCACAGATGATTGATTCACTTCTGGTATTGAGCCCGGTCTTCGGCTGGCAATGCCGTTAATTTATGTCACAGTTCCGAGATCTAAATCTCTGCCGTTCCACACTCGGCTTTAACATGAGGCTATAATACACCTATTTAAACATTGGCACGTATGGCCATCACAGTGCTATAATGCACACATTAAAAGCTTGGCAAGTATTGCCGTCACAGTGCTATAATGCACACTTTAAAGATTTACAATACACAATATCATTAACTCCCTGCGTCCTAAGGACCCTGTCGACTGACGGCGGACTCGATGCTGTACAGCTACCGCTAACCGCTGACACTCTCCAGTATATGGACGTCACCAGCTCACGCCGGCAAACTATCCCAGTCGGCTCGTGCCCCAGCTTGTTATCTTGATCGTTCCGAACAGGATCTACCCCCTGAGCTACACCTCTCACGGCTCCTGGTTCAGGCATGAAGCGACTACAACAATAACAAATATAAAACCCTTGTGCTACGTCAATCTACTCGGCTCTTCTTACCACCTTATATTATAGCATTGTGGTACAACAACAAGACAATAGTTACCATAATGCTTAGACATAGATACACACACGTCTATGTAGAATCAATACATATGGTGACCTTCACGGTCTAAATATACAACGACTCCGGACCCATCATGACCTCATATGGTATATCTATATATATACACACAAACTTAGAACCACTCGATAACCTATTACTCCGCTCCTGCAATTTGAGCGTACATGACACCCCTTTCAATAACAACTGATCACCACTCTGCTCCAGCCATATATTCAACACTGGATTCAACAGTAGTTATTTGTTAATTGTTATGTATGTAATGAACAGTAGATATCCATCGTCGTAAATCACTAGAAGCACATTTAATAACGATTTACTACAACATATTTCTGGTAACGTCTCGGACAGTTGCTTTAGACGACGTTCAGATAAAATAACCTAATGACAACTACGAACAATATAATATATATTTACATACCCAAATCTGTCGCATGTAAAATTCCACAACAGTCAAGTGTGATGTTCCGAAAGCAATGTCCGGGCACTGTACGGGACCGAATTTATATAGAGCCTTCACCTGAGTATACGCACGCTTTGTCCATGCATGTTATCAGCCGATATGAAACATACCATATTGACTGCGCGTTCTTATCAGGCCCTGGAGGTTAATTTCACTGATAAAGGGAACAGTGATTTGAAAAGAATAAACCCAAATCTGCTAATACTAGTCGGATTTATATCAAATAAACGGGAATTTCCCTTATAAGTGATATATAATAATACACCACTGTCCTTTATCTAGTATAGATACATTCGTCCCAATTTATGATAAAATCACTGAATAAATGTTTCAATGGTACGGCAAAATGCTCTGAAATCCATTGATAAAGAGGCCCCAACTACACATTAGTTAAAATGGTCACTTTCATTTTGTTACATATATAGTAAGTGTTTTAGCTCAGGAGCCTGAAGGGTTACTATATGTGTTTTGCTTCGGGCCTCAACAAAGTGACTAGTAACGGTCGGAACACATCACCTAACAGCCTTACATATGCTTCATATATAGTATAAACATACCATGTAGCACATCGCCTAACCGCCTTACATATGCTTCATATATAGTATCAACATACCATGTAGCACATCGCCTAACAGCCTTACATATGCTTCATATATAGTATCAACATACCATGTAGCACATCACCTAACAACCTTACATATGCTGCATATATAGTATCAACATACCATGTAGCACATCGCCTAACAGCCTTACATATCCTTCATATATAGTATAAACATACCATGTAGCACATCGCCTAACAGCATTACATATGCTTCATATATAGTATAAACATACCATGTAGCACATCGCCTAACAGCATTACATATGCTTCATATATAGTATAAACATACCATGTAGCACATCGCCTAACAGCATTACATATGCTTCATATATAGTATAACATACCATGTAGCACATCGCCTAACACTTACATATGCTGCATATATAGTATCAACATACCATGTAGCACATCGCCTAACAGCATTACATATGCTTCATATATAGTATAAACATACCATGTAGCACATCGCCTAACAGCATTACATATGCTTCATATATAGTATAAACATACCATGTAGCACATCGCCTAACAACCTTACATATGCTGCATATATAGTATAAACATGCCATGTAGCACATCGCCTAACCGCCTTACATATGCTTCATATATGTATCAACATACCATGTAGCACATCGCCTAACAGCCTTACATATGCTTCATATATAGTATCAACATACCATGTAGCACATCACCTAACAACCTTACTATGCTCTAATAGTATCAACATACCATGTAGCACATCGCCTACACCTTACATATGCTGCATATATAGTATCAACATACCATGTAGCACATCGCCTAACTGCCTTACATATGCTTCATATATAGTATCAACATACCATGTAGCACATCGCCTAACAGCCTTACATATGCTGCATATATAGTATCAACATACCATGTAGCACATCGCCTAACCGCCTTACATATGCTTCATATTAAGTGGGGTTAGAGGAGGGGCACATATTTAGATCGGAAGATGAAAAAGGAAATGTGCCATGGAGCAAATAAACACACACATATATAATGTGAGTATATCTTGTGTCTAGCTGATATCTTAATGCAAACGTGTTGTTGTTGTTGTTTTTGTAAAGCGAAATGTGTTGCTTTATGCATCAGTCCATGATCAAATGTGTTTTATTTAATAATATGTGTATGTAATATATAAATGTATATATATATATAGATTCTATATTAGTATTGACAAAAGTTGTATAGAATAGACAAAATAATATAGAAATACCCATCAGTTACATATCGAATCGAATTGCCCAAGCTCTTTTGAAGTTCTCCAATGTTTGATGAACACAATTTGACCAACCTGTTTCTTTACAAGATTATGATCACATATTTTGTCTCCGCATTTCCACATGCTCATAATAGTTTCATTTAATGAACACGATATATCAGTGCCTTTGGCTAACATATCACATATCAGTTTTCTAGTTACAGTCGAACGTCGTTACCTCGAACGCGGTTGGCTCGAACACCCTGCTCGAACATGTCGTCTGGTACCAGCGATAATCTCTATATAATGCATATTGTTCTACATTCGATGACTCGAACACGGGTGACTGGAACTCTCGAACCAGATCATTGGTCCCATGAAATCAATTAGTACTTAAATTAAGACCTTTGGGTCGAACACAAGTGGCCGAGTGGCCAAGTCAGCATGTCACACAACAGTTTTCACAGCTTTTGTTAATGGCAGTGACATCCCTTTTTTTCGGTACACGCCGGTAATTTACACGTCGTGACAATTACTATTACTATATTACTCGTGGCAATTACTATTCTATTATGACTGGGTTTCAATAGCTTTTTTATCCATAGTTTAAATTGGTATTAAATGTAAATATGTATAGAACAAATATATTACACACTTATTGAGTTAAATATTCCAAGCTACGACATTTCAATATAAACAACCGACATTGTCGTCTCTTTTGTCGTCTCGACTGGTAATCTAGGGATCGCAGGTTCGATCCCCCGTCTGACCCTAATACAATTAACAGTCTTTCAGATGGGACCTTAAACCGAGGTATCGTGTCGGTGCTGTACATAGTGCACGTAAAAGAACCAGAGGAGACTCTGGAATGGGTCACTGTCTGTATCATTGCACTATCCACCAAACATCTAAATTTACTAATCTCTTCAGGTGGCGTCACTCATCTGGGCAATCGGTAGTGACGATAAATAAACGTAAAACACACACAGACACGTCTCTTCATCAAATTCATTATTAATCATGTGAAACCCAAAATCTACTGTTATATTAATCATTTAAGCCACTGCATAACATATAACCAAATAAATATAATAACTTAGAAATGTTGTCTATTATTATGAAACACATTCGTATACACATGGATTCTTATCAAACCACGATAGGAGATATTGGATGTATTGCATAAACCAGTATATAACAGTAAGCTACCAAAACAAAATTTAATTTATCAATATTATGGGTCAACCCACATACCTACCCTACCTTGACTCGAACCTCCCATGACTCGAACAATTACTCACTGACCCGTCGAGTTCGAGGCAACGAAGTTCGACTGTATATTGCAACTCCAGAATAAGGGTCCTATTATTTGTAAAAAGGGCACATTGTATAGTCTTTATAGTTTGATATCAACTCGTTCGTTCCTAGACTTATGCGCAATATCCTGGTTTGAAAACACCGTATTTTAGAATAATAAATACAAAACAGCAGGATACTATTTCTACGACATATTTATGTCAGTAGCTTGTATGTATGCAATGCTATGTGTGTACATATATACATTCGGGTAGGTTATATATGCCTGAGCATTGTATTATACATGTAATTATGGCAGACACATTGGAAATACTATTTCACTAACTTGTCATTATTAAAGTAAAACGAAAAGTAATGGATCCGGACATATGTTAAAAAGGAAATGTTTTGAGTATCAAATTACGTTTGTATGAACGTGTTTATGAAGATGTTCACTACACAATGTTGCTTCACTGTTCGCAGTCTTGTTGACCTCGTGTGCCAGTTTGCCTACTGCATTTGAAATCAACTGTATGTATGTATTGCTGTCATTATATACGTATGCATATCACCGTAATATTGTATAAAGAACACTTAACTTGTGTACACATACTATATATAAAGTATACAGTAATAAAAGTTAATTTACCTTTAATAGTGTCATTATGTCTTACCTTACTGCAAGCGTTACTCCCTTATCGAAACTAGATTATACCAGAGTGCATAATAGGATAAATAGGAATGCTGGTACGACGTATACTTGTCAATGTCATACGGTAGGAGCATCATTAAATAGGAATGCTGGTACGACGTAAACTTGTCAATGTCATACGCTAGGAGCATCATTAAAATTGGCAAATGTCAAAACATGTTTAACAGAAGCATTTACATTATAATTTTCCAGAAAGGATACTAAGTCTTACAAAGCGAACGTAATTGACTGCTTAGAACAAAATGTTCGTGAAAATATCATAAAATGTTATATTAAGATAACATAATAATAGCTGATTCCTAGAACAATGCATTAAAATGCGACTAAATGGAAAACTGAGTCATACATGAAGCATTTAAATATGTTTTATTGTGTGTACTTTTTGTCGAGGGCCTGTGGTACAGTCTTTAGTTCCGCGTTGCGTTCCGCGATGGTAACATATTAACATTGTGGAGATAGGCGGACATCCGCGTATCTTGGTGGATAAGAAAGTCGTCCTGGTTGAATTTTGGTTGCCGTGATGTGCGGAAGTTGTTTGAGCCATTATGTATGTACTGTATATGGCTAATATTGTGTGTATTTTGGATATATTTCTTAATTTTACTAATGTAATAAATGTATTACTATAAATAACAATGTATCGCCGTACGTGAACATAGCTTCAAATACAATTCATTTGGGAGAGTGTGTGTCAGCGACCCGGCTAGCTCAGTTGGTTTAAACATATGTATTCGATAATAATGTACATTACATATACATTGTATACAAAACGAAAATGGATTAAGTTGCAATGTCGAGTGTTGAACGCAAGACTGTCATTACTACGTTTTGGAAAACTGTTCATGAGGCACCCACACATGTCTGTTTCGCCCAAAGACTTTAAATTTGATATTATATAAAAGAGACATTATAGAGATATTGACTAACTACTGTATTGCGCACTTTTTCCTATTATGTCGGGCTACATTGGCAGTAAGACTGTAACTTGAAATAATTACGACTATATTTTAGTCAAATATTCTTTGGCAAAGCCAACATCAAATGCGTGCAATATAGTCTGGTGGTAAGGACAATTAGAGGTTGAGTTGATAGCGTTCAATACCTGAACATAAGTGGTCAAGAAATTAATTCAAACATTATAAACTAGTAACGTCTATCAAGATTGTTTTCAAACATTTGAGTCAGAACATGAGAAACATTGGTCTTAAAGCGAAATGTGTATAATAATCAGCACATACTCGTAGTCTGATCTGTAGCCCAGTGGTAACACGCTGGACTGGTAATCCAGGGATCACAGGTTCGATCCCGCGTTAAACCGAGGTCTCGTGTCGGTGCTGTACACCGTACACATAAAAGAACCAAAGGAGACTCTGGAATGTGTCTCTGTCTGTATCATTACACTATCCTCCAAAAATATACAATTACTAACCTCTTCACGTAAAACACACACTCGCAATCTGATCAGAGTCATAACATTTCACTTGCAAAGGCTTTGGATCATGAAGCATAATTATATAGATGTGAGTGATGCAGACATTGATGTGTAGAAGCATAATTATATAGATGTGAGTGATGCAGACAATGATGCGTAGAAGCATACTTATATAGATGTGAGAGATGCAGACATTGATGCGTGGAAGCATAATTATATAGATGTGAAAGATGCAGACATTGATGCACAGAAACATAATTATATAGATGTGAGAGATGCAGACATTGATGCGTAGAAGCATAATTATATAGATGTGAGAGATGCAGACATTGATGCGTAGAAACTGCTTCACACAACTCAAGTTGGTTAATATTGGATACATCGTGTGTCTTATTCCATGTACACACATAATACCCAGACCAGCATGCACATCAATGCAGCGTGATCTGGGCATTCACTGTTTATATAAATTATATATTGGTATTTTAGAAGCTTTACAGTGAACTGTGTTGATAAAAATGCACAGATATGTTGAATGACATAACCCCACATCAGATAGGCAGGCAACTTTATTTTCTGTATTAGGGAACAGGTCCAAACCGGATAATTCAGAGATAGCATACTTTTATATAGATTCAGTAAATGGTGTAATATGGTGAAAACGAATAGATCCAACGTGTTTGAGGGGTGAAGCCAAATGTTACATATATTGTAAATACACATTAACACTTTTCTATCTATGTTAAACCAGCTGCACTTATATAATCATTTCCATTTGCTTGCGCCTACACACAACGAAACACATATGGACACACAGTACCAACACATCTATACATTTGATATTTGCCATAGCATGCTCTACGCGCACTCTGTATTTTGTGATATATCTATTTAGTTTACGACACTTTCGTCTTTCTCCTCGAGGTATATGCGTTCATAACACAATCGCGATTATGATAGATTGTTGTCGCCTAAAATAAGCAAATCGTCTGGAAAATGTAAGTCTGGTCCAACCTGTTGCATCAAGCCGTATTGTTGGGCATCGTCAAGATGACCTAGATATCCACTCTCGATGTGTCGATGCACATCAACCACTACCTGTGAGTGCATGCAATGATAGTTACGGTGCCCCGAATAATACCGTTATTGTGGTTCCATTTCTTGACGATACATTTGATGGGACCTGCGATCTATAACAACCACAGCCATGTGCAGTTTGGCCCATGTACCCTCCATAGCCATTCAACCACTGTCGGCCAAACAACAAAAATGCCTTAACTTGTCATAAATCAGTGGGATAATATGTCTGACTTCAAGACTCACAGTGCCAACACTTACACCAAACATAGTGGCCAACAAATGGTATGTTGGATATGTTCTTGCCCAAATCATAAACAATAATGTTCTGTTACTTGCTGACATCATGTGAACACGACCATGTTCAAGGAAAAGCAAGGTTGTCAACTGACATAAAGTCTCTGGAGATTCGCCAGTAAACTGATAAAACTGGACCTGTGTACCGCAGTAAGTGTGAAGACATCTCTTTCTGCATATTCATTTTCATCCTCAGCAAAGTTTCTAAAGCGGTTATCTGCGCTCAGAGAGTGCGGTAAGTTGATGATTATCATTAGCCTAGTGATCAGCTCTACAATATGGTGTGTATGGTCAGGTGAGCGTGGCACAATAGCTGGTAGTCTAACTAACATTCGTTGCAGTCTCTGTCGGTCCATACTCTGAAATAAATTAACATTGTATGAGCGACGTGACATGCATGTGGAACAAGATATGCCTATTAAAATTTCAAAACCGTTTTGGCAGAAAAGTAGTAAGCAGAAAACCACAGGCACTGGACTTTCTATTTACGCCCATAACCATCTTTAAAAGGGTATAGCGGGGTCAAATACTCGTGCATGACCTTGATAACATGGCCCGTCGTTGTTAAAATAGTCCTTGCATGTGATCAGTGATGGTGTCACGCCCATATTTGGCAAATACGTGAGTAAACTACGGAAGCGTGAAAGAGCCATCGCAACAAGTCTGCAAAAGCACGCTACGGTAGTCAAAAGGATATATATATATAATTTACACATCCCCAATCATGACCACCAGCCCGCCCCAGTACAGGGAAATAACCAGCCCCGCCAGTACAGGATGATAACCAACCCCGCCAGTACAGGGAAATAACCAGCCCCGCCAGTACAGGATGATAACCAGCCCGCGCCAGTACAGGGAAATAACCAGCCCCGCCAGTACAGGATGATAACCAGCCCCGCCAGTACAGGGAAATAACCAGCCCCGCCAGTACAGGGAAATAACCAGCCCCGCCAGTACATGGAAATAACCAGCCCCGCCAGTACAGGGGGAAATAACCAGCCCACGCCAGTACAGGATGATAACCAGCCCCGCCAGTACAGGATGATAACCAGTCCCGCCAGTAAAGGATGATGACCAACCCCACCAGTACAAGGAAATAACCAGCCCCGCCAGTACAGGGAAATAACCAGCCCGCGCCAGTACAGGATGATAACCAGCCCTGCCAGTACAGGGTGATGACCAGACCCGCCAGTACAGGGATATAACCAGCCCCGTCAGTACAGGGAAATAACCAGCCCCGCCAGTACAGGGAAATAACCAGCCGCGCCTGTACAGTAAAATAACCAGCCCCGCCAGTACAGGGAAATAACCAGCCCGCGCCAGTACAGGCAAATAACCAGCCCCGCCAGTACAGGGAACTAACCAGCCCCGCCAGTACAGGGTGATAACCAGCCCGCGCCTGCACAGGGTGATAACCAGGCCCGCCAGTACAGGGAAATAACCAGCCCCGCCAGTACAGGGTGATAATCAGCCCCGCCAGTACAGGGTGATAACCAGCCCCGCCAGTACAGAATAACCAGCCCCGCCAGTACAGGGAAATAACCAGCCCCGCCAGTAAGGAAATACCAGCCCGGCCAGTACAGGGTGATAACCAGCCCTGCCAGTACAGGGAGATAACCAGCCCGGCCAGTACAGGGTGATAACCAGCCCGCGCCAGTACAGGGTGATAACCAGCCCGCGCCAGTACAGGGAGATAACCAGCCCGCGCCAGTACAGGATGATAACCAGCCCGCGCCAGTACAGGGTGATAACCAGCCCGCGCCAGTACAGGGTGATAACCAGCCCGCGCCAGTACAGGGTGATAACCAGCCCGCGCCAGTACAGGATGATAACCAGCCCGCGCCAGTACAGGATGATAACCAGCCCGCGCCAGTACAGGGTGATAACCAGCCCCCGCCAGTACAGGGTGATAATCAGCCCGCGCCTGTACAGGATGATAACCAGCTCGCGCCAGTACAGGGTGATAACCAGCCCGCGCCAGTACAGGATGATAACCAGCCCGACCCAGTACAGGGTGATAACCAGCTCGCGCCAGTACAGGGTGATAACCAGCCCGCGCCTGTACAGGATGATAACTAGCCCGCGCCTGTACAGGGTGATAACCAGCCCGCGCATGTACAGGATGATAACCAGCCCCGCCAGTACAGGGTGATAACCAGCCCCGCCAGTACAGGGAAATAACCAGCCCGCACCAGTACAGGATGATAACCAACCCGCGCCAGTACACGATGATAACCAGCCCGCGCCAGTACAGGGTGATAACCAGCCCGCGCCAGTACAGGATGATAACCAGCCCTGCCAGTACAGGATGATAACCAGTCCCGCCAGTACAGGATGATAACCAACCCCGCCAGTACAGGGAAATAACCAGCCCGGCCAGTACAGACAAATAACCAGCCCCGCCAGTACAGGGAATAACCAGCCCCGCCAGTACAGGGTGATAACCAGCCCGCGCCTGTACAGGGTGATAACCAGCCCCGCCAGTACAGGGAAATAACCAGCCCCGCCAGCAGTAAGGGTGATAACCAGCCCGACCCAGTACAGGGTGATAACCAGCCCGCGCCAGTACAGGATGATAACCAGCCCGCGCCAGTACAGGATGATAACCAGCCCGCGCCAGTACAGGATGATAACCAACCCGCGCCAGTACAGGGTGATAACCAGCCCCCGCCAGTACAGGATGATAACCAGCCCGCGCCAGTACAGGATGATAACCAGCCCGCGCCAGTACAGGGTGATAACCAGCCCGCGCCAGTACAGGATGATAACCAGCCCGCCAGTACAGGGTGATAACCAGACCCGCCAGTACAGGGATATAACCAGCCCCGTCAGTACAGGGAAATAACCAGCCCCGCCAGTACAGGGAAATAACCAGCCCGCGCCTGTACAGTAAAATAACCAGCCCCGCCAGTACAGGAATAACCAGCCCGCGCCAGTACAGGCAAATAACCAGCCCCGCCAGTACAGGGAACTAACCAGCTCGCCAGTACAGGGTGATAACCAGCCCGCGCTTGCACAGGGTGATAACCAGCCCGCGCCAGTACAGGGTGATAACCAGCCCGGCCAGTACAGGATGATAACCAGCCCGGCCAGTACAGGGTGATAACCAGCCCGCGCCAGTACAGGATGATAACCAGCCCGGCCAGTACAGGGTGATAACCAGCCCGCGCCAGTACAGGGTGATAACCAGCCCGTGCCAGTACAGGGAAATAACCAGCCCCGCCAGTACAGGGAAATAACCAGCCCCGCCAGTACAGGGAAATAACCAGCGCCGCCAGTACAGGGAAGTAACCAGCCCGCGCCAGTACAGGGAAATAACCAGCCTGTGCCAGTACAGGGAAATAACCAGCCCGCGCCAGTACCGTGAGATAACCAGCCCGCGCCAGTACAGGGTGATGACCAGCCCGCCAGTACAGGGTGATAACCAGCCCCGCCAGTACAGGGTGATAACCAGCCCGCGCCAGTATAGGGACATAACCAGCCCCGCCAGTACAGGGAAATAACCAGCCCGCGCCAGTACAGGGAAATAACCAGCCCCGCCAGTACAGGGTGATAACCAGCCCGCGCCAGTACAGGGTGATAACCAGCCCGCGCCAGTACAGGGTGATAACCAGCCCGCGCCAGTACAGGATGATAACCAGCCCGCGCCAGTACAGGGTGATAACCAGCCCGCGCCAGTACAGGATGATAACCAGCCCGCGCCAGTACAGGGTGATAACCAGCCCGCGCCAGTACAGGGTGATAACCAGCCCGCGCCAGTACAGGGTGATAACCAGCCCGCGCCAGTACAGGGTGATAACCAGCCCGCGCCAGTACAGGATGATAACCAGCCCCGCCAGTACAGGGTGATAACCAGCCCCGCCAGTACAGGGAAATAACCAGCCCCGCCAGTACAGGGTGATAACCAGCCCCGCCAGTACAGGGTGATAACCAGCCCGCGCCAGTACAGGGGGAAATAACCAGCCCGCGCCAGTACAGGATGATAACCAGCCCCGCCAGTACAGGGTGATAACCAGCCCCGCCAGTACAGGATGATAACCAGCCCCGCCAGTACAGGGAAATAACCAGCCCCGCCAGTACAGACAAATAACCAGCCCCGCCAGTACAGGGAACTAACCAGCCCCGCCAGTACAGGGTGATAACCAGCCCGCGCCTGCACATGGTGATAACCAGCCCCGCCAGTACAGAGAAATAACCAGCCCCGCCAGTACAGGGTGATAACTAGCCCCGCCAGTACAGGGTGATAACCTGCCCGCGCCAGTATAGGGACATAACCAGCCCCGCCAGTACAGGGAAATAACCAGCCCGCGCCAGTACAGGGAAATAACCAGCCCGTGCCAGTACACGGAAAAACCAGCCCCGCCAGTACAGGGAAATAACCAGCCCCGCCAGTACAGGGAAATAACCAGCCCGCGCCAGTACAGGGAAATAACCAGCCCGCGCCAGTACCGGGAGATAACCAGCCCGCGCCAGTACAGGATGATAACCAGCCCTGCCAGTACAGGGTGATGACCAGCCCCGCCAGTACAGGGATATAACCAGCCCCGTCAGTACAGGGAAATAACCAGCCCCGCCAGTACTGGGAAATAACCAGCCCGCGCCTGTACAGTAAAATATCCAGCCCCGCCAGTACAGGGAAACCAGCCCGCGCCAGTACAGGCAAATAAACAGCCCCGCCAGTACAGGGAACTAACCAGCACCGCCAGTACAGGGTGATAACCAGCCCGCGCTTGCACATGGTGATACCCAGCCCGCCAGTACAGGGAAATAACCAGCCCGCCAGTACAGGGTGATAACCAGCCCGCCAGTACAGGGTGATAACCAGCCCGCGCCAGTACAGGGACATAACCAGCCCAGCCAGTAGAGGGAAATAACCAGCCCGCGCCAGTACAGGGAAATAACCAGCCCGTGCCAGTACAGGGAAATAACCAGCCCCGCCAGTACAGGGAAATAACCAGCACGCGCCAGTACAGGGAAATAACCAGCCCGCGCCAGTACCGGGAGATAACCAGCCCGCGCCAGTAGATGGTGATAACCAGCCCGCGCCAGTACAGGGTGATAACCAGCCCGCGCCAGTACTGAGTGATAACCAGCCCACGCCAGTACAGGATGATAACCAAACCGCGCCAGTACAGGGTGATAACCAACCCACGCCAGTACAGGATGATAACCAACCCGCGCCAGTACAGGGTGATAACCAGCCAAGAGCAGACGGCCGTGCCCCACGGAGGTCGTGTAACCAGGTCGCCCGTGCTCCTTAAAGAGCGGCTGGTCGTCATATTACTGCAGCCGGAGATCGTCGCGACAACATCGATGAGCAAGTCGAACCCCCGCGTCGTCGGCGAAGACTGGCGGATCTAATCCGCGAGAACAACGAATTATGGATTGGATTAGAATTGAATTACAAAAATGCGACACCTGCCTATTGATTTGTATTTTATTTGAAAGAAACCAGTGTTTATTTTGGCTTTGCCTAAACGCTAATTAAATTTATATTTTGAGATAACTCCTACACAGGTGAGTGCGTCCTTAGTCCGGTGTACATCTCGTCATCAGAATAGGTTAGTCATGCCTTATTGTACATCTCGTCATCAGAATAGGTTAGAAATGCAAATATATAAGGCATTTCTAACCTATTCTGATGACGAGATGAACATCGGATGACGATAACATATTGGGGTTTTTCTCAAGTTTAATGTAAAATATAAAATTAATGCAGGGCTGTAGCAAGGGGTTATTTATTTTGTGAGGAGTACTTTATAATGTGAACTGTACATTACTGTCCTTTGCAGTTGGCATGACTGTGTAGGATTTCTATATGGACTGTTGCCTTCTATTTATATGGGTTAGCCATGTCCGTAAAATGAAAACCCCATTCATCTAGTGATCAGCTCTACAATATGGTGTGTATGGTCAGGTGAGCGTGGCACAAGAGCTGGTAGTCTAACTAACAGTCGTTGCACTCTCTGTCGGTCCATACTCTGAAATAAATTAACATTGTATGAGCGACATGTGGAACACGATAGGCCTATTTAAAATATCAAAAAAGTGTTGGTGCGAAAAGTAAGCAGAACACCACAGGCGCTGGAATTTCTATTAACGTCCGTGACCATCTTTAAAAGGGTCTAGCGGGGTCAAATACTCGTGCATTACCTTGATAACGTGACGTCATTGAGTATTCCTTGCATATGTGTCAGTGATGGTGCCACACCCATAGTTGGCAAACACGTGAGTAAACACTACGGAAACGTGAACGTGCCATCGCAACAAGTCTGCAAGAGTACGCTACGGTAGTCTAAAGGATATACATATAATGTACACATCCCCAATCATAACTAATGACACTTGCTACGCCACTGAGAGATGGATTGATACGCATAAACAGCACGATTTTCACGTGCAATGTGTTATATACAATATTTCACTGTACCAAGACATACTAATGGATGCTGGTAAGTACTGTTGTAATAATGCTAACACACACATAATATGCCAATGCAAAATAACTATATATACTAACCTTTTCTGATTGCTTTAAACTATAAAAGTTAAGAAATGTACGGAATTAAATTACATGTAGGTAGGCCTAAGCTGAAACACGTGATCTCGGGCTTGCGACACAGATCAGTGTTTGTATATCGTTCCAATATATAGGTCTGGCAAATGAATTTTGTGTTTCATGTTAAAAATAACATAGCTATATCAGCTATTGTGTTTTTATTCTCTGATGGTTTAGGACATTTATTCATATATTTATTTTACTTTCTTGTTTGTCACGAACTATTCTGCAACGACGTAAAAAAACCGTTCGTATTTCAAGGAAGAAATGCTATTAAATCTTAGATCTTACCAACAGCACCCCACGCGGTGGACATACGTCATTGATGACGTCCGGCAAAACACAGACCACCTACCAGCCCCGGCCAGAGAGCTATACCGTACTGCTTTATTGAGCGACATAATGAGCAACAAGTTAAGCAAGCTTGTCTCAGCGCCTGATGCAATACAAGATCCAGACATCAGGTATAAATAAAATTAATTAATGAATCAATATTTTAGCATAATTTGCAGTAACAACTGCATAAATTTACGGGTTTTTTCACAAAGTTTGTCCATGTAATTCCTCTAATACCACTAGGTGGATGTTCACCAAACATTGCAATCGAATTGTTCATATCGTTGGCATCGTCCGGTTCAGTGATTTGCAGCATGGTTAAGTCCTTATTCCATCGAATGTGGCTTTTCAACAAACCTTATAGAAATGATCAGTGCCAATATGTTCACGGGTCTAGCCCCAACAGCCCCTCGGGAACAGACCCATTAGCCCTAACAGTCCCATGATGACTAAACTGTCATGCTAGGCCAGCCCCATGGGCTGCTGGGGCTGGCCTCGCGGGGATATTGAGGTTACTCGGTGCAGGCTTCACGGGGCTACCCGGGGCTGTTAGGCTGCTGTGGTTCGGCCAGAGAGGCTGCTGGGTTGTTTGGCTAACTTCCGTTTCGTAAATTGCAGTTTCGAGTACACATATATATACATTACCGCGTACAATTTAAACATGCATACGAATTGATATGAACATCTTTATATATTTGACTTTAAATGACGTGTAGTAAACTGATATATTTCTGACAAGAAGTGGAGCTTATTCGAGACCAGGAGCGCAGACTGGTGAATCCTCCACCGAGGGCGAACTGTAACAACCAGCCAGACAATCACCAACCCGCACAAGTACAGGTTGATCACCAACCCGCACCAGTACATGTTGATCACCAACCCGCACCAGTACAGGTTGATCACCAACCCGCACCAGTACAGGTTGATCACCAACCCGGACCAGTACAGGTTGATCACCAACCAAGAGCGGCTGGTCGTCGTGCTCCTGCAGCCGGAGATCGCTGCGACACCATCACAGCGAATTTAAGTTCTGAGGATGAGCAAGTCGAGCCCCCGCGTCGTCGGCGCCGACTGGCGGATGTAATCCGCGAGAACAATGAATTGTATAATGACTTTATGAGAAACACCTTGCCGCGACTATTACAAGATTATGGATTGGATTAGAATTGAATAAAAACAATGTGACACATGCTTATTGGTTTATATTTTATTTGAAAAAAAACAAATGTTTCTTTTGGCTTTGCCTAAACGTTAATTAAATGTATAGTTTGAGATAACCCATACACAGGCGAGTGCGTCCTTAATCCGGTGTACATCTCGTCATTAGAATAGGTTCGACATGTCTTATTGTACATCTCGTCATCAGAATAGGTTAGAAATGCCTTATTGTACATCTCGTCATCAGAATAGGTTAGACATGCCTTATTGTACATCTCGTCATCAGAATAGGTTAGACATGCCTTATTGTAAATCTCGTCATCAGAATAGGTTAGACATGCCTTATTGTACATCTCGTCATCAGAATAGGCTAGACATGCCTTATTGTACATCTCATCATCAGAATAGGTTAGACATGCCTTATTGTACATCTCGTCATCAGAATAGGCTAGACATGCCTTATTGTACATCTCGTCATCAGAATAGGTTAGAAATGCCTTATTGTACATCTCGTCATCAGAATAGGTTAGACATGCCTTATTGTACATCTCGTCATCAGAATAGGTTAGACATGCCTTATTGTACATCTCGTCATCAGAATAGGCTAGACATGCCTTATTGTACATCTCGTCATCAGAATAGGTTAGAAATGCCTTATTGTACATCTCGTCATCAGAATAGGCTAGACATGCCTTATTGTACATCTCGTCATCAGAATAGGTTAGACATGCCTTATTGTACATCTCGTCATCAGAATAGGTTAGACATGCCTTATTGTACATCTCGTCATCAGAATAGGCTAGACATGCCTTATTGTACATCTCGTCATCAGAATAGGTTAGACATGCCTTATTGTACATCTCGTCATCAGAATAGGGTAGACATGCCTTATTGTACATCTCGTCATCAGAATAGGTTAGACATGCCTTATTGTACATCTCGTCATCAGAATAGGTTAGACATGCCTTATTGTACATCTCGTCATCAGAATAGGTTAGACATGCATTATTGTACATCTCGTCATCAGAATAGGTTAGACATGCCTTATTGTACATCTCGTCATCAGAATAGGTTAGACATGCCTTATTGTACATCTCGTCATCAGAATAGGTTAGAAATGCCTTATTGTACATCTCGTCATCAGAATAGGTTAGAAATGCCTTATAAGAAACAAATGTAGATGCTCTCTATGGTGAACTGAGTAGAATACCAATGCATATTCATAGAAAAATAATATTAATTAAATACTGGATAAAACTACTTACTCTAGACAATCAAACAATATTATTTAAAGTCTACAATCTGCTGAAGAATGATACAAATGCAGGACTCATATATAATGGTAATAATTGGGCATACAAAATTAAAACCATTCTCGATGAACATGGTCTAACATATATTTGGCAAAATCAGTTCAATATGCTTATCAATTTTAATACAATAAAACAACGAATACTTGATATGTATCATCAACAGTAGTATTCATCAATCAATAACTCTACTCGTCTTGAAACGTATAACTTGTTTAAACCTGAATTTCAATTAGAAAAATATCTTGACATTATACTAGATTATAACCACATTTCGGACATCATCCCATGAACTAGCAATATAACAAGGGCGTTACACAAACTTACCACGGAATGAACGAATCTGTATATATTGTAATTATAGAATGACCGAAAGTGAGTATCAGTTTCTTCTTATTTGCCCTCAATTTAGAGAGTTAAGAAAAATATCTGAAACACTACTATTACACTTGGCCTACTAAACAAAAGTTTATTACCTTACTTACAGAGACTAAGAGGAAAACTGTTCAAAACCTATTCAAATATATATATTACCCAAGTTTAGCAAGAAATTAACAAGTTTATACACCACAACTACCTATGCTCTTCTGAAAATGTATCCATGCCTTTCCATTGTACTTTGTTTATGTTTATGTATTGTTTGTTATAAATATGTTATCATATTTAATGCAATAAATATATTATAGTACTATTATGAACTTCATACTAGCATTATCATTAGCAATTTCATTGTATGTATATAAACCAGACAATAAATCACAAACATTGCAAGCATGCACTACATGTAATGGAATCTATAAATGTTTGGTCTCCAACATATATAAAGTGTCTGGTCATAGGCTATCCCTTATAGTATTGCTTGTACAATGACTTTGGCGATGTCATATTTTTTGCTCTACAATAATTGCATATTTATGACTCTTGTCAATTATACTAATTGAGAAAATGTGTGTGAGATAAGGATATGTCTGGATTAAATGTCCAATGCGGAACGGGCCCCTGTGACTGAATATAGAAGAGTAATAATATCGAAATATCGTCACCAATACGAACCAAGTTATGTTGTTTTAATTCTCCATCGTTTCGGATAATAGTTATCCTTCTCCATGGAATATTAAAATTGATATGAACTGCGGCATTATCTCAAATGGGAATCGATCATAAACAGATCGTTTTAAACATAATGCTGTTATACATAATACAAATGTTATCTCTAAGGAGCGTACAACCGCAAGCTGTATAGATTTCTGTCCAATTCCGTATTTCAATTATTGTAAAAAATGCGCGCGCGTGCGTGCGTGTGTGTGTCGCGTGCGTGCGTGCGCGTGTGCGTGTGTGCGCGCGCGCGTGTGTGTGTTTCATATAAATGTACATGTATATGCACTCTACGAGTATACTGTCGCATAATAAACCTATGCTGGGCAGATTTATTTTGGGTAGGGGTGGTTAGAGTGCGCCCCCATATCGTTACTATCATAATCAATCAGATGAACACCAGTATTGTTTCACCTTTAGTGGAATAGGGCTTGGTTCCTTCAGGGGGCGAACATGGTGTTATAAATGATGCAAAAGGGAGAAATGAGAGATATGCTATGTCAAAGCCGGTCAGAATAATTACTAACGGGCTATCCGTACATTCTTTTCATCAGTTATAATTATAGCTTATGGTACAACATTATTCATAATTGCGTCGGTATTAATCACGGAATGCACAATGATAAAGTATAAAGTAAAGTTCTAGTCATTACACTCGAATATGTGTTTATGAAACATTAACTACATACATCTACATAATTTTATATGATACATAAAATGTTCAGCTATATAAAATACTGTTCACAGTGCGCGAGCAATTTGTCATCGCTTTTGACAAACCGCTAACTAAGCGTCCTGACAATTTGTCAAGTTATCACAAAAATATGTTTCCAGGAATGATAAACACATGTCGGTGATTATGAGATGAAACAAAATCCTATCTTCCATTAATAAACACAAATCTTCTTTGTATTTTATGATTGTCAGTTAATTTGGCTAATATATTTATTCATTTTAGCTGCCCCTGCTGGAAGTGTCATGTCAATACAATACACATATGCGTTAGAAGATGAAACAAAAGTGTTATAAGTTTCAAGCTAGTTTCTCTCTGCTGTCAATATTGAGAACGGCCGAAAAAACAGATTAATTAGAACATATGACTAATTAAATATCATGAATGTCAGATAATTGATATAGTGCATGTATAGGAATTCAAAACACAAGCGGTAGGAAAGAAAATAGCTATATTACATGTATAGGAATACAAAACACAAGCGGTGGGAAAGAAAATAGCTATATTACATGTATAGGAATACAAAACACAAGCGGTGGGAAATAGTACATATATAGGAATACAAAACACAAGCGGTAGGAAAGAAAATAGCTATAGTACATGTATAGGAATACAAAACACAAGCGGTAGGAAAGAAAATAGCTATATTACATGTATAGGAATACAAAACACAAGCGGTGGGAAAGAAACTAGCTATAGTGCATGTATAGGAATACAAAACACAAGCGGTGGGAAATAGTACATATATAGGAATACAAAACACAAGTGGTAGGAAAGAAAATAGCTATATTACATGTATAGGAATACAAAACACAAGCGGTAGGAAAGAAACTAGCTATAGTGCATGTATAGGAATACAAAACACAAGCTGTAGGAAAGAAAATAGCTATAGTACATGTATAGGAATACAAAACACAAGCGGTGGGAAAGAAAATGCTACCTTCCACTGTTTCAAAATGGTGAAAAACAGCATTTCCTTTCATATAGAAAACTCAATAATTATAACAGGGGAACTATAATTTAAATAGTCTTTCTGAAGCTAACGCCAGGAAAGTAGAATATTTATTTAACAAGCGATAAATGCCCTATGATACCCAATGTGGCTCCAAATCGCCCCTGTACATTAATTGGAGTTTTTATTACGTATTATCACATTCACATCCGACTATTTTGTGTGTGTGTGTGTGTTTTTGTGTACGTTTATTTATCGTTGCTACCGGTTGCCCATATGAGTGACGCCTCCTGAAGAGATTGGTCATATTATATGTTGGAGGATAATGCAAAAGATACAGACAGAGACACATTACAGAGTCTCCTATGGTTCTTTTACGTGCACGGTGTAAAGCACCGACACGAGACCTCGGTTTAACGTCCCATCTGAAAGACTTAATTTTATTAATAAGTCTGCTTAATGTGGATACGAAAATAGCAACAACATCGATTGCCAACAGAATTAAAAAGTCTTACCTAATCCACCAGCACATATAATAATATAACGAAATCAATATTTGTTTTTATGTGGGACGATAATCCAGAAACAAAACAAGAGAACTACAATATAATGAAAGTGGCGGTTTAAAGTTAAACAAACATAGCATATTTGTTTAACTCAATAAATGCTTATTGGCTTAAGAGAATCTTAGACGACAAAAACAAAGGACTATTGTTTTTATGCAAAACAAATAGAGAAATATGGTGGCGAAATGTTATTAGATTGCAATTTGTCTGATAATGATATTCCTAACGTCAGTGGTGGTAATTCTTTTTTACATGTTATTCTAAAGTCATGGTTTAAGATTTATGTAGACATTAGTAATTCTAGTGTTTCTTTTAAACAACATAATTATCATCTGGAATAAATGTGAAATTAAAGTGGAGGGAAAAACTGTCTTCTATAGGTATTATGTCAATAAAGGGAAAAATGTGTGGATCAATTATTTGATTTTAGGAATTGTAAATATTCAACATTTGAAGACATGATAGAGTTATTTAATTTAAATGAAAATAATTTCTTAACCTATCATGAACTAAAAAAAACAGTATACCATAAGCATACGAAAATCAAATGAACCAACGACTCCTTGCAGAATTAAGAACAGAAACGTTAATTGATAAACTAAAAACCTCAAAAATCCTTAATCGACTACGTTATAAAACACAAATGGAAAATTCAGCGATTGAAGGACCTAAATCAGAAAATAAATGTAATATCATACTAGGTAAACAAGATTGTAAATGGAAACATACTCATGTTTGTATTTTGCGACAATAGAAACTATTGAAGTATATGCTATCGACTAATACATATTTATTAAAATGCAAACTAGTCACGACATGTTTTTGTGAATTATATAATATGAATGTCGAACATATTGATCATTTGTTTTGGGAATGCCCATGTGTACAACACATGTGGAATCAACTAAGCATATTTCTAAAAACAAAATATATTGATGTGGATATAAATTTTGAAGTAATTTGTTTTGGTAAAATAAACAACTCTGTAATAAACAATACAATTAATTTCGTAATTATTCTATGTATATCTCGTATATATAGAATGAAGTGTAGAAAAGAAATGTCACGTTTTGACTGCTTTAAAAGTTATCCAAATATTAGAATTAATTTACAACGGGAGATTGCTTTAAGAACAGACAGATTAGAAAAATACAACTCCAAGTGGGTAGCGTTTTTATAATCAATTAATTCCTCTATTTGTATTTTGTTTGTGTAACTGAAAATAAATAAATGGAAACGATCACCCATATGCTTTTTTTCTTCTATTTTTGCTTTAAACATTATAGTTCAGATACTTATCCATAAATAACTCTTTTGTGTATATATATATGGAAGGCAATAATCTTATTAGTTCATTTATGTTGTAACAATGTATATACAAGGAAGAAATAAACGGGGTTACCCTAAAGTGGACTCAAAATTAAAACAAAAAAGGTTTATCATTCCTACCGGTTTTGACATCTCTAGTTCAAACATATTGTGACAGTTTGGTAGAATGGACATGTTGTGTTTCATTTACTAGTGTAATGTATCTCTGTAATATTATATAAGTAGTATTGTATACATTGTGCATTTGTATTCTAATGCTGGTTTAGCATACCATGCAATGTGCATGTGTCTGCCTACATACATATGACTTCATGTATGCATTTAATTTATATAATAAATATATATATATAAATATAATATATTGCAAAAAGTCAGCCTAGGTCAGATTTTGAATAAACCTATCTACTGGTCAGTGTTAGTAAATGTTTATCAAGAATATTCGTATAAAACATTTCCATGAACCTTTGTTTTTGTCTTTTACCCAACATACTTGTATTGCTCTTAGGAAGGATTTGATGTCTGTTAGTTTTAAACCCACCATCACCGTATTCTCTAATTATTACATTGCGATTGATCTCTTCAGGCTTATTGTCCTATTGAAAGTTATATATGCATCTGTCGGTGTCATTAATGAGGTTTTCGTGAGGATTTGATTATACAACAAAAGGATCAATTATTTTCGGTAGAGCAAACGTTTTAATTACTGTAATTTAATTTTAACAGTGCTAATTATCTGTGCAGCCATAGTTTTAAATTCATGATTAATTTGTTTTAGATTTGCTGATGATTGTTTGATTATGTTCTCGATTGATTGAATGTCTTTAATAGGTTCATATTTCATGATCATTCTGCTTACGCGTTGAATAGTTGAAACATGTGTTTCTTATAGTGCTTTTAATGAATTCCCATATAATAGCTGGTGTTGCGATTTTATTCAATTCTACTATTTCATTAATATTTTCTTTTATTAAGTCTTGATACTCTTCATTGAGTAGAATACTATTATTAATTTAAAATAGTCTGGTCCTCTTGTAGTATTATTAGAGAGTGGTCAGTTTTATCACCGGACTTATTAGCGGTATGTTTTGACATTTTACGTAATTATTCACTTATTAGAAAGTAATCGAGTCTACTAAATATTGTCGGCTTTGTGTTTGAATGACATATGTACTGGTAGGGTTGTCCATTAAAATGTATCAAAGTATAATATATTAAGTCATATATTTTTTATTAATAAATTTAGCTTTATTCTATATTCCGAGAGTGGATCTTGCCTGCCATCCCTTTTATCAATATTTACGTCTAGCACAGAGTTAAAGTCACCTCCAAATAAAAAGATTTTATCATCATGTTTGTTCACTTAGAATGTCTTCCAATTCATTTACTAATGTGCATTCTATATCATTTATGACAATTTCAGGAGCAATTAACCGACCTGTTGCTATTTCAACAACGTTATATACATTAAACAAAACAGATGTAGTATTCAACAGTATTGCTACTCCTTCACTGTTGGACCTATTGTTACTAAATAACATATGTGTCCCCATTCCAATCTGATTTCCATTTATGTATTAATGATTTGTTGAATGGGTTCCTTGAATAACGTATATTGAAAAATGTTTACTTTTTAACCATTGAAAGAGTTCTAGTCTTGTTCTTGTATTACCTAAACCCGTAACATGTAATGAGCATACAACATGTTCCACAGTAGATTTTAGCAGCAGTCATACATGTATTTACTTGCTGTGTATAGAACGTGTTAACACTGATCTACAGTTGTATTTAGGTTAGTTTCCTTCTAATGAATTGTGCATTTGTCTGGTAATAATGCATTTATGCAGTATTATTTGTTTGATAATTAAGTGATTAGCTGGAATGGTTTTGAGCACCGGTTTGTTTACTAGAGTCCGATAATGTTGATCGCGTTTCTGTATGTTTATATTTCCGCGGGGAATGATATTTACGGTTGGAATGAACACTTTCAAAGTAGCAGTGAAATCTATTACTCTATGCATGTTACACATCTATCATTCATTCTATGTACTCTGCACGTTTGCCACTTTCTGTTATTTCCAGTAACAAGACTTAACACTACTGGCACTGAACGCTTGAGAGGAACAGAGAGGCTGAGACAGCTTAGACCCATAGTGTGGTGAGTGATATGTGTGTGTGTGTTAATGTTATGTACAGTGAATGTCCCTGTGGAATGTGGAAGTCGTGATAGCGCAGTTGATAAGCGTTCGCTTCAGGTGCGAAAGTTCCGGAGTTCGAGCCCTACTGGAGCCGTTACGATTGTGCCCTTAGGCAAGGCATTTAAATTCCACATTGCCTCTTCTCTCTCCCTCGTGGCGATGGATTCCATCAGGAATGAGGTCTCGAGAGTGATTTATATGAGTTGAAATAACTTGTTTCGCAATCGAGCTAAAATAAATTTCTATAAACTTAAAGTGAATGTCCCATAGTGGAACATACACATATGGTGTATATGCCCGGGTTGAAACCATGGGCACTAGTCACTACACTAGTCACTAAACTAGTCATTAAACTAGTCACTATAACGAAGATATTATACTTTAAGTAATATGTATGTAATTGTTGATGTGCTATGGTTGTTATAACTGTATAATTGATTGTTGTAGGTATTATATAATGGGATGATGTAATCATGTATTTAATGTGGATTATTATTATGTACTTTTCAGAGTGAGGCTTATATCCGTATGTACAGCTTAGCATCATCATCATCATATCGTACCTACTCCTGGATCACCTACCAAATAAAGACAAGATATATGCGAACCCTCATATAGTCGTTGTTTATGGACATGCATGAAAAGTGAAGTACCCAATAACCCACAACTATAACATATTTATATAGACACATGTAAAAAGTTAAATCATATTCATGTTTTTGCATAGAATATGCAACAAACTGGTACATGGTAAGTTCCATTGCTTAGTAATTTCATATGAAAAATAAATTGTGCATATTAAAGTGTGTTGCCTATTAGTTACACTTTATCTGTATATGTCTAGCTTTATAAAGCCGGTTGTCTCGAACTTACACTGTCTTATTTAGAGTTATGTCGTTGAAAGAAAGTTGAGTGGGGAAGCTGCGAACTTCACCGTTAACGATAGAGCCAGTAACGAAATATACAATTGGCAGTAATCGTGGGACAATTGGCAGTAATCTGGACATTAGGGTTAGGGCTAAATTTAATCTTCAATTGAAGAGTATTCTACTGTTCAGCTTTAGTTTACTGCCACCTGTTTTGTGGGATTAATGCCTCTATCTATATTACCCCGGCCAAAAGCCGTACCGGAGTTATCACCACAATATGTATCACATGGTCACAAATTTCATATATCTTCCTTCAGGAGTCGGCTTAACTAACATAGTTAGGACATGTCGCAAGTAGTTCGCATCGACAGATACTACTAACAATAGCCATCCAATATCGCATACCGTTGTCACCGACTAACGACCAAGATGTGGCAGCCCTACGGAACCGTAGGTACTTCTTCGACATCCGACAGTATTGTCAGACTATGGAAGTTGCGCCCGTTGAGTCTAAAGATGAGCACAGTCTGCTGTGTCTGTACAGCCCGATACGAGACATGCAGTGGCGGTTGCAGCCTTCGCATCTGAAGACAGAGTCACAGGAAGGCGATGCAGTTGGTGGCGGCTCCCACTGGAAGGCTTTCCTCTTCCTGCGTTTGTCGCAGGAGGCTGCTTGCAGAGCGAGGTCCCCCTCTTTAAGCCCGTTGACAGCTGTTGTCTCCACGCTATTCTGTTTGCTGCGAGGGATTCCCAGTTGGTGGTGTCCATTCTCAGCGCTTTCATATCTCGTTTGCAGACATCCTTGAAGCGAAGTTGGGGTCGACCTTTGTATATGTGCCTTGCGGCCAGTTCACCTTACAACAGATTTGTTGGAATGCGACCATCGTCCATCCGGCGTACGTGTCCGAGTCAGCGTAGTCGGCGTTGGCGGAGTAATGTGTACATAGATGGGATGCCGGCTCTGCTGAGGACCTCGTTGTTGGTGACCTTGTCCTGCCAGGATATGCCTAGGATGCGTCGCAGACAGCGAAGATGTTTTCGCTCTTGAGTGGCGTGTGTTGTCCATGACTCGCTTCCATCGAGGAGTGTGCTGACGACGCAAGCCTTGTACACCGCTATCTTGGTGTTGGTTGTCAACTGTCTGTTTTTCCACACCTTCTTGCTGAGTCTGGAGATGGGTGGAGGCTGTTTTGCCAAATACGTTTGTCCAGCTCCACATCGAGCGAGAGGTTGTTCGTGGCTGTGGAACCCAGGTATGTAAATTGGCTGACGACCTCAAGCTGATATTCTCCTATGACAATGGCGGGTGGGTGGCAGTTCCTTGAAAAATGACTTGAGTCTTCTTCAAACTGATGGTTAGGCTGAAGAGGTCGCAAGCTGCAGAGAAACTGTCCATCAGTGACTGAATCTGTTATATAGTATGGGCAGCAAGTGCAGCGTCGACGGCAAATAGCAGGTTTCTCATGAGGAATTCTCTTATCTTGGATTTTGCCTTTAGACGGGTGATGTTAAAGAGCTTACAGTCATATCTGGAGTGAAGGTAAACTCCTTCTGTAGCTCTCTTGAAAGCGTGTCTGAACAGCATGGCAATGAAGATGCCGAAAAGTGTGGGGGCGAGTATGCAGCCTTTCTTGATGCCGCTCTTGACCTAGAATTATGTAGAGGTTTCACCGTCGTACTGCACGGTACTCTTCATGCCGCCATGAAAAGACTTTACGATGCTAAGAAATGTGGGCGGGTAGCAGATCAGAGGTAGGATCTTGAATAGCCCATCGCGGCTCACCATGTCGAACGCTTTGGTGAGGTCTATAAAGGCGATGTAGAGAGGCTGGTGTTGCTCATGACACTTTTCTTGTAGCTGTCTCAGCGAGAATACCATGTCGACTGTTGAACCGTAGGTATATGCTAGACAATTGTGTGCGTGCCTTTAACAGCCATCAGAACCCACAAAGACCAGCATGCACGCACACATACAAAACAGGACAAAAACAACAACAGACTAACCTTATTGTGCAAGCGGGGTAACACAATCCGTTATTTTTAAATTGATCATATCATTTAAAAGGGATTTTTTAAAACAAAAGATCGTATAGAGTTATGCCAACAATTAACTTCAAATTTATTTACAATGTAGTGGTCATAATTCATATATGATGCTATGTGTATATAGTAGCGTCTTACAGTGTTGTGTACCTTGACCAAGATTATTCATATCGGTATGGTAATGCTGGATCAGAATGTGTGTGTACAGTAGTTTATATATTTATGAATATTACTTTCTCACCATTATACATGGTTTTGGCGACGTTTTGGGGTGCGAGATAAAGTGATTCCAACATCTACAAGAGTTTGCCGATAAGGAAATCCCATTCGAGGGTTAAAGATGCTTGCAAAGAATGAGTATCTGCCGAGTTCTTTGCACGCATCATCAGTCTGGGTGAGATTCCTTATCTGCAACTCTATGGAGGTGGTAGATTTATTTTCTCAACTTTCTCATATTTGGATGCACTTTACAAATTATGCAAGCCTATGTATACACACATCAATGTCGTATGAATTTACAATAAAGTATTGAGGTCATTGGAATGTGACAATTTACTGACATTAATGTTTATCGTCACTTAAAAGTAAACACCACTTACATTTTAATTTTAACGGTTTATTTCTATATTGCTAAACCTTTACATCCAACACAGGTAGAGATTCAAATAATCTATAACTGTAGCCATCACAATTAAAGGAAATAGTATATAACGAGTTTTTAAGGAGGATGAGTCAGACTGTGACTGGTGTACATAGAGGCTTGACTACAGATGAGTCAGACTGTGATTACTGATGTACATAGAGGCTTGACTACAGATGAGTCAGAGTGTGATTACTGATGTACATAGAGGCTTGATTACAGATGAGTCAGACTGTGATTACTGATATACATTGAGGCTTGACTACAGATGAGTCAGACTGTGATTACTGATGTACATATAGGCTTGGCTACAGATGAGTCAGACTCTGATTACTGATGTACTTAGAGGCTTGACTAGAGATGAGTCAAATGCATTATGGATCAATGGGGAATAGTAGTCATGTAAACAACACATGTACGGTAGCCATACGTCATTGGTTGAATCATCGATGACGTATCGCCGATATATATACCGATTGTACCGTTATCCACTGAAATGATATACATTTGGACGCAGAAATGAACGGAAACTACCCGACTTGTCCGTTTATTTATACATCCAAATCCACGTTCTTTGAACGAATCTTAAGCAATCTGGTGGGATTTCCTTATCTGCAAATCTTGAGGTGCTATATTCACTTTGCATGATGTATTGACCATTGTTGATGGAGTAGAATAATTTGCTATGTTCTTGTTTACATTAAAGCAATGCATCTATATGGCCATGGCAAAACCACATTTGAAAATAGTCTTGTATAAATTAAAATCGAGTGTGATTGAATTTCAAGAAAATTGTCCTTAAAAGTTAAGTGACATCAACATTTTGTCAAATGAATGTGTGTCATCAATAAACAGTGCTGTTATGGGTGTGGCTAGTTTTCCTTATATAGCAATATTACAATGTATAAGGGAAACTTGTATGAGATGCCTAATTCAGCTCATTATAGAGTCAGCTATAGGGGAAATTTCATTGGGACAAGATATTTAGTTATTTGACAGATAATAAGCTCATATCTGTCTAATAGTAGAACGCATCATGTTCTATTGCAATAACAGGTCTGGAATATAGGGCCATCACGGATGTTGAAATGCATGTGTACACAAAGCTCTTTGTGAATGGTCCTCTGAATAGGAGGGTGTTTTACGTTTATTTATCTTCGCTACCGGTTACCCATGTGAGAGACGCCTCCTGAAGAGATTAGTCATTTGAGATGTTGGAGGATAGTGCATGATACAGACAGAGACCCATTCCAGGGTCTCCTCTTGTTCTTTTCCGTGCACGGTGTACAGGACTGACACGAGACCTCGGTTTAACGTCCCATCTGAAAGACTGTTAATTTTATTAGGGTCAGACGGGGATCGAACCTGCGATCCCTGGATTACCAGTCCAGCCTGTTACCACTGGACTACAGCTCCATCTGTAATAGTAGGGTGTTTTTAATGTTTACGTATATAAAGTACTGTGCCGTGTTTACAACTTAATGGTGATATATTTTGAGCCAACTGTTTGCATACATGTCTTTTTGAGGTACAATGTACGGATGCACAATGAACTATATAATACAATATTATTTCTTGTACGTATTGTATCGATTCGTTTTCATAAGAGATGTCTTTATATGATATAAACCAAAGCCACATAACAATTGTAAGATATATACCTTGTTCGACAAGTTGCAAATTTAGATATCGTATTAATCACTGCTGTAAAGCAGTTTTATGTTTGGCCTTGTGTCAGAGTCAACACTCTTACTTTAGGGCACATGCTATTCATGTATATAGTGTCATGATAGTCCATGCCACGGTATGTCTAATACAACACCACATACTTCTATTTTGGAGCCACTCAGCACTGGAAGTTCGAGTCCCCAATAGAACATACAATAGTTCATGCAAAGCCGGGGTGCCACCATAAACCTATTGATAGTGAAACCTTTGTCCCTAAAGAAAATAGGTTTAGCGACTTGGTATGTGGCTATTAACCTTATTTGGAAATTTAGCTACAATTAACTGTTCACCAAATATATGGCACTGCTATGTTTCCTTGTATGTATTGGAAAGGAAACTCATGTGTTTTCACTCATTCGCTATTACACCAAATAACATGGTATAATTTATAGCCTTGATACCCAGTTTTTGTCCATTTAATACACTTTGGCGGACGTAGGGACCTTGTTGCTTTCACATTTAATCATTATATAGGTACACTTCTACTATTCAAGACTCGTGTCTACCTCATTTACTATGGTGACATTTTCTTTCTTAATTTGGCACGGTGACTCACCTTCACATAAAACTGACGTGACCAGATTAGAATCGTTTGCTCTTGCATCTTTTACAAGAGTTATGGTCATTATGCTTTACTCATCTTTAATGCATTGAAGTACAAATCTGGCAGATCCATTATCCAACTTATCTGGCATATCCATTATTCAAATCTCAATCACTATTTGGGACAACTTATTTCATACCAAATATAAACTAGTATCCAGGTAATCAGTACTATTACATCATAAACTAGTTAACAGATCATCAGTACTAACATTAAAGACTGCTTGGGCAAGGTATAAGTTCTATCTAAGCAACGTACTTGGTTGTAGCATAAGGGTATAGATGAAGCAATTAGAAAACGGGATTATACAATAATGTCTCGTTATATATATCTTCACATGGACTTGGCAAACAAGATTTCCACGCCATCAATAATTGATAATAAACAATAACCAGACAACCATCAAAACTCACATATGTTATCTACAAATATCAGTTCAAATTTAAACACACCAATGTGGGTTGGGAGACCTACAAACTCATACTGGCGCTAACATAACCATATGAATATTGATAGTTCGGCTCTAAACCTTGCTTGTCAGACAATCATCCAAACCCATGGGCGGGCGGTCCACCAGGTATCAATGCAATCAATGCATATCAGTGTGGTGTAGGACGATACTTAGGTTATAGTGTAAATCAATTCATTTCGTGTACTTTTAGATGTTTTTAATACAATATGGAAATCCGGAATATTACCCGATTCATGGAAAGAAGCCACTGTAATCCCAATACAAAAACCAGGAAACGATAACACTAATCCAAACAATTATCGCCCTATCGCATTAACGAGCTGCGTTTGTAAAACTATGGAACGCATGATTAACGCCAGACTAGTTTGGTATCTGGAGTCCAACAATTTAATTTCCTAATTCCAAAGTGGATTTCGGAATGAACGAAGTACCAATAACCATTTAATACGATTGGAAACGTTTATCCGTGATGCTTTTACCAAGAAACAACACGTAGTTTCTATATTTTCGATCTTGAAATAGCTTACGATACAACATGGAAACATGGTATTATGAAAGACTTACACGAGTTATAGTGCAGTACATTTAGCCAAAAAAATTACTGAACTAGAGAAAAAAATTGAACAGATAGTGCACCTACATTGTTATCATCTATAAGGTTTCATCTTTCAGAAAAATTAGAATCTTTTTTTTCTGAGCGTGGTGGAAATATAATTTTGTTCAAGGTCAAAGTCACCAGGAATGGTAAAAGCATGAAGTGATGATATTATAGCATTATCCAAATATATGTAGGCACAAACAGTTAATACTCCCTAAATACTCATTTGAGTATAATGATGTAAACAAATTAAGAAAGTGTACAGTCATTTAAGGATAACCTTGACATCCATTTTCAAGGTCAAGGTCAAACCTCTAACATTTTTGACAAAGTTTCACTTGCTTTACTGCTGTTATATTATTATATTCAAAACGATTTATATAAGCTTTTTTCCGAATACATTAATATTATGTATGTAAACAGTAGTCTTAGAACTCGGTTTGAAGCAGACTTTGTAGTATACAGAACCGGGATTGTATCAATAATGGTAAGTAATACTACTGAACATAATACGAATTCATATATCTGAGTCATAATCAAACATTTTGTAATATTTTAAGCATATTTTCAGTAATACATAATTAGTCTAACATTTCGCACTGGGTACTTTTTCCTTCTATATCATGACATGTCACGTTCTCTGTTAGATACATTAAATGAACTAGGGATTGTGTAGTTCCTATCGGGACGTGCCACGGTATGAACAGAACGCAGCCTTGACACAAAATCTTGAAATTCCAATATGCGCTGACGACTCATTTATGCAGTTCATGGCCGATAATGTTGACTGAATACATGTCACGGGATGGGCATAATTGCGACTGTTACCCAAGAAAGCTGATCCAAAAAGGTTATTCCTAGGGTAAACCTTTCTACTTCTGATATTGTGGAAATGACAAGAATCAGAATACACTACCGAATCCCGATGAAAAATGAAGTTAGTTGTTAAAGCCTTGCCGAAGTAAGAAGACAAGACGTACAATATAGACATACTTTGGAAGATACTAAGGGTACTAAGACCGAAGTCACCACTATGGAATGGCACCATGCAGTTGATTTACGCTGGAAGTCAGCCAGGTACTTCCTCTACATACTTCATGCCGATGATTGACATGGATCCATCAAATGAAACGTGTATACACTCCACCCTCGTCTTTGTAACAGAACAAGCACATACATATAACGACACACCTGCATTGACATTTGATCAGCCACTTTGGTGGAAGGCTCAATGCTTAATAGACACAGAGACATCAGATAGCCATGTAAAGAAGATAGTTCTTCGGTTGGGTGGAATTCATATGCAGATGAGCTACATGGGTTGCATAGCCCATCTTATGACTGACTCAGGTCTGAAAGAGCTATTTCAGAGAGTGTATGCAGATATCACTTTTCCACACATGCTAAGTGGCAATGTAACTTTACGAGCCGTACGAGGCCATGCCTTGGCAGAATTGGCACTCGGTATCATTCTTGTGTATATCTGCTTTGACATCAACTTATCCAGCTACATTAGTGTAGAGACGCAGAAGGATAGCAATGGATTGTGAATTTGGAAGATCTGAAGATGAAGTGGATACAATGCATCCTGACAGAGAAAATGGAGAAAGAGAAAGTGAAAATGATGTGATTGATAGTACAGAAATATGTGAAGAAATTGATGAAGCCATGAAAGTGTTAGACAACCTGATGAAGATTAACAAAAACATGGATATTAAGACTGCGGTGAGATCTGATATTGTTACGAATTTAGCACACACATGGAAAGCTAAACTAAAAGAAATGAAAAGTAAAGGAAGAACATCAAGACTCTGGGTATAATACATATAAATGCTTGTCATCTTGAAGAAATTCATCAAAACTGAAAGAACAGGTAACTGGCGATTACACCTCCAAGCTGTTTTGGATATGCTTCCATACATGGCTGCACCTGGAAATAATGCCTATACAATATCATTACACATCTACTTGTACAACATGCTTGACTTACAAAACAAGTATCCATATGCTTATCAACATTTATGGACGAAACACATGTTGTTAGACGTAGTGAAAGATACTAGGCAGGTCTTAGTACATATATCATAATTGAACAGGTCCTGAAGAGGTGTATAAAAACAGTTGGTGGACTGACTCGGGAAAGAGGGTTCGATGAGCTACAAAGGACAATGTGGGTTTTGTCTCGACATGGTTGTTCGGAAATATATTATGCCATGCAACAACTAACTGGAACCAAATTGTAACGAGCGAACAACATGGGGATTGCGGAATGTCTAGACTTTCAAACGATGATAATGATATAAGAGTAATGGCTGAGTTGGTGAACAGAAACCCATTTACACCGGCACCTGAGCTGAGAATCATATCAGGTGGTGTAGTGGCCGATGAAAGAGTGTCAGTTGATAGAGCAAATGAAATCGGTAAAGCTATACTCATCGATATGACAGGCACACCGGCAGAATCCAATGTGTTCAGAAGAAACAAACAAGACATTACTATGTGCGATGATGCAAATACAGAGATGAAAAATGAAATGATCAGGGTAGACCCACAGCTTCTTTTTCAAAGAATGATATCAGCAGCTCACAACGAAGTCCCAGAGGAGGATTTAGACATGTGTTTCTTCTATGAACTGTGTTCCTTCCAACCAGCATTGTTCGAGAGTCCCAACCTGATAGGTCAAGCAAACAAGTCATCTCGCCAAACTGAAATGTTCAAGACAGTTTCCAACACACACAAACTAACTGACCAGAACGCAAATGTATTTTATGTATGCTATGTCTTAGATGGTGGTGCTCTACTGCAAAAGATCCCATGGGAGAGAGGTCAAACATACAAACATATAAGGCCATATGCCAGACGTATGTTAAATGTTGCACTGAAAAGTACAAGTCATGCTCTGTCACTTTTGATGGATATGAACATGGAGCATCAACGAAAGAGAATACACACAGGAGACGAACAGGCGGTCAAATTGTGACTGAAATTAAAATTGAACTGGATATGATAATGAGTTCATAGAAACATCAGGTACGTCTAAACAAAAGGAACAGACAGTAGTTCATAAACTTATTGTTAGGTTATTTGGCGGAGGCTGGAGTGAATGTGATTGATGCCAAATCAGATGCTGACTACTTAATAGTGAAGTCAGCTATAGACGCTTCGTTATGCCAGTACACAATTGTCTGATGTGTTAGTAATGTTATGCTACCATGCCAGGAACCTTGAGAATACCATACATCTCATTTCAGAAGGAAAATGGAACAAATGCTGCAGTGTCAGAGAGTTACATGAACAGCTTGACCCTGACATATGTAACAATATACTTTTTCTACATGCATTTCTGGGCTGCGACACTGTCCAAGACTAGTGGCATTGGTAAGTCAGCAGCTCTGAAGACTTTCAAAAGAAGTCCTTCATATCGTAAGTGTGCTTCAGTTTTCAGTGAGAATCTAGAAGACATTACCAAGGATGATATTGTTAATGCGGGTGAAGCTGCAATGATAGGATTACAATGCATATGGAGGCAATCCAGACCAAGTTACATTAAAACGACTGCGTGTTGACTCGTTTCTGCGGAAAGTAGGTACTAACAATGTCTACATTGGCCCGAAGTCTTTGCCACCTACATGAAATGTCTGCAAGTAGCACAGTTTAAATGCATATGTACAAATGTTAGAATTGAAGGGAATCGTTATTGATCCAACTGAGTATGGCTGGGAGTTGCACGGAAATATGCTTGTTCCCCGAAGAACTATTATGCCACCTGCTCCAGAGAAAATACTGAAAATAGTACGCTGTTTCTGCATGATGGGTTGTAAAACCTCAAGTTGTAGCTGCAGAAAACTAGGGTACCGTGCAGTTTTGTATGTCGGAACTTAAATCAGTATTGTACAAAATGACCTAGAACTGATGAAATTAGTGACAGTGACCAACAGTTGACGGATTGATCACATTATACTAATAATTTGTATGATTCCCGACATTGTCTACGAATTTAAACATGGCTGAAAATGATATACGTTTAAAGTAATATATTGCAAACACATAATGCATGTACATATACATTATAGCATACTGCGGGTTTTTAATCGAAAGCACTGAGCGATAATGTGTTCTATTTATACATATCCCTGAATTCCGTTGTAGTAAACACTAAATGTTTAGACAAACAATGTACAGAAGTTGTCCTTGGAATTTAATATATTTTACAGAGCACAAATCAATCTGCAAATAAAACACTGCATAATTATGTACACAACTTTTAATGTCCATAAAGGCAAGTATTTTGTTCAGATAACATTCAAATTGCATTTTTGCTATGTAGATATATTATATTCATTACTTCCAAACTCTAAATCAAATATGCGTACCTTTATATTTTGTAGAAAAATTAATTCCAGAAATTCCTTGTAAATATTTCGAAAATATGTGAAAGTGCATATTTTTTTTATTTCCTTGGTGGAGAACAAGATTTTATTGTGTCATATTACACAGGCGTTTGACATAACAAAACCATTATTCCCATTTCTGTTCAAATGTTCCCTACCCCAATGTCCTATTTGTACTGTACTATAATACATATTAATACATATAACACTTATGTATTTGATATTCCGTCATTTGTAAACTATATGGCCTATTACAAATTCAAATACATCTTGTGTTGTTTAATTAAGTTCAGCAAATCAAACTGAGCTAACAATGGGAGTGCAAATGTGGATAACGTTTCTGGGAAACAGATTAGCATAACGTTGGTGGAGTGAGTTAATATGCCGTAAAATCAAATTTATTATAATGTAATTTTAATAAAGTACTTTATGTCATTGAACGAACATGTCGAGAAGGTACGGTGACGGTTTTGCCAATTGCACAATTGGGTAATTTACATAGTCACCGCCTTTATCTTTCTATATTTAGAAAGTATCGGAACAAAGGAAAACTTTGTCAACCCACCCTCCCTCCCCTTTATTAAATATGTACATGTATTTTCAACTTATAAGTAGGTTATATGCGTGATAATAGATCCCCCACCTTTGAGTATGTACATATGTTTAAAAGTATTACTTGCCTAATACATATTAATACATATAAAACTTATTTATTTGATATTCCGTCACTTGTAAAATAAATGGCCTATTTCAAATTCAAATACATCTTGTGTTGTTTAATTAAGTTCAGCAAATCAAACTGAGCTAACAATAGGAGAGCACATGTGGATAACGTTTCTGGGAAACAGATTAGCATAACGTTGGTGGAGTGAGTTAATATGCCATAAATGTTATTATTGGAACGCCTAGGCTTGTAATATTTCCAGAATTCTTTCGGATTCGAAAGTTTATGATTTACGAAGTTTTTAATTTGTGTGAATTTAAACTGTCCGTGTTTTTGCCTAACTAATAATTTGTATGACCTTTTGAGTGCATGCATGTCGACCCAATGTTCTTCTGACATAAAATGGTTGTGTGTGTCCAATGCATTACTATATATATATTATATATATATAACACTCATAGCACATCAACAATTACATACATATTACTTAAAGTATATAAAATCGTCGTGATAGTGACTAGTTTAGTGACTAGTGTTGTGACTAGTCGCCATGGTTTCAACCCTATGTTTATGTTCCACTACGGGATATTCACTGTACATAACATTAACACACACACACACATCACTCACCAAACTATGGGTCTAAGCTTTCACAACATCTCTGTTACTCTCAACCATTCAGTGCCAGTAGTGTTTAGTATTGTTACTGCAAATAACAGAACGTGGCAAACGTGCAGAGAACATAGAATGATAGATGTGTAACATGCATAAAGTAATAGATGTCACAGCTACTTTGAATGTATTCATTCCAACCGTAAATATCGTTACCCGCGGAAATCTAAACATACAGAAACGTGATCAACATTATCGGACTCTAGTAACCAAACCGGTGTTCAAAGCTATTCCAGCTAATCACTTATTTATCAAACTATACCAGACAAATTATTACCAGACAAGTGCACAAATCATTAGAAGGAAACTAACCTGAATAAAACTGTAGATCATTGTTAAAACTTTCTATACACTTCAAGTAAATAAATGTATGACTGATCTCCAAAGAACCTGACAACTGAGTGGAGATCAAATCTGGCGGTAAACCCAATTACCCCAGTCATACTTCAATTCCCAAATATGTGTTCATACTCTTGTGAAATAATGATATAAGGGAGATAACAAACTCTATGAAATGACTTTTGTCAATATCAGATTGGGCCGATACATGATTAGTAACCTGTAATCCCTCCAAATCTGACTATCTTATAGTATTAAAGAACCGCAATGAACCTCGACATATTCCCCTGCAGTTGTAAGGTTAACACATTCCGCATGTCTCAAACCATAAACACTTGGGTGTTTTCTTCTCCAGTGATGGATCTTGGCATAAGCATATTGATCAAATCAGCAAAAAGGCTTGGACACGTATCAATGTTATGAGACAATTTAAATTAACACTCCATCGTAGAGCATTGGAAGTTATCTACATTTCCTTCATTCGACCATTACTAGAATATTCTGACGTAATATTAGATAATCGTCTAATGTATGTAAAAGAGGAACTAGATAAAATACAGCATAAAACTGCAAGAATTGTGCTACAAAACTTATCTCTATCCATGCCCTTCAAAAAGAAGTAGGTTGGGAAACACTTTCTGACAGAAGACGGAAACACAAACGTGTCCTACCATATAAAATTAAAAATAATCTTATCCCGTCTTTTATGTCATCTCTTGTTCCACAAGATGTTGGCCAATCCACTCGGTATAACCAAGTGGTAGTACCAGTTCATACATACGATTGACTGTGTTAAGTATAATTCACAAGTTGTAGTACCAGTTCATAAATACGATTGACTGTGTCAAGTATAATTCACAAGTTGTAGTACCAGTTCCTACATACGATTGACTGTGTCAAGTATAATTCACAAGTTGTAGTACCAGTTCATACATACGATTGACTGTGTCAAGTATAATTCACAAGTGGTAGTACCAGTTCATACATACGATTGACTGTGTCAAGTATAATTCACAAGTTGTAGTACCAGTTCATACATACGATTGACTGTGTCAAGTATAATTCACAAGTTGTAGTACCAGTTCCTACATACGATTGACTGTGTCAAGTATAATTCACAAGTTGTAGTACCAGTTCATACAAACGATTGAGTGTGTCAAGTATAATTCACAAGTTGTAGTACCAGTTCATACATACGATTGACTGTGTCAAGTATAATTCACAAGTTGTAGTACCAGTTCATACATACGATTGACTGTGTCAAGTATAATTCAAAAGTTGTAGTATCAGTTCATACATACGATTGACTGTGACAGGTGGCTGCCCAACAGAGGACAAATGAATATTAAAGCAACATACACTATGCATGCATTGTGGCGATGCTTAATACAGGAGACAACCGCCGACGCAGGTCTGACTGTATACTTTGAACGAACAGTCGACATAACTAGGGTACGAATGATTTGAACATCATGACGGCCAAATATATATACCAATGTTGCAGTCAGTATTATACAAGAATACAATGAAGCATGTAGTTCACTCAATATAATGGTGTTCAGTGTGTTCAATAAGACACATTTGGTTCCGTTGTTTGGCACCCTTCCAATCGCCAAACAGTATACTTTCCCCTGATTTATATTCCGTTGGCTGGCGGAAGGTCGGTGATTCTACCCGGATACCCGATCGTGCTTGAATACTGCTCGGAGATGCAATATGGGTATTCATTCACCAATAATAGCTGGACAGTCGACATACGGCCGAAGCTGTTTGTGCGAAGTTCAACCCAAAAACAAATCTGATGTCAGCTCTACATTCCACCATAGCTGTTAGTCAATACATATTCAATGCATATACTGCTTTGTTTAGCGGTCTAGACCCCTATATATGTGTTTACTGGTGGCGTACTGGCAACTGTAGCGATGTAACATGTCGCATTTGCACACTGATGTATCGTTGAAAATATTGCTTTTAGTGTGTTAAAGCATACTTAAAAGTGTTATATCGCAAAAAGCAAAAGGAAAATGCATTGTCGTGACGTCATCCCTTAGTACGTGCAGTTCATTATTATTAATATTGGACTGCTTTCAAAAGGAGAGAGTATTATTTCAAAACATACGCCTAAACGTACGAAATTAACAGTGGTCATTAGTAAGAGTGTTATATAAATGTGTGTTTTGAGCAAGATATAAGCCTCAAACGGATCCAATATGCAAACTGTTTGTATTGTTTCGGCTTATATCCTATATAAACAGTGTGTTTGCGGTCTTCCACTATCAAAGGTGAATGTAGGCTTCCATAAAACAGTGTGCCACGCTTCTAAATTGACTGTTAGTATTGGAGTATAATAATATATTTAGACTATACATAATGTTTGCGTGTGGGTCAATGGAGATATATATCTCATCACTTCATATGATGCCTGTGGGTCACTTTACATGGGTCCTCACCAGAACATTCAATTCTCACAGGTTCAAAATGTTCTACCAAGCCGTGATAATTAAAAGTCACCTCAGAAAATGCATAATACCGAGCTAATATTGGTAAATTTAGAATTTACATATTAATCATTTCATGGTTGTCAATTGAGACATATATCTCACCACTGTTAATTGTATTAGGGTCAGACGGGATTACCAGTCCAGCGTGTTACCACTGGACTACATATCCGTCTGGGTTCAAACGTACTTGGGCTTGGCTACTTTATAACACCTATGGTGGATTTGGGGTTACTATAATTTATTAAGTGCGCATATATGAGATCGATCTGTGTTTGTGTCTTCAACAAGTACTTGTATCCAGGGAAATAATCCCAACCAAAGTTACAAATAATCCACTAATGACACCATACATGCATAAGCTAATCTTGTCCTGGATGCCTACCATATCATTGAGACCCATTGTTAACAATGTGATGCACAGAAACATGCTATGCTTCAGCTGGACGAACCTGACCAAGATGGTAGACGCATGTGTTTAATTGTATCGGGTATCCGTGGGGATACTGGGGATCTCGTCGAACGGAAACTGCTACAAGCAATGCGCTGAGGTTGACAAGTGGAGACATAGACACGTGCCTTAGACTAGGCAGCAATACAACAAACAATACTAATGGGAGAGTGATCGAATCAATTCACTAACTCTAAGGATCGCGATCATCCCCGAGGCGGTCGGCCACTTATGACGATTGCGGCGGATGATCGGTACATTGCGGTTCAACACTTAGGTAACCGACTTCTGTCAGCATTAGCAACAGCACGGCGGCATGGAATCAGTGCACATACAGTTCGGAACCGACTGCGGCAAAATAATGACCCGATTCATCCGTAATGCCGTACGTTGGCGAACGTTAACCAGGCATCACCTGGCTGTGAGATGTGATTGGTGCCGACGTCACCGGCGTTTCTGATGTGTTGCTTGGAGACCAGTGTTATGTTCGGATGAATCCCGATTTAATTTGAGCTATGTTGACGTTACACTGTTGCGTGGAAAGCGTTTCGCTGTAGCGTGCAGCATTGAAACAGACCGTTTCGGGAGAGGTTCAGTTTAAGTCTAGGGCTGGATAATGAATGCTCAAAAGACTCGTATAATCGTTATTAACCTTATGTTACGCATTGACACACTCTTTGTTTGTAAGCATACCGCCTCTATGTACAGGATTGATCAAAGTGCTGGGGTTGCTAGATTAACTTTATCTTACCAATTTAGTAATCGATGTACATTATCTTTGTATTTAAATACAAACAAAATGACAGTCGGTAGAGCGCATACATCCCCGTCACTATGCGATAAACATCAGCATCAAACATTACTGGATTGGTCCAATAGTCCCAAGGCGAACATTGCGAATACAATGAATGAACACCCATCAGTAAGTTATTGGCGGAGGTTGTTAGTAACCGATAGTACAGCACATCCCAAGGTGCTGCTTAGAGTTAAATCAATACCTACATTGTGGATTGTTCTCTAAATAAACTATCCAATAAACTTTCAGTTTGAACTCTCCGAACATAATATCTAATGAAAATGGGATATAGTATTTTGTCTATACATAAACAAGCAATGATAAGGTATACATGTCGCAGTACTATCAAGCTCACATTGATAGACTTTATACATTTAGAATTTAGAATATTTGTTCGTTATAATTAAGCACATCAAATACTTCATATCTTTACACAGCTAATTACTGCCATTCACACTAGATAGTTATTATGCAACATCTATAATACTCGTATGTGCAATATGATGACAGGGGATTTGTGTCAAGCAGTATAAACATTAATTGCTTGTTCTGTTGCACATTTGGATACATAATAAACGGGTCTACCAAGGCGTCTGTCACAGGGATGCACGCCACGGGCATTCTGGATCCATGAATAATCACAATTCACCCATTGGCTGCCCAACCTGGATAGATGGGTGCTTCAAAATTCACCCATTGCCTGCCCAACCTGGATAGATGGGTGCTTCAAAATTCACCCATTGGCTGCCCAATCTGGGTAGGTGTGCGTTCGAATCCAGCACTAGCTTATATACCCCGGTATTCTGGATGCATGCATTACGATAATCCAGAATCTGAACCAGGTTAAATAAATAAGAATTAAACTTTTCGTAAAATTTAAATTGGGAATTGGATCTTTTAATTATAGCCCGACCCACCCCGGTACCTCAAGCCAAGCGAGTTCTCCGAACAAACTACACTACACTACAAAACAGAACCATATACCCAACCCAACAATAAAAATCAGCCGGGTCGGCAGCAGCACATGTTCCACTGCAAATATCTCCGATATCCTGAAAATAGTAAAATGTTAGACCACTATAATTGAAAGTGCCAGCCATTTACGATGTATAAGAAACATCTTACGAACAGCAGTACATGCACTCAGCAGTTCTGCGCTGAGTAGTCGGGTCTAGCCTTGTACAACCTCAAACAGCGTAGTAGTTTATCAGAGACATCAACGAAGTAGACCTGTTATTCAACAACTCGTAGCCGGAAACCAAGGTCGTATTTCAAGTGTTGCAGTGATGGACATTGCATGATTGGTTGGCATCTGTATGGTCTTGGATACAGACACAACACTGGAAGAGAAAGATACGTTCATGTTTACTTCATTGTCTAATTGAAATGATTGATAGTCAAGTCAGTATGATGCGAATATGTCACATGTACCTTAGAGTACGTGAGTCACATATACGTGATAATACGTGAGTCACACATACGTGATAGTACAAGTTTCACATACGCGTGAGAGTGCGTGAGTCACATATACGTGAGAATACAAGAGTCACATATGCGTGAGAGTACGTGAGTCACATATACCTGATAGTACGTGAGTCATATATGCGTGATAGTACGTGAGTCACATATGAGTGATAGTACGTGAGTCACATATGCGTGATAGTACGTGAGTCACATATACGTGATAGTACGTGAGTCATATATGCGTGATAGTACGTGAGTCACATATGCGTGATAGTACGTGAGTCACATATACGTGATAGTACGTGAGTCACATATGCGTGATAGTACGTGAGTCACATATAGGTGAGAGTATGTGAGTCACATATACGTGATAGTACATGTGTCACATAATAGGTGATGGTACATGAATCACATACGCGTGAGAGTACGTGAGTCACATATGTGTGAGAGTACGCGAGTCACATATATACGTGATAGTACATGAGTCACATATGCGTGATAGTATGTGATTCACATATACGTGATAGTACATGCGCCACATATACGTGAGAGTACGTGAGTCACATATACATGAGGCATATACCTGAGAGTGCATGCGTCACATATGCGTGATAGTACGTGATTCAAATATACGTGATAGTACATGCGCCACTTATACGTGAGAGGACGTGAGTCACAACTATGTGAGAGTACGTGAATCACAAATACATGAGGCATATACCTGAGAGTGCATGCGTCACATATGCGTGATAGTACGCGATTCACATATACGTGAGGCATATACGTTAGGGCACGTGTGTCACATATACCTGTGCGTACGTGAGTCACATATACGTGCTATTACGTGAGTCACATATACGTGAGAGTACGTGAGTCACATACACGTGAGGCATATACCTGCGAGTACATGAGTCACATACATGTGATTGTATGCGAGTCACATATACGTGAGGCAAATACGTAAGGGAACGTGTGTCACATTATATAATACTCGGGAACACGTACAAATACAAGTTACTAATGTGGATAATGCAGTTTCTTAGCTTCGGAACGGGATAATGGTGACGTTTCTTCAATAGGCAGGCTAATGAACTATTGGCAGCATTGGAGACATGCTATTGTAATGATTGTGTTGGAACTAGAGCATGCTAGGATACGTTAGTACGGTTAAGTGGTTTACAAGTCAGCGACCACAACAACTTGACCACAGAGGCGGAGATATGCCGTGAAGTACTAAACATGAACACATCAGGAACTACCATATTCCATAAAATGTGTTCTGTACATCGTCCCGATATGAGTACAATTTATGCAAAGTAATCTTAAAAGTGCTGCCGTGATTGACGAGTTATGGAGCGGACTCATAAACTAGTCAATCAAGCATTAATTTGTTTGTAAGTGTGACTGTGACTCGATATGGCAGAAACATTCGGTTTCCACATTATCTCGCTATGGATAACATTTTGTTGTGCAAGAGTTGTGAAACGGAATCGCAACATAGCCTTTTAAGCACTACATGTACATGTATATAAGTTGTAAGTGTGACAATAACCTTGAACAAACATTGTGTATGCCGAGTAATTATAAAATTCCTCCAGCGGTTTAAGACGTATGGATCGGACACAAATATTTAACGGACGAAGGCCATTCCTATATTCCGCATCATGCTATGCTATGGGAGACATACAGGCATCTAATCAGCACTAATGCAGTAAAATGCATGTAGTACATAAAACAGAAATAGGTTAAGTAAAATGTTCACTGACATGCTACGCTGGAGTGTGTTGGCACGCTATGAATCGGAAACAACTCGTCTCCTTTGTGGTTAGTCCTATCTATAAGACCTCTACATAATACTTTTCTGGACCCATGGGAATTTATGTGACATTAATTACTCTCATGTATTCGTATAGAAGTTATTAGAATAGTCCATCTATTTTCAGGGAACTAGTTCCAATCATTCACTGTTGTGCGCATAGAAATACAGGCTTGAGCTGGAATCCAGAACTATATTTACGCAGTTGAAATTCAACAAAACAATAATTGGTTCCCATATGATTCGCGGATGCATAATTTATTCATACTAGCAAGGCTTGTTCCATTGATTGGCGCCAATTTGATAAACTTGGGTTCAGATTATGCATAATTGGATCCTATCTCATTTCTGGGATACTTACACGATTATTATAGCTGTAGGCTGGTTTCATGTTTTCCCGTAATTTCAATTACGTCGTGTAAACAATGTGAACATAATGGCAACCATTTAATTGTTAGTAAGTATTTATTTAAAGTGTATGTTCCGTGATATGAAGCCGCACATTGCTATCATATTTAGTTGCTTTATGATGTAAATTGTTGTTACTTTATATAGTGCAATTTGCGAAGCTTCTTGCTGACGATGAGCATTTGCGATGTTGAAGGCTGACATTAGTGTTCACTAACCACTAAATCAGCTAATTGACGTGGTCATGAGGTATTATTATTAACATTTATCTTGTGTATAATGGTTCTAAGCACTCCTTAATAGTCAGGTATTACGGTATGTATACAAACTCCAACATGTGGCTGTCTGACACTTCGACCCCAAGAAATGTCGACCCCAGGACATGACTCTAACTGAACAGCTGAAGTTGGAATGAGGTATCCTGGGTATACATAACGGCAACCGGTGAAGTAAGCAATAACCTGTGTATTTGTGTTTCAAAAGGAGTCTATGCAAATAATGTTCACTGTCAATTAAGCTTAATGATATTTATTTTATTGAATACAATATCAGTTAATAAGTAATAAATCATAACTGAATAAATAACAAAGTGAAAGGAACAGCACTGAACAACATGTATTATCTAAACGGTGATACATGTACCAATGACCGATGACGATGTAAATTTCTCCTCATCAATTTCTACCAGTAGCAATACTTGTCTTATCTACAAGACCTCTTCATAACAAAAATTGTATCTGTTATTTCGAGGTCTTATCATTAAAGCTCATATTCGTATATTACTTTCTCACTTGATCCATTGTCGGGATTTCTGATCATGGTTTTGAAGCTTTCCGGACTTGAACGGTTATAAATATGTGAATTATTGGTAAGAATAATTATAAATATTGATATGAACACCGTTTAAAATATATTGGCTGACCTTTGTGCATACGATTTTGCAGTTTGAAATCGACATGTGTGATTCTCCCAACGTGTCTGTGCAATGAATTATGCATTAGTATATTTCATGCGTATGAACACTTTGATATTGAACGCATGGCATGGATATAAATCTTCAAAACTAATGATTTGAAGAAATTGACGAAATGGAATGGTAGATAGATAGATAGAAATATGGAAATATGCCACTCCAAGATTAATAGGAAATATCCCCCTCCAAGATTGATAGCAAATATGCCCCTCCAAGATTGATAGGAAATATCCCCCTCCAATATTGATAGGAAATATGCCCCTCCAAGATTGATAGGAAATATGCCCCTCCAAGATTGATAGGAAATATGCCCCTCCAAGATTTATAGGAAATATCCCCCTCCAAGATTGATAGCAAATATGGCCCTCCAAGATTGATAGTAAATATGCCCTTCCAAGATTGATAGCAAATATCCCCCTCCAATATTGATAGGAAATATGCCCCTCCAAGATTGATAGGAAATATGCCCCTCCAAGATTGATAGGAAATATGCCCCTCCAAGATTGATAGGAAATATGCCCCTCCAAGATTGATAGGAAATATGCCCCTCCAAGATTGATAGGAAATATGCACCTCCAAGATTGATAGGAAATATCCCCCTCCAAGATTGATAGGAAATATGCCCCTCCAAGATTGATAGCAAATATGCCCCTCCAAAGTTGATAGGAAATATACCCTCCAATATTGATAAGAACTGTCCCCCTCCAAGATTGATAGCAAATATCCCCCTCCAAGATTCATAGGAAATATGCCCCCCCCCCAATATTAATAGGAAATATTCCCCTCCAAGATTGATAAGAACTATCCCCCTCCAAGATTGATAGCAAATATGCCCCTCCAAAGTTGATAGCAAATATGCCCCTCCAGATTAATAGAAAATATGCCCCTCCAAGATTGATAGCAAATATGCCCCTCCAAGATTGATAGGAAATATGCCCCTCCGAGATTGATAGGAAATATGCCCCTCCAAGATTAATAGGAAATATCCCCCTCCAAGATTGATAGGAAATATGCTCCTCCAAGATTGATAGAAAATATGCCCCTCCAAGGTTGATAGGAAATATGCCTCTTCAAGATTGATAGGAAATATATCCCTCCAAGATTGATAGCAAATATGCCCCTCCAAAGTTGATAGCAAATATCCCCCTCCAATATTGATAATAACTGTCCCCCTCCAAGATTGATAGCAAATATCCCCCTCCAAGATTCATAGGAAATATGCCCCCTCCCCACAAGATTGATAGGAAATATCCCCCTCCAAGATTGATAAGAACTATCCCCCTCCAAGATTGATAGCAAATATGCCCCTCCAAATTTGATAGCAAATATGCCCCTCCAGATTAATAGAAAATATGCCCCTCCAAGATTGATAGCAAATATGCCCCTCCAAGATTGATAGCAAATATGGCCCTCCAAGATTGATAGCAAATATGCCTATCCAAGATTGATAAGAAATATGCCCCTCCAAGATTGATAGAAAATATGCCCCTCCAAGGTTGATAGGAAATATGCACAATCCAAGATTGATAGGAAATATGCCCCTACAGAGTTGAGAGGAAATATGCCCTTCCAAGATTGATCGGAAATATGCCCCTCCAAGATGGATAGAAAATATGCCCCATCCAAGATTGATAGGAAATATGCCCCTATAAAGTTAAGAGGAAATATGCCCTTCCAAGATTGATAGGAATTATGCCCCTCCAAGATTGATAGGTAATATGCCCCTCCAAGATTTATAGGTAATATGCCCCTCCAAGATTGATAGAAAATATGCCCCTCCAAGGTTGATAGGAAATATGCCTCTCCAAGATTGATAGGAAATATGTCCCTCCAAGATTGATAGGAAATATCCCCCTCCAATATTGATAAGAACTGTGCCCCTCCAAGATTGATAGGAAATTTCCCCCTCCAAGATTGATAAGAACTATCCCCCTCCAAGATTGATAGGAAATATGCCTCGCCAAGATTGATAGGTAATATTCCCCTCCAAGATTGATAGGAAATATGCCCATCCAAGATTGATATCAAATATCCCCCTCCAAGATTGATTGGAAATATCCCACTCCAAGATTAATAGGTAATATGCCCCTCCAATATTGATAGCAAATATGCCCCTCCAAAGTTGATAGGAAATATCCCCCTCCAAGATTAATATGTAATATGCCCCTCCAAGATTGATAGGTAATATGCCCCTCCCAGATTAATAGGATATATGCCCCGCCATGATTGATAGCAAATATGCCCCTCCAAGGTTGATAGAAAATATGCCCCTCCAAGGTTGATAGGAAATATGCCTCTCCAAGATTAATAGGAAATATGTCCCTCCAAGATTGATAGGAAATATCCCCCTCCAATATTGATAAGAACTGTCCCCCTCCAAGATTGATAGCAAATATCCCCCTCCAAGATTGATAGGAAATATGCCCCGCCAAGATTGATAGGTAATATTCCCCTCAAGATTGATATCAAATATCCCCCTCCAAGATTGATAGGAAATATGCCCGCCAAGATTAATAGGAAATATGCCCCGCCATGATTGATATCAAATATGCCCCTCCAACATTGATAGGAATTATGCCCCTCCAAGATTGATAGTAAATACCCCCCTCCAAGATTGATAGAAATATCCCCGACCAATATTGATAAGGAACTGTCCCCCTCCAAGATTGATAGCAAATATCCCCCTCCGCTGATTCATAGAAAATATGCCCCCCCCCCAAAATTAATAGGAAATATGCCCCTCCCAGATTGATAGGTAATATGCCCCTCCAAGATTGATAGGAAATATGCCTCGCCATGATTGATAGCAAATAAGCCCCTCCAACATTGATAGCAAATATGCCTCTCCAAAGTTGATAGGTAATATGCCCCTCCAAGATTGATAGGTAATATCCCCTTCCATTATTGATAGGAAATATGCCCCTCCAAGATTGATAGTAAATACCCCCCTCCAAGTTTGATAGGAAATATCCCCCTCCAATATTGATAAGAACTGTCCCCCTCCAAGATTGATAGCAAATATCCCCCTCCAAGAT
>CM026402.1:9374852-9415296 GCA_014843695.1 Archivesica marissinica | reverse complement strand
CGAGTTCTTTGCACGCATCATCAGTCTGGGTGAGATTCCTTATCTGCAACTCTATGGAGGTGGTAGATTTATTTTCTCAACTTTCTCATGTTTAGATGCACTTTACAAATTATGCAAGCCTATGTATACACACATCAATGTCGTATGAATTTATAATAAAGTATTGAGGTCATTGGAATGTGACAATTTACTGACATTAATGTGTATCGTCACTTAAAAGTAAACACCACTTACATTTTAATTTTAACGGTTTATTTCTATATTGCTAAACCTTTACATCCAACACAGGTAGAGATTCAAATAATCTATAACTGTAGCCATCACAATTAAAGGAAATAGTTTATAACGAGATTTTAAGGAGGATGAGTCAGACTGTGACTGGTGTACATAGAGGCTTGACTACAGATGAGTCAGACTGTGATTACTGATGTACATAGAGGCTTGACTACAGATGAGTCGGACTGTGATTACTGATGTACATAGAGGCTTGACTACAGATGAGTCACACTGTGATTACTGATGTACATAGAGGCTTGACTACAGATGAATCAGACTGTGATTACTGATGTACGTAGAGGCTTGACTACAGATGAGTCAGACTGTGATTACTGATGTATATAGAGACTTGACTACAGATGAGTCAGACTGTGATTACTGATGTACATAGAGGCTTGACTACAGATGAGTCAAATGCATTATGGATCAATGGGGACTAGTAGTCATGTAAACAACACATGTACGGTAGCCATACGTCATTGATTGCATCATCGATGACGTATCGCCGATATATATACCGAGTGTACCGTTATCCACTGAAATGATATACATTTGGACGCAGAAATAAACGGAAACTACCCGACTTGTTCGTGAATTCCGTTTATTTATACATCCAAATCCACGTTCTTTGAACGAATCTTAAGCAATCTGGTGGGATTTCCTTATCTGCAAATCTTGGAGGTGCTATATTCACTTTGCATGATGTCCTGACCATTGTTGATGGAGTAGAATAATTTGCTATGTTCTTGTTTACATTAAAGCAATGCATCTATATGGCCATGGCAAAACCACATTTGAAAATAGTCTTGTATAAATTAAAATCGAGTGTGATTGAATTTCAAGAAAGTTGTCCTTAAAAGTTAAATGACATCAACATTTTGTCAAATGAATGTGTGTCATCAATAAACAGTGCCGTTATGGGTGTGGCTAGTTTTCCTTATATAGCAATATTACAATGTATAAGGGAAACTTGTATGAGATGCCTAATTCAGCTCATTATAGAGTCAGTTATATTGGGACAAGATATTTAGTTAGTTGACAGACACTAAGCTCATCTCTGTCTAATAGTAGTACGCGTCATGTTCTAGTGCAATACCAGGTCTGGAACATAGGGCCATCACGGATGTTGAAATGCATGTGTACACAAAGCTCTTTGTGAATGGTCTTCTGAATAGGAGGGTGTTTTATGTTTATTTATCTTCGCTACCGGTTACCCATATGAGAGACGCCTCCTGAAGAGATTAATCATTTGAGATTTTCGAGGATAGTGCATGATACAGACAGAGACCCATTCCAGAGTCTCCTCTGGTTCTTTTACGTGCACGGTGTACAGCACCGACACGAGACCTCGGTCTAACGTCCCATCTGAACGACTGTTAATTTTATTAGGGTCAGACGGGGATCGAACCTGTGATCCCTGGATTACCAGTCCAGCGTGTTACCACTGGACTACAGCTCCATCTGTAATAGTAGGGTGTTTTTAATGTTTACATATATAAAGTACTGTGCCGTGTTTACAACTTAATGGTGATGTATGTTGAGCCAACTGTTTGCATGCATGTCTTTTTGAGGTGCAATGTACTGATGTACAATGAACTATATAATACAATATTATTTCTTGTACGTATTGTATCGATTCGTTTTCATACGAGACGAGACGTCTTTATATGATATAAACCAAGGCCACATAACAATTGTAAGATATATACCTTGTCCGACTAGTTGCACATTTAGATATCATATTAATCACTGCTGTAAAGCAGTTTTATGTTTGGCCTTGTGTCAGAGTACACACTCCTACTTTAGGGCACATGCTATTCATGTTTATAGTGTCATGATAGTCCATGCCACAGTATGTCTAATACAACACTACATACTTCTATTTTGGAGCCACTCAGCACTGGAAGTTCGAGTCCCCGATAGAACATACAATAGTTCATGCAAAGCCGGGGTGTCACCTATTGATAGTGAAACCTTTGTCCCTAAAGAAAATAGGTTGAAGAAAGCCGAGGTGTATATAGTATTGAGGTTATATGTCCATCAGACCATATACACACTATAGTGTGTTCACTCCTTCACTCAATATGACATAGTGGCGTGACTTGGTATGTGGCTATTAACCTTATTTGGAAATTTAGCTACAATTAACATTTCACCAAATATATGGCTCTGCTATGTTTCCTTGTATGTATTGGAAAGGAAACTCATGTGTTTTCACTCATTCGCTATTACACCAAATAACATGGTATACTTTATAGCCTTGATACACAGTGCTTTGTCCATTTAATACACTTTGGCGGACGTAGGGACCTTGTTGCTTTCACATTTAATCATTATATAGGTACAATTATACTATTCAAGACTCGTGTCTACCTCATTTACTATGGTGACATTTTCTTTCTTAATTTGGCACGGTGACTCACCTTCACATAAAACTGATGTGACCAGAATATCGTTTGCTCTTGCATCTTTTACAAGAGTTATGGTCATTATGCTTTGCTCATCGTTAATACATTGAAGTACAAATCTGGCAGATCCATTATCCAACTTATCTGGCATATCCATTATCCAAATCTCAATCACTATTTGGGACAACTGCTTTCATATCAAATATAAACTAGTAGCCAGGTAATCAGTACTATTACATCATAAACTAGTTAACAGATCATCAGTACTAACATTAAAGACTGCTTGGGCAAAGTATAAGTTCTATCTAAGCAACGTACTTGGTTGTAGCATAAGGGTATAGATGAAGCAATTAGAAAACGGGATTATACAATAATTTCTCGTTATATATATCTTCACATGGACTTGGCAATCAAGATTTCCACGCCATCAATAATTGATAATAAACAATAACCAGACAACCATCAACACTCACATATGATATCTACAAATATCAGTTCAAATTTAAACATACCAATGTGGGTTGGGAGACCTACAAACACATACTGGCCCTAACATAACCATGTGAACATTGATAGTTCGGCTCTAAACCTTGCTTGCCAGACAATCATCCAAACCCATGGGCGGGCGGTCCAACAGGTATCAATGCAATCAATGCATATCAGTGTAGTGTAGGACGATACTTAGGTTATAGTGTAAATCAATTCATTTCGTGTACTTTTAGATGTTTTTAATAAAATATGGAAATCCGGAATATTACCCGATTCATGGAAAGAAGCCACTGTAATCCCAATACCAAAACCAGGAAACAATAACACTAATCCAAACAATTATCGCCCTATCGCATTAACGAGCTGCGTTTGTAAAACTATGGAACGCATGATTAACGCCAGACTAGTTTGGTATCTGGAGTCCAACAATTTAATTTCCGAATTCCAAAGTGGATTTCGGAATGAACGAAGTACCAATGACCATTTAATACGATTGGAAACGTTTATCCGTGATGCTTTTACCAAGAAACAACACGTAGTTTCTATATTTTTCGATCTTGAAATAGCTTACGATACAACATGGAAACATGGTATTATGAAAGTCTTACACGAGTTATAGTGCAGTACATTTAGCCAAAACATTACCGAACTAGAGAAAAAAGTTGAACAGATAGTGTACCTATATTGTCATCATCTATAAGGTTTCATCTTTCAGAAAAAATAGAATCTTTTTTTTCTGAGCGTGGTGGAAATATAATTGTTTTCAAGGTCAAAGTCACCAGGAATGGTAAAAGCATGAAGTGACGATATATAGCATTATCCAAATATATGTAGGCACACACAGTTAATACTCCCTAAATACTCATTTGAGTATAATGATGTAAACAAATTAAGAAAGTGTACAGTCATTTAAGGATGACCTTGACACTCATTTTCAAGGTCAAGGTCAAACTTCTGACATTTTTGACAAAGTTTCACTTGCTTTACTGTTGTTATATTTATTATTATATTCAAAACGATTTATATAAGCTTTTTTCTGAATACATTAATATTGTGTATGTAAACAGTAGTCTTAGAAATCGGTTTGAAGCAGACTTTGTAGTATACAGAACCGGGATTGTATCAATAATGGTAAGTAATACTACTGAACATAATACGAATTCATATATCTGAGTCATAATCAAACATTTTGTAATATTTTAAGCACATTTTCAGTAATACATAATTATTCTAAACATTTCGCACTGGGTACTTTTTCCTTCTATATCATGACATGTCACGTTCTCTGTTAGATACATTAAATGAACTAGGATTGTGTAGTTCCTATCGGGACGTGCCACGGTATGAACAGAACGCAGCCTTGACACAAAATCTTGAAATTCCAATATGCGCTGACGACTCATTTATGAGGTTCATGGCCGATAATGTTGACTGAATACATGTCATGGGATGGGCATAATTGCGACTGCTACCCAAGAAAGCTAATACAAAAAGGTTATTCCTAGGGTAAACCTTTCTACTTCTGATATTGTGGAAATGACAACAATCAGAATACACTACTGAATCCCGATGAAAAATGAAGTTAGTTTTTAAAGCCTTGCCGAAGTAAGAAGACAAGACGTACAATATAGACATACTTTGGAAGATACTAAGGGTACTAAGACCGAAGTCACCACTACGGAATGGCACCATGCAGTTGATTTACGCTGGAAGTCACCCAGGTACTTCCTCTACATACTTCATGCCGATGATTGACATGGATCCATCAAATGAAACGTGTATATACTCCCCCCTCGTCTTTGTAACAGAACAAGCACAGACATATAACGACACACCTGCATTGACATTTGCTCAGCCACTTTGGTGGATTGCCATGTAAAGAAGATAGTTCCTCGGTTGGGTGGAATACATATGCAGATGAGCTACATGGGTTGCATAGCCCATCTTATGACTGACTCAGGTCTGAAAGAGCTATTTCAGACAGTGTATGCAGATATCACTTTTCCACACATGCTAAGTGGCAAGGTAACATTACGAGCCGTACGAGGCCCTGCCTTGGCAGAATTGGCACTCGGTATCATTATTGTGTATATCTGCTTTGACATCAACTTATCCAGCTACATTAGTGTAGAGACGCAGAACGATAGCAATGGATTGTGAATTTGGAAGATCTGAAGATGAAGTGGATGCAATACATCCTGACAGAGAAAATGGAGAAAGAGAAAGTGAAAATGATGTGATTGATAGTACAGAAATATGTGAAGAAATTGATGAAGCTATGAAAGTGTTAGACAACCTGATGAAGATTAGCAAAAACATGGATATTAAGACTGCGGGGAGATCTGATATTGTTACGAATTTAGCACACACATGGAAAGCTAAACTAAAAGAAATGAAAAGTAAAGGAAGAACATCAAGTCTCTGGGTATAATACATATAAATGCTTGTCATATTGAAGAAATTCATCAAGACTGAAAGAACTGGTAACTGGCGTTTACACCTCCAAGCTGTTTTGGATATGCTTCCATACATGGCTGCACCTGGACATAATGCCTATACAATATCATTACACATCTACTTGTACAACATGCTTGACTTACAAAACAAGTATCCATATGTTTATCAACATTTATGGACGAAACACATGTTGTTAGACGGAGTGAAAGATACTGGGCAGGTCTTAGTACAGATATTATAATTGAACAGGTCCTGAAGAGGTGTATAAAAACAGTTGGTGGACTGACTCGGGAAAGAGGGTTCGATGAGCTACAAAGGACAATGTGGGTTTTGTCTCGACCTGATTGTTCGGAAATAAATTATGCCATGCAACAACTAACTGGAAAGCAAATCGTAACGAGCGAACAACATGGGGATTGCGGAAAGTCTAGACTTTCAAAAGATGATAATGATATAAGAGTAATGGCTGAGTTGATGAACAGAAACCCGTTTACACCGGAACCTGAGCTGAGAATCATATCAGATAGTGTAGTGGCCGATGAAAGAGTGTCAGTTGATAGAGCAAATCAAATCGGTAAAGCTATACTCATCGATATGACAGGCACACCGGCAGAATCCAATGTGTTCAGAAGAAACAAACAAGACATTCCTATGTGCGATGATGCAAATACAGAGATGAAAAATTAAATGATCAGGGTTGACCCACAGCTTCTTTTTCAAAGAATGATATCAGCAGCTCACAACGAAGTCCCAGAGGAGGATTTAGACATGTGTTTCTTCTATGAACTGTGTTCCTTCCCACCAACATTGTTCAAGAGTCCCAGCCTGATAGGTCAAGCAAACAAGTCATCTCGCCAAACTGAAATGCTCAAGACAGTGTCCAACAAACACAAACTAACTGACCAGAACGCAAATGTATGTTATGTATGCTATGTCTTAAATGGTGGTGCTCTACTGCAAAAAATCCCATGGGAGAGAGGTCAAACATACAAGGCCATATGCCAGACGTATGTTAAATGTTGCACTGAAAAGTACAAGTCATGCTCGGTCACTTTTGATGGATATGAAAATGGAGCATCAACGAAAGACAATACACTCAGGAGAGGAACAGGCGGTCAAATTGTGACTGAAATTAAAATTGAACTGGATATGATAATGAGTTCATAGAAACATCAGGTACGTCTAAACAAAAGGAACTTATTGTTATGTTATTTGGCGGAGGCTGGAGTGAATGTGATTAATCCCAAGTCAGATGCTGACTACTTAATAGTGAAGTCAGCTGTAGACGCTTCATTATGCCAGAACACAATTGTCTGATGTGTTAGTAATGTTATGCTACCATGCCAGGAACCTTGAGAATACCATACATCTCATTTCAAAAGGAAAATGGAACAAACGCTGCAGTGTCAGAGAGTTCCAAGAACAGCTTGGCCCTGAAATATGTAACAATATACTTTTTCTACATGCATTTCTGGGCTGCGACACTGTCCAAGACTAGTGGCATTGGTAAGTCAGCATCTCTGAAGACTTTCAAAAGAAGTCCCTCATTTCGTAAGTGTGCTTCAGTTTTCAATGAGAATCTAGAACACATTACCAAGTATGATATTGTTAATGCGGGTGAAGCTGCAATGATAGGATTACAATGCATATGGAGGCAATTCAGACCAAGTTACATTAAAACGACAGCGTGTTGACTCGTTTCTGCGGAAAGTAGGTACTAACAATGTCTACATTGACCCGAAGTATTTGCCACCTACATGAAATGTCTGCAAGTAGCACAGTTTAAATGCATATGTACAAATGTTAGAATGGAAGGGAATCGTTATTGATCCAACTGAGTATGGCTGGGAGTTGCACGGAAATATGCTTGTTCCCCGAAGAACTAATATGCCACCTGCTCCAGAGAAAATACTTAAAATAGTACGCTGCTTCTGCATGATGGGCTGTAAAACCTCAAGTTGTAGCGGCAGAAAACTAGGGTACCGTGCAGTGTTGTATGTCGGAACTTAAATCAGTATTGTACAAAATGACCTAGAACTGATGAAATTAACGAGTGACAGTGACCAACAGTTGACGGATTGATCACATTATACTAATAATTGGTATGATTCCCGACATTGTCTACGAATTTAAACATGGCTGAAAGTGATATACGTTTAAAGTAATATATTGCAAACACATAATGCATGTACATATACATTATAGCATACTGCGGGGTTTAATCGAAAGCACTGATCGATAATGTGTTCCATTTATACATATCCCTGAATTCCGTTGTAGTAAACACTAAATGTTTAGACAAACAATGTACAGAAGTTGTCCTTGGAATTTAATATATTTTACAGAGCACAAATCAATCTGCAAATAAAACACTGCATAATTATGTACACAACTTTTAATGTCCATAAAGGCAAGTATTTTGTTCAGATAACATTCAAATTGCATTTTTGCTATGTAGATATATTATATTCATTTTGTAGAAAAATTAATTCCAGAAATTCCTTGTAAACATTTCGAAAATATGTGAAAGTGCATATTTTTTTTATTTCCACCAAGTGTTGAGAACAAGATTTTATTGTGTCATATTACACAGGCGTTTGACATAAAAAAACCAGTATTCCCATTTATGTTCAAATGTTCCCTACCCCAATGTCCTATTTGTACTGTACTATAATACATATCAATACATATAACACTTATGTATTTGATATTCCGTCATTTGTAAACTATATGGCCTATTTCAAATTCAAATACATCTTGTGTTGTTTAATTAAGTTCATCAAATCAAACTGAGCTAACAATAGGAGAGCAAATGTGGATAACGTTTCTGGGAATCAGATTAGCATAAAGTTGGTGGAGTGAGTCAATATGCCATAAATCAAATTTATTATAATGTAATTTTAATAAAGTACTTTATGTCATTGAACGAACATGTCGAGAAGGTACGGTGACGGTTTTACCAATTGCACAACTGGGTAATTTACATAGTCACCGCCTTTATCTTTCTATATTTAGAAAGTATCGGAACAAAGGAAAACTTTGTCAACCCACCCTCCATCCCCTTTATTAAATATGTACATGTATTTTCAACTTATAAGTAGGTCATATGCGTGATAATAGATCCCCCACCTTTGAGTATGTACATATGCTTAAAAGTATTACTTGCCTAATACATATTAATACATATAAATCTTATTTATTTGATATTCCGTCACTTGTAAAATAAATGGCCTATTTCAAATTCAAATACATCTTGTGTTGTTTAATTAAGTTCATCAAATCAAACTGAGCTAACAATAGGAGTGCAAATGTGGATAACGTTTCTGGGAAACAGATTAGCATAACGTTGGTGGAGTGAGTTAATATGCCATAAATTATATTATTGGAACGCCTAGGCTTGTAATATTCTTTCGGATTCGAAAGTTTATGATTTACGAAGTTTTTAATTTGTGTGAATTTAAACTGTCCGTGTTTTTGCCTAACTAATAATTTGTATGACGACCCAATGTTCTTCTGACATAAAATGGTTGTGTGTGTCCAATGCATTACTATATATTTATTATATATATATATATAACACTCATAGCACATCACCAATTACATACATATTACTTAAAGTATAAAATCGTCGTTATAGTGACTAGATTAGTGACTAGTGTTTTGACTAGTCGCCATACGGGATATTCACTGTACATAACATTAACACACACACATATCACTCACCAAACTATGGGTCTAAGCTTTCACAACCTATCTGTTACTCTCAACCGTTCAGTGCCAGTAGTGTTTAGTATTGTTACTGCAAATAACAGAACGTGGCAAACGTGCAGAGAACATAGAATGATAGATGTGTAACATGCATAGAGTAATAGATGTCACAGCTACTTTGAATGTATTCATTCCAACCGTACCCGCGGAAATATAAACATACAGAAACATGATCAACACTATCGGACTCTAGTAAACAAACCGGTGTTCAACACCATTCCAGCTAATCACTTATTTATCAAACTATACCAGACAAATTATTACCAGACAAGTGCACAAATCATTAGAAGGAAACTAACCTGAATAAAAATGTAGATCATTGTTAAAACTTTCTATACACTTCAAGTAAATAAATGTATGACTGATCTCCAAAGAACCTGACAACTGAGTGGAGATCAAATATGGCGGTAAACCCAATTACCCCAGTCATACTTCAATTCCCAAATATGTGTTCATACTCTTGTGAAATAATGATATAAGGGAGATAACACACTCTATGAAATGACTTTTAAAAAACAAGATTAGTTTCCCTTATTTACATACTGTCACATTAAGGACATAACATTATGTTCTAACATCAATATAGTTGCTGATGATACTAGTCTACACTTAATAGTCAATAATCCTATCACTTCTCATCGTATTCTCCAATCTGATTTTGACAAAATCTCAGATTGGGCCGATACATGGTTAGTAACCTGTAATCCCTCCAAATCTGAATATCTTATAGTATTAAAGAACCGCAATGAACCTCGACATCTTCCTCTGCAGTTGTAAGGTTAACACATTCCGCATGTATCAAACCATAAACACTTGGGTGTTTTCTTCTCCAGTGATGGATCTTGGCATAATCATATTGATCAAATCAGCAAAAAGGCTTGGACACGTATCAATGTTATGAGAAAATTTAAATTAACACTCGATCGTAGAGCATTGGAAGTTATCTACAATTCTTTCATTCGACCATTACTAGAATATTCTGACGTAATATTGGATAATCGTCTAATGTATGTAAAAGAGGAACTAGATAAAATACAGCATGAAACTGCAAGAATTGTGCTACAAAACTTATCTCTATCCATGCCCTTCAAAAAGAAGTAGGTTGGGAAACACTTTCTGACAGAAGACGGAAACACAAACGTGTCCTACCGTATAAAATTAAAAATAATCTTATCCCGTCTTCTATGTCATCTCTTGTTCCACAAGATGTTGGCCAATCCACTCGGTATAACCAAGTGGTAGTACCAGTTCATATATACGATTGACTGTGTCAAGTATAATTCACAAGTTGTAGTACCAGTTCATACATACGATTGACTGTGTCAAGTATAATTCACAAGTTGTAGTACCAGTTCATACATACGATTGACTGTATCAAGTATAATTCACAAGTGGTAATACCAGTTCATACATACGATTGACTGTGTCAAGTATCATCCACAAGTTGTAATATCAGTTCATACTTACGAGTGACTGTGTCAAGTATAATTCACAAGTTGTAGTACCAGTTCGTACATACGATTGGCTGTGTCAAGTATAATTCACAAGTTGTAGTACCAGTTCATGCATACGATTGACTGTGTCAAGTATAATTCACAAGTTGTAGTACCAGTTCGTACATACGATTGACTGTGTCACGTATAATTCACAAGTTGTAGTACCAGTTCATACAAACGATTGACTGTGTCAAGTATAATTCACAAGTTGTAGTATCAGTTCATAAATACGATTGACTGTGTCAAGTATAATTCACAAGTTGTAGTATCAGTTCATACATACGATTGACTGTGACAGGTGGCTGCCCAACAGAGGACAAATGAATATTAAAGCAACAAACACTATGCATGCATTGTGGCGATGCTTAATACAGGAGGCAACCGCCGACGCAGGTCTGACTGTATACTTTGAACGAACAGTCGACACAACTAGGGTACGAATTATTCGAACATCATGACGGCCAAATATATATACCAATGTTGCAGTCAGTATTATACAAGAATACAATGAAGCATGTAGTTCACTCAATATAATGGTGTTCAGTGTGTTCAATAAGACACATTTGGTTCCATTGTTTGGCCCCCTTCCAATCGCCAAACAGTATATTTTCCCCTGATTTCTATTCCGTTGGCTGGCGGACGGTCGGTGATTCTACCCGGATACCCGATCGTGCTTGAATACTGCTCGGAGATGCAATATGGGTCTTCATTCACCAATAATAGCTGGACAGTCGACATACGGCCGAAGCTGTTTGTGCGACGTTCAACCCAAAAACAAATCTGATGTCAGCTCTACATTCCACCATAGCTGTTAGTCAATACATATCCAATGCATAGAATGCTTTGTTTAGCGGTCTAGACCCCTATATATGTGTTTACTAGTTGCGTACTAGCAACTGTAGCGATGTAACATGTCGCATTTGCACACTGATGTATCGTTGAAAATATTGCTTCTAGTGTGTTAAAGCATACTTAAAAGTGTTATATCGCAAAAAGCAAAAGGAAAATGCATTGTCGTGACGTCATCCCTTAGTACGTGCAGTTCATTATTATTAATATTGGACTGCTTTCAAAAGGAGAGAGTATTATTTCAAAACATACGCCTAAACGTATGAAATTAACAGTGGTCATTAGTAAGAGTGTTATATAAATGTGTGTTTTGAGCAAGATATAAGCCTCAAACGGATCCAATATGCAAACTGTTTGTATTGTTTCGGCTTATATCCTATATAAACAGTGTGTTTGCGGTCTTCCACTATCAAAGGTGAATGTAGGCTTCCATAAAACAGTGTGCCACGCTTCTAAATTGACTGTTAGTATTGGAGTATAATAATATATTTAGACTATACATAATGTTTGCCTGTGGGTCAATGGAGATATATATCTCACCACGTCATATGATGCCTGTGGGTCACTTTACATGGGTCCTCACCAGAACATTCAATTCTCACAGCTTCAAAATGTTCTACCAAGCCGTGATAATTGAAAGTCACCTCAGAAAATGCATAATACCGAGCTAATATTGGTAAATTTAGAATTTACCTATTAATCATTTCATGGTTGTCAATTGAGACAGATATCTCACCACTGTTAATTGTATTAGGGTCAGACGGGATTACCAGTCCAGCGTGTTACCACTGGACTACATAACCGTCTGGGTTCAAACGTACTTGGGCTTGGCTACTTTATAACACCTATGGTGGATTTGGGGTTACTATAATAAGTGCGCATATATGAGATCGATCTGTGTTTGAGTCTTCAACAAGTACTTGTATCCAGGGAAATAATCCCAACCAAAGTTACAAATAATCCACTAATGACACCATACATGCATAAGCTAATCTTGTCCTGGATGCCTACCATACATGCATAAACTAATCGTGTCCTGGATGCCTATCATACATGCATAAGCTAATCTTGTCCTGGATGCCTACCATACATGCATAAGCTTATCTTGTCCTGGACGCCTACCATACATGCATAAGCTAATCTTGTCCTGGATGCCTACCATACATGCATAAGCTAATCTAGTTCTGGACGCCTACCATACATGCATAAGCTAATCTTGTCCTGGATGCCTACCATACATGCATAAGCTAATCTTGTCCTGGATGCCTACCATACATGCATAAGCTAATCTTGTCCTGGATGCCTACCATACATGCATAAGCTAATCTTGTCCTGGATGCCTACCATACATGCATAAGCTAATCTTGTCCTGGATGCCTACCATACATGCATAAGCTAATCTTGTCCTGGATGCCTACCATACATGCATAAGCTAATCTTGTCCTGGATGCCTACCATACATGCATAAGCTAATCTTGTCCTGGATGCCTACCATACATGCATAAGCTAATCTTGTCCTGGATGCCTACCATACATGCATAAGCTAATCTTGTCCTGGATGCCTACCATACATGCATAAGCTAATCTTGTCCTGGATGCCTACCATACATGCATAAGCTAATCTTGTCCTGGATGCCTACCATACATGCATAAGCTAATCTTGTCCTGGACGCCTACCATACATGCATAAACTAATCTTGTCCTGGACGCCTACCATACATGCATAAGCTAATCTTGTCCTGGATGCCTACCATACATGCATAAGCTAATCTTGTCCTGGATGCCTACCATATCATTGAGACCCATTGTTAACAATGTGATGCACACAAACATGCTATGCTTGAGCTGGACGAACCTGACCAAGATGGTAGACGCATGTGTTTAATTGTATCGGGTATCCGTGGGGATACTGGGGATCTCCTCGAACGGAAACTGCTACAAGCAATGCGCTGAGGTTGACAAGTGGAGACATAGACACGTGCCTTAGACTAGGCAGCAATACAACAAACAATACTAATGGGAGAGTGATCGAATCAATTCACTAACTCTAAGGATCGCGATCATCCCCGAGGCGGTCGGCCACTTATGACGATTGCGGAGGATGATCGGTACATTGCTGTTCAACACTTAGGTAACCGACTTCTGTCAGCATTAGCAACAGCACGGCGGCATGGAATCAGTGCACATAGAGTTCGGAACCGACTGCTGCAAAATAATGACCCGATTCGTCCGTAAGACCGTACGTTGGCGAACGTTTAACCAGGCATCACCTGGCTGCGAGATGTGATTGGTGCCGACGTCACCGGCGTTTCCGATGTGTTGCTTGGAGACCAGTGTTATGTTCGGATGAATCCCGATTTAATTTGAAACAGACCGTTTCGGGAGAGGTTCAGTTTAAGTCTAGGGCTGGATAATGAATGCTCAAAAGACTCGTATAATCGTTATTAACCTTATGTTACGCATTGACACACTCTTTGTTTGTAAGCATACCGCCTCTATGTACAGGATTGATCAAAGTGCTGGGGTTGCTAGATTAACTTTATCTTACCAATTTAGTCATCGATGTACATTATCTTTGTATTTAAATACAAACAAAATGACAGTCGGTAGAGCGCATACATCCCCGTCACTATGCGATATAGATCAGCATCAAACATTACTGGATTGGTCCAATAGTCCCAAGGCGAACATTGCGAATACAATGAATGAACACCCATCAGTAAGTTATTGGCGGAGGTTGTTAGTAACCGATAGTACAGCACATCCCAAGGTGCTGCTTAGAGTTAAATCAATACCTACATTGTGGATTGTTCTCTAAATAAACTATCCAATAAACTTGCAGTTTGAACTCTCCGAACATAATATCTAATGAAAATGGGATATAGTATTTTGTCTATACATAAACAAGCAATGATAAGGTATACATGTCGCAGTGCTATCAAGCTCAAATTGATAGACTTTATACATTTAGAATTTAGAATATTTGTTCGTTATAATTAAGCACATCAAATACTTCATATATTTACACAGCTAATTACTGCCATTCACACTAGATAGTTATTATGCAACATCTATATTACTCGTATGTGCAATATGATGACAGGGGATTTGTGTCAAGCAGTATAAACATTAATTGTTTGTTCTGTTGCACATTTGGATACATAATAAACGGGTCTACCAATGCGTCTGTCACAGGGATGCACGCCACGGGCATTCTGGGTCCATGAATAATCAAAATTCACCCATTGGCTGCCCAACCTGGATAGATGGGTGCTTCAAAATTCACCCATTGGCTGCCCAATCTGGGTAGGTGTGCTTTCGAATCCAGCACTAGCTTATATACCCCGGTATTCTGGATGCATTACGCTAATCCAGAATCTGAACCAGGTTAAATAAATAAGAATTAAACTTTTCGTAATATTTAAATTGGGAATTGGATCTTTTAATTATAGCCCGACCCGCCCTGGTACCTCAAGCCAAGCGAGTTCTCCGAACAAACTACACTACACTACAAAACAGAACCATATACCCAACCCAACAATAAAAATCAGCCTGGTCGGCAGCAGCACATGTTCCACTGCAAATATCTCCGATATCCTGAAAATAGTAAAATGTTAGACCACTATAATTGAAAGTGCCAGCCATTTAAGATGTATAATAAACCTCTTACGTACAGCAGTACATGCACTCAGCAGTTCTGCGCTGAGTAGTCGGGTCTAGCCTTGTACAACCTCAAACAGCGTAGTAGTTTATCAGAGACATCAACGAAGTAGACCTGTTATTCAACAACTCGTAGCCGGAAACCAAGGTCGTATTTCAAGTGTTGCAGTGATAGACATTGCATGATTGGTTGGCATCTGTATGGTCTTGGATACAGACACAACACTGGAAGAGAAAGATACGTTCATGTTTACTTCATTGTCTAATTGAAATGATTGATAGTCAAGTCAGTATGATGCGAATATGTCACATGTACCTTAGAGTACGTGAGTCACATATACGTGATAATACATGAGTCACACATACGTGATAGTACAAGTTTCACATACGCGTGAGAGTGCGTGAGTCACATATACGTGAGAATACAAGAGTCACATATGCGTGAGAGTACGTGAGTCACATATACCTAATAGTACGTGAGTCATATATGCGTGATAGTACGTGAGTCACATATGAGTGATAGTACGTGAGTCACATATACGTGATAGTACGTGAGTCATATATTCGTGATAGTACGTGAGTCACATATGCGTGATAGTACGTGAGTCACATATAGGTGAGAGTATGTGAGTCACATATACGTGTGCGTACGTGAGTCACATATACGTGCTATTACGTGAGTCACATATACGTGAGAGTACGTGAGTCACATACATGTGATTGTATGCGAGTCACATATACGTGAGGCAAATACGTAAGGGAACGTGTGTCACATTATATAATACTCGGGAACACGTACAAATACAAGTTACTAATGTGGATAATGCAGTTTCTTAGCTTCGGAACGGGATAATGGTGACGTTTCTTCAATAGGCAGGCTAATGAACTATTGGCAGCATTGGAGACATGCTATTGTAATGATTGTGTTGGAACTAGAGCATGCTAGGATACGTTAGTACGGTTAAGTGGTTTACAAGTCAGCGACCACAACAACTTGACCACAGAGGCGGAGATATGCCGTGAAGTACTAAACATGAACACATCAGGAACTACCATATTCCATAAAATGTGTTCTGTACATCGTCCCGATATGAGTACAATTTATGCAAAGTAATCTTAAAAGTGCTGCCGTGATTGACGAGTTATGGAGCGGACTCATAAACTAGTCAATCAAGCATTAATTTGTTTGTAAGTGTGACTGTGACTCGATATGGCAGAAACATTCGGTTTCCACATTATCTCGCTATGGATAACATTTTGTTGTGCAAGAGTTGTGAAACGGAATCGCAACATAGCCTTTTAAGCACTACATGTACATGTATATAAGTTGTAAGTGTGACAATAACCTTGAACAAACATTGTGTATGCCGAGTAATTATAAAATTCCTCCAGCGGTTTAAGACGTATGGATCGGACACAAATATTTAACGGACGAAGGCCATTCCTATATTCCGCATCATGCTATGCTATGGGAGACATACAGGCATCTAATCAGCACTAATGCAGTAAAATGCATGTAGTACATAAAACAGAAATAGGTTAAGTAAAATGTTCACTGACATGCTACGCTGGAGTGTGTTGGCACGCTATGAATCGGAAACAACTCGTCTCCTTTGTGGTTAGTCCTATCTATAAGACCTCTACATAATACTTTTCTGGACCCATGGGAATTTATGTGACATTAATTACTCTCATGTATTCGTATAGAAGTTATTAGAATAGTCCATCTATTTTCAGGGAACTAGTTCCAATCATTCACTGTTGTGCGCATAGAAATACAGGCTTGAGCTGGAATCCAGAACTATATTTACGCAGTTGAAATTCAACAAAACAATAATTGGTTCCCATATGATTCGCGGATGCATAATTTATTCATACTAGCAAGGCTTGTTCCATTGATTGGCGCCAATTTGATAAACTTGGGTTCAGATTATGCATAATTGGATCCTATCTCATTTCTGGGATACTTACACGATTATTATAGCTGTAGGCTGGTTTCATGTTTTCCCGTAATTTCAATTACGTCGTGTAAACAATGTGAACATAATGGCAACCATTTAATTGTTAGTAAGTATTTATTTAAAGTGTATGTTCCGTGATATGAAGCCGCACATTGCTATCATATTTAGTTGCTTTATGATGTAAATTGTTGTTACTTTATATAGTGCAATTTGCGAAGCTTCTTGCTGACGATGAGCATTTGCGATGTTGAAGGCTGACATTAGTGTTCACTAACCACTAAATCAGCTAATTGACGTGGTCATGAGGTATTATTATTAACATTTATCTTGTGTATAATGGTTCTAAGCACTCCTTAATAGTCAGGTATTACGGTATGTATACAAACTCCAACATGTGGCTGTCTGACACTTCGACCCCAAGAAATGTCGACCCCAGGACATGACTCTAACTGAACAGCTGAAGTTGGAATGAGGTATCCTGGGTATACATAACGGCAACCGGTGAAGTAAGCAATAACCTGTGTATTTGTGTTTCAAAAGGAGTCTATGCAAATAATGTTCACTGTCAATTAAGCTTAATGATATTTATTTTATTGAATACAATATCAGTTAATAAGTAATAAATCATAACTGAATAAATAACAAAGTGAAAGGAACAGCACTGAACAACATGTATTATCTAAACGGTGATACATGTACCAATGACCGATGACGATGTAAATTTCTCCTCATCAATTTCTACCAGTAGCAATACTTGTCTTATCTACAAGACCTCTTCATAACAAAAATTGTATCTGTTATTTCGAGGTCTTATCATTAAAGCTCATATTCGTATATTACTTTCTCACTTGATCCATTGTCGGGATTTCTGATCATGGTTTTGAAGCTTTCCGGACTTGAACGGTTATAAATATGTGAATTATTGGTAAGAATAATTATAAATATTGATATGAACACCGTTTAAAATATATTGGCTGACCTTTGTGCATACGATTTTGCAGTTTGAAATCGACATGTGTGATTCTCCCAACGTGTCTGTGCAATGAATTATGCATTAGTATATTTCATGCGTATGAACACTTTGATATTGAACGCATGGCATGGATATAAATCTTCAAAACTAATGATTTGAAGAAATTGACGAAATGGAATGGTAGATAGATAGATAGAAATATGGAAATATGCCACTCCAAGATTAATAGGAAATATCCCCCTCCAAGATTGATAGCAAATATGCCCCTCCAAGATTGATAGGAAATATCCCCCTCCAATATTGATAGGAAATATGCCCCTCCAAGATTGATAGGAAATATGCCCCTCCAAGATTGATAGGAAATATGCCCCTCCAAGATTTATAGGAAATATCCCCCTCCAAGATTGATAGCAAATATGGCCCTCCAAGATTGATAGTAAATATGCCCTTCCAAGATTGATAGCAAATATCCCCCTCCAATATTGATAGGAAATATGCCCCTCCAAGATTGATAGGAAATATGCCCCTCCAAGATTGATAGGAAATATGCACCTCCAAGATTGATAGGAAATATCCCCCTCCAAGATTGATAGGAAATATGCCCCTCCAAGATTGATAGCAAATATGCCCCTCCAAAGTTGATAGGAAATATACCCTCCAATATTGATAAGAACTGTCCCCCTCCAAGATTGATAGCAAATATCCCCCTCCAAGATTCATAGGAAATATGCCCCCCCCCCAATATTAATAGGAAATATTCCCCTCCAAGATTGATAAGAACTATCCCCCTCCAAGATTGATAGCAAATATGCCCCTCCAAAGTTGATAGCAAATATGCCCCTCCAGATTAATAGAAAATATGCCCCTCCAAGATTGATAGCAAATATGCCCCTCCAAGATTGATAGGAAATATGCCCCTCCGAGATTGATAGGAAATATGCCCCTCCAAGATTAATAGGAAATATCCCCCTCCAAGATTGATAGGAAATATGCTCCTCCAAGATTGATAGAAAATATGCCCCTCCAAGGTTGATAGGAAATATGCCCTTCCAAGATTGATAGGAATTATGCCCCTCCAAGATTGATAGGTAATATGCCCCTCCAAGATTTATAGGTAATATGCCCCTCCAAGATTGATAGAAAATATGCCCCTCCAAGGTTGATAGGAAATATGCCTCTCCAAGATTGATAGGAAATATGTCCCTCCAAGATTGATAGGAAATATCCCCCTCCAATATTGATAAGAACTGTGCCCCTCCAAGATTGATAGGAAATTTCCCCCTCCAAGATTGATAAGAACTATCCCCCTCCAAGATTGATAGGAAATATGCCTCGCCAAGATTGATAGGTAATATTCCCCTCCAAGATTGATAGGAAATATGCCCATCCAAGATTGATATCAAATATCCCCCTCCAAGATTGATTGGAAATATCCCACTCCAAGATTAATAGGTAATATGCCCCTCCAATATTGATAGGAAATATGCCCCTCCAAGATTGATAGGAAATATGCCCCTCCAAGATTTATAGGAAATATCCCCCTCCAAGATTGATAGCAAATATGGCCCTCCAAGATTGATAGTAAATATGCCCTTCCAAGATTGATAGCAAATATCCCCCTCCAATATTGATAGGAAATATGCCCCTCCAAGATTGATAGGAAATATGCCCCTCCAAGATTGATAGGAAATATGCCCCTCCAAGATTGATAGGAAATATGCCCCTCCAAGATTGATAGGAAATATGCCCCTCCAAGATTGATAGGAAATATGCACCTCCAAGATTGATAGGAAATATCCCCCTCCAAGATTGATAGGAAATATGCCCCTCCAAGATTGATAGCAAATATGCCCCTCCAAAGTTGATAGGAAATATACCCTCCAATATTGATAAGAACTGTCCCCCTCCAAGATTGATAGCAAATATCCCCCTCCAAGATTCATAGGAAATATGCCCCCCCCCCAATATTAATAGGAAATATTCCCCTCCAAGATTGATAAGAACTATCCCCCTCCAAGATTGATAGCAAATATGCCCCTCCAAAATTGATAGGAAATATGCCCCTCCAGATTAATAGAAAATATGCCCCTCCAAGATTGATAGCAAATATGCCCCTCCAAGATTGATAGGAAATATGCCCCTCCAGATTGATAGGAAATATGCCCCTCCAAGATTGATAGGAAATATCCCCCTCCAAGATTGATAGGAAATATGCCCCTCCAAGATTGATAGGAAATATGCCCCTCCAAAGTTGATAGGAAATATGCCCTTCCAAGATTGATAGGAATTATGCCCCTCCAAGATTGATAGGTAATATGCCCCTCCAAGATTTATAGGTAATATGCCCCTCCAAGATTGATAGAAAATATGCCCCTCCAAGGTTGATAGGAAATATGCCTCTCCAAGATTGATAGGAAATATGTCCCTCCAAGATTGATAGGAAATATCCCCCTCCAATATTGATAAGAACTGTGCCCCTCCAAGATTGATAGGAAATTTCCCCCTCCAAGATTGATAAGAACTATCCCCCTCCAAGATTGATAGGAAATATGCCTCGCCAAGATTGATAGGTAATATTCCCCTCCAAGATTGATAGGAAATATGCCCATCCAAGATTGATATCAAATATCCCCCTCCAAGATTGATTGGAAATATCCCACTCCAAGATTAATAGGTAATATGCCCCTCCAATATTGATAGCAAATATGCCCCTCCAAAGTTGATAGGAAATATCCCCCTCCAAGATTAATATGTAATATGCCCCTCCAAGATTGATAGGTAATATGCCCCTCCCAGATTAATAGGATATATGCCCCGCCATGATTGATAGCAAATATGCCCCTCCAAGGTTGATAGAAAATATGCCCCTCCAAGGTTGATAGGAAATATGCCTCTCCAAGATTAATAGGAAATATGTCCCTCCAAGATTGATAGGAAATATCCCCCTCCAATATTGATAAGAACTGTCCCCCTCCAAGATTGATAGCAAATATCCCCCTCCAAGATTGATAGGAAATATGCCCCGCCAAGATTGATAGGTAATATTCCCCTCCAAGATTGATATCAAATATCCCCCTCCAAGATTGATAGGAAATATGCCCGCCAAGATTAATAGGAAATATGCCCCGCCATGATTGATATCAAATATGCCCCTCCAACATTGATAGGAATTATGCCCCTCCAAGATTGATAGTAAATACCCCCCTCCAAGATTGATAGGAAATATCCCCGACCAATATTGATAAGAACTGTCCCCCTCCAAGATTGATAGCAAATATCCCCCTCCATGATTCATAGAAAATATGCCCCCCCCAAAATTAATAGGAAATATGCCCCTCCCAGATTGATAGGTAATATGCCCCTCCAAGATTGATAGGAAATATGCCTCGCCATGATTGATAGCAAATAAGCCCCTCCAACATTGATAGCAAATATGCCTCTCCAAAGTTGATAGGTAATATGCCCCTCCAAGATTGATAGGTAATATCCCCCTCCAAGATTGATAGGCAATATGCCCCTCCAAGAATGATAGTAAATACCCCCCTCCAAGTTTGATAGGAAATATCCCCCTCCAATATTGATAAGAACTGTCCCCCTCCAAGATTGATAGCAAATATCCCCCTCCAAGATTTATAGGAAATATGCCCCCCCCCCCATATTGATAGGAAATATCCCCCTCCAAGATTGAAAATAACTATCCCCCTCCAAGATTAATAGGAAATATGCCCATCCAAGATTGATATCAAATATCCCCCTCCAAGATTGATTGGAAATATCCCCCTCCAAGATTAATAGGTAATATGCCCCTTCAATATTGATAGCAAATATGCCCCTCCAAAGTTGATAGGAAATATCCCCCTCCAAGATTAATATGTAATATGCCCCTCCAAGATTGATAGGTAAAATGCCCCTCCCAGATTAATAGGAAATATGCCCCACCATGATTGATCGCAAATATGCCCCTCCAACATTGATAGCCAATATGCCCCTCCAAAGTTGATAGGTAATATGCCCCTACAAGATTGATAGGTAATATCCCCCTCCAAGATTGATAGGAATTATGCCCCTCCAAGATTGATAGTAAATACCCCCCTCCAAGATTGATAGGAAATATCCCCCACCAATATTGATAAGAACTGTCTCCCTCCAAGATTGATAGCAAATATCCCCCTACAAGATTCATAGGAAATATCCCCCCCCCAAAATTAATAGGAAATATTCCCCTCCAAGATTGATATCAAATATCCCCCTCCAAGATTGATTGGAAATATCCCCCTCCAAGATTAATAGGTAATATGCCCCTCCAATATTGATAGCAAATATGCCCCTCCAAAGTTGATAGGAAATATCCCCCTCCAAGATTGATATGTAATATGCCCCTCCAAGATTGATAGGTAATATGCCCCTCCCAGATTGATAGGTAATATGACCCTCCAAGATTGATAAGAAATATGCCCCGCCGTGATTGATAGCAAATATGCCCATCCAACATTGATAGCAAATATGCCCCTCCAAAGTTGATATGTAATATGCCCCTCCAAGATTGATAGGTAATATCCCCCTCCAAGATTGATAGGCAATATGCCCCTCCAAGATTGATAGTAAATACCCCCCTCCAAGATTGATAGGAAATATCCCCCTCCAATATTGATAAGACCTGTCCCCCTCCAAGATTGATAGCAAATATCCCCCTCCAAGATTTATAGGAAATATGCCCCCCCCCCAAGATTGATAGGAAATATCCCCCTCCAAGATTGAAAATAACTATCCCCTCCAAGATTATAGGAAATATGCCCCGCCAAGATTGATAGTAAATATACCCCTCCAAGATTGATATCAAATATCCCCCACCAATATTGATAAGAACTGTCCCCTCCAAGATTGATAGCAAATATGCCCCTCCAAGATTCATAGGATATATCCCCCTCCAAGATTGATAAGATCTAACCCCCTCCAAGATTGATAGGAAATATGCCCCGCCAAGATTAATAGGTAATATTCCCCTCCAATAATGATAGCAAATATGCCCCTCCAAAGTTGATAGGAAATATCCCCCTCCAAGATTAATAGCAAATATCCCCCTCCAAGATTGATAGGAAATATGCCCCTCCAATATTAATATCAAATATGCCCCTCCAAAGTTGATAGAAATATCCCCCTCCAATATGATAAGAACTGTCCCCCTCAAGGATTTGTAGCAAATACCCTCCAAGATTCATAGGAAATATGCCCCCCCCCAGATAATAGGAAATACCCCCACCATATTGATAAGAACTATCCCCCTCCAAGATTGGTAGCAAATATGCCCCGCCAAAGTTGATAGGAAATATGCCCCTCCAAGATTAATAGGAAATATGCCCCCCCAAGATGGATAGAAAATATGCCCCTCCAAGATTGATAGTAAATATGCCCGTCCAAGATTGATAGGTAATATGCCCCATTCAAGATTGATAGAAAATATGCCCCTCCAAGATTGATAGCTAATATGCCCCTCCAAGATTGATATGAAATATGCCCCTCCAAGATTGATATGAAATATGCCGCTCCAAGATTGATATCAAATATCCCCCTCCTAGATTGATTGGAAATATCCCCCTCTAAGATTAATATGTAATATGCCCCTCCAAGATTGATAGGTAATATGCCCCTACAAGATTGATAGGTAATATCCCCCTCCAAGATTGATAGGAAATATACCCCTCCAAGATTGATAGTAAATACCCCCTCCAAGATTGATAGGAAATATCCCCCTCCAAGATTGATAATAACTATCCCCCTCCAAGATTAATAGGAAATATGCCCCGCCAAGATTGATAGGAAATATGCCCCTCCAAGATTGATATCAAATATCCCCCTCCAAGATTGATAGGAAATATGCCCCTCCAAGATTAATATGTAATATGCCCCTCCAAGATTAATAGGTAATATGCCCCTCCCAGATTAATAGGAAATATGCCCCTCCAAGATTGATAGGTAATATGACCCATCCAAGATTGATAGGAAATATGCCCCTCCAAAGTTGAGAGGAAATATGCCCCTCCAATATTGATATGTAATATCACCCTCCAAGATTGATAGGAAATATCCCCCTCCAAGATTGATATGTAACATCCCCCTCCCAGATTGATAGGAAATATACCTCACCAATATTGATAGGAAATATCCCCCTCCAAGATTAATAGCAAATATCCCCCTCCAAGATTAATAGGAAATATCCCCCTCCAAGATTGATAATAACTATCCCCCTGCAAATTTGATAGCAAATATGCCCCGACAAAGTTGATAGGAAATATGCCCCTCCAAGATTAATAGGAAATATGCCCCTCCAAGATGGATCGAAAATATGCCCCTCCAAGATAGATAGTAAATATGCCCCTCCAAAGTTGAGAGGAAATAAGCCCCTCCAAGATTGATAGGTAATATGCCACTCCAAGATTGATATGAAATATGCCCCTCCAAGATTGATTGGAAATATGCCCCTCCTAGATTGATAGGTAGTATGCCCCTCCAAGATTGATAGGTAATATGCCCCGCCAAGATTGATTGGAAATATCCCCCTCCAAGATTGATAGGAAATATCCCCCTCCAAGATTGATAAGAAATATGCCCCATCCAAGATTGATAGGAAATATGCCCCTCCAAGATTGATAGGTAATATCCCCTTTCATTATTGATAGCAAATATCCCCCTCCAATATTGTTAGGAAATATGCCCCTCCAAGATTGATAGTAAATACCCCCCTCCAAGATTGATAGGTAATATGCCCCTCAAAGATTGATAGGTAATATGCCCCTCCAACATTGATAGGTAATATCCCCCTCCAAGATTGATAGGAAATATCCCTCTCCAATATTAATAGGAAATATTCCCCTCCAAGATTGATATCAAATATGCCCCTGCAAAGTTCATAGGAAATATCCCCCTCAAATATTGATGAGAACTGTCCCACTCCAAGATTGATAGCAAATATCCCTCTCCAAGATTCATAGGAAATATGCTCCCCCACCCCAAGATTGATAGGAAATATCCCCCTCCAAGATTGATAAGAAATATGCCCCATCCAAGATTGATAGGAAATATGCCCCTCCAAGATTGATAGGTAATATCCCCTTCCATTATTGATAGCAAATATCCCCCTCCAATATTGTTAGGAAATATGCCCCTCCAAGATTGATAGTAAATACCCCCCTCCAAGATTGATAGGTAATATGCCCCTCCAAGATTGATAGGTAATATGCCCCTCCAACATTGATAGGTAATATCCCCCTCCAAGATTGATAGGAAATATCCCTCTCCAATATTGATAGGAAATATGCCCCTCCAAGATTGATATCAAAAATGCCCCTGCAAAGTTCATAGGAAATATCCCCCTCCAATATTGATGAGAACTGTCCCCCTCCAAGATTGATAGCAAATATCCCTCTCCAAGATTCATAGGAAATATGCTCCCCCCCCAAGATTGATAGAAATATCCCCCTCCAAGATTGATAGCAAATATGCCCCGCCAAGGTTGATAGGAAATATGCCCCTCCAAGATTAATTGGAAATATGCCCCTCCAAGATTAATAGGAAATATGCCCCTCCAAGATGGATAGAAAATATGCCCCTCCAAGATTGATAGTAAATATGCCCCTCCAAGATTGATAGGTAATATGCCCCATCCAAGATTGATAGGAAATATGCCCCTCCAAAGTTGAGAGGAAATATGCCCCTCCAAGATTGATAAGAACTATCCCAGTGCAAGATTGATAGCAAATATGCCCCTCCAAGATTGATATGAAATATGCCCCTCCAAGATTGATGTGAAATATGCCCCTCCAAGATTGATAGGTAATATGCCCCTCCAAGATTGATATGAAATATGCCCCTCCAAAGATTGATAGGAAATATGTCCCTCCAAGATTGATAGGTAGTATGCTCCTCCAAGATTGATAGGTAATATGCCCCTCCAAGATTGATAGGTAATATGCCCCTCCAAGATTGATATGAAATATGCCCCTCCAAGATTGATATGAAATATGCCCCTCCAAGATTGATAGGAAATATGTCCCTCCAAGATTGATAGGTAGTATGCCCCTCCAAGATTGATAGGTAATATCCCCCTCCAAGATTGATAGGAAATATGCCCCATCTAAGATTGATGGGAAAACCCCCCAAAAAATATGCCCCTCCAAGATTAATAGGTAATATGCCCCATACAAGATTGATAGGAAATATGCCCCTCCAAAGTTGAGAGTAAATATGCCCCTACAAGATTGATAAGAACTATCCCAGTGCAAGATTGTTAGCAAATATGCCCCGCCAAAGTTAATAGGAAATATGCCTCTCCAAGATTAATAGGAAATATGCCCCTCCAAGATGGATAGAAAATATTCCCCTCCAAGATTGATAGTAAATATGCCCCTCCAAGATTGATAGATAATATACCCCATCCAAGATTGATAGAAAATATGCCCCTCCAAAATTGAGAGGATATATGCCCCTCCAAGATTGATACGTAATATGCCCCTCCAAGATTGATATGAAATATGCCTCTCCAAGATTGATAGGAAATATGCCCCTCCAAGATTGATAGGTAGTATGCTCCTCCAAGATTGATAGGTAATATGCCCCTCCAAGATTGATAGGTAATATGCCCCTCCAAGATTGATATGAAATATGCCCCTCCAAGATTGATATGAAATATGCCCCTCCAAGATTGATAGGAAATATGTCCCTCCAAGATTGATAGGTAGTATGCCCCTCCAAGATTGATAGGTAATATCCCCCTCCAAGATTGATAGGAAATATGCCCCATCCAAGATTGATGGGAAATATGACCCTCCAAGATTGATAGGTAATATCCCCTTCCATTATTAATAGCAAATATCCCCCTCCAAGATTGATAGGAAATATGCCCCTCCAAGATTGATATCAAATATGCCCCTCCAAGGTTGATGAGAACTGTCACCCTCCAAGATTGATAGCAAATATCCCCCTCCAAGATTCAGAGGAAATATGCCCCTCCCCCCAAGATTGATAGGAAATATCCCCCTCCAAGATTGATAAGAACTATCACCCTCCAAGATTGATAGCAAATATGCCCCGCCAAGATTGATAGGTAATATTCCTCTCCAAGATTGATAGGAAATATGCCCCTCCAAGATTGATATCAAATATCCCCCTCCAAGATTGATAGCAAATATGCCCCTCCAAAGTTGATAGGAAATATACCCCTCCAATATTGATAAGAACTGTCCCCCTACAAGATTGATAGCAAATAACCCCCTCGAAGATTCATAGGAAATATGACCCCCCCCCAAGATTGATAGCAAATATCCCCCTCCAAGATTGATAAGAACTATCCTCCTCCAAGATTGATAGGAAATATGCCCCGCCAAGATTGATAGGTAATATTCCCCTCCAAGATTGATAGGAAATATGCCCCTCCAAGATTGATAGGAAATATCCCCCTCCAAGATTAATAGGTAATATGCCCCTCCAATATTGATAGCAAATATGCCCCTCCAAAGTTAATAGGAAATATCCCCCTCTAAGATTGATATGTAATATGCCCCTCCAAGATTGATAGGTAATATGCCCCTCCCAGATTGATATCAAATATGCCTCTCCAAAGTTGATGAGAACTGTCACCCTCCAAGATTGATAGCAAATATGCCCCTCCAAAGTTGATAGGAAATATGACCCCCCCCCCAAGATGGATAAGAACTATCCCCCTCCAAGATTGATAGTAAATATGCCCCGCCAAGATTGATAGGAAATATGCCCCTCCAAGATTGTTAGGAAATATCCCCCTCCAGGATTAATAGGTAATATGCCCCTCCAATATTGATAGCAAATATGCCCCTCCAAAGTTAATAGGAAATATCCCCCTCCAAGATTGATATGTAATATGCCCCTCCAAGATTGATAGGTAATATGCCCCTCCCAGAATGATAGGTAATATGCCCCTCCAAGATTGATAGGAAATATGCCCCGCCATGATGGATAGCAAATATGCCCCTCCAACATTGATAGGAAATATGCCCCTCCAAGATGATTAGAAAATATGCCCCTCCAAGATTAATAGGTAATATGCCCCATCCATGATTGATAGGAAATATGCCCCTCCAAAGTTGAGAGTAAATATGCCCCTCCAAGATTGATAAGAACTATCCCAGTGCAAGATTAATAGCAAATATGCCCCTCAAAGATTAATAGGAAATATGCCCCTCCAAGATGGATAGAAAATATTCCCCTCCAAGATTGATAGTAAATATGCCCCTCCAAGATTGATATGAAATATGCGTCTCCAAGATTGATAGGAAATATGCCCCTCCAAGATTGATAGGTAGTATGCCCCTCCAAGATTGATAGGTAATATGCCCCTCCAAGATTGATAGGTAATATGCCCCTCCAAGATTGATAGGTAATATGCCCCTCCAAGATTGATAGGAAATATCCCCTCCAAGATTGATAGGAAATATCCCCCTCCAAGATTGTTAGGAAATATTCCCCTCCAAGATTGATAGGAAATATCCCCTCCATTATTAATAGCAAATATCCCCCTCCAAGATTATTAGGATATATGCCCCTCCAAGATTTATAGTAAATAACCCCCTCCAAGATTGATAGGTAATATGCCCCTCCAACATTGATAGGTAATATCCCCCTCCAAGATTAATAGGAAATATCCCTCTCCAATATTGATAGGAAATATCCCCCTCCAAGATTTATAGCAAATATCCCCCTCCAAGATTGATAGGAAATATGCCCCTCCAAGATTGATATCAAATATGCCCCTCCAAACTTGATGAGAACTGTCACCCTCCAAGATTGATAGCAAATATCCCCCTCCAAGATTCATAGGAAATATGCCCCTCCCAGATTGATATCAAATATGCCTCTCCAAAGTTGATGAGAACTGTCACCCTCCAAGATTGATAGCAAATATGCCCCTCCAAATTGATAGGAAATATGCCCCTCCAAGATTAATAGGAAATATGCCCCTCCAAGATGGATAGAAAATATGCCCCTCCAAGATTGATAGTAAATATACCCCTCCAAAGTTGATAGGAAATATCCCCCTCCAATATTGATAAGAACTGTCCCCCTCCAAGATTGATAGCAAATATCCTCCTCCAAGATTCATAGGAAATATGCCCCCCCCCCAAGATTGATAGGAAATATCCCCCTGCAAGATTGATAGGAAATATGCCCCTCCAAGATTAATAGGAAATATGCCCCTACAAGATGGATAGGTAATATGCCCCTCCAAGATTGATATGAAATATGCACCTCCAAGATTGATTGGAAATATGCCCCTCCAAGATTGATAGGTAGTATGCCCCTCCAAGATTGATAGGTAATATGCCCCTCCAAGATTGATAGGTAATATGCCCCTCCAAGATTGATAGGTAATATGCCACTCCAAGATTCATAGGAAATATCCCCCTCCAAGATTGATAGGAAATATCCCCCTCCAAGATTGATAGGAAATATCCCCCTACAAGATTGTTAGGAAATATGCCCCTCCAAGATTAATAGGAAATATGCCCCTACAAGATGGATAGGTAATATGCCCCTCCAAGATTGATATGAAATATGCACCTCCAAGATTGATTGGAAATATGCCCCTCCAAGATTGATAGGTAGTATGCCCCTCCAAGATTGATAGGTAATATGCCCCTCCAAGATTGATAGGTAATATGCCCCTCCAAGATTGATAGGTAATATGCCACTCAAAGATTCATAGGAAATATCCCCCTCCAAGATTGATAGGAAATATCCCCCTCCAAGATTGATAGGAAATATGCCCCATCCAAGATTGATAGGAAATATGCCCCTCCAAGATTGATAGGTAATATCCCCTTCCATTATTGATAGCAAATATCCCCCTCCAATATTGTTAGGAAACATGCCCCTCCAAGATTGATAGTAAATACCCCCCTCCAAGATTGATATGTAATATCCCCCTCCAAGATTGATAGGAAATATCCCTCTCCAATATTGATAGGAAATATCCCCCTCCAAGATTGATAGCAAATATCCCCCTCCAAGATTGATAGGAAATATGCCCCTCCAAGATTGATATCAAATATGCCCCTCCAAAGTTGATAGGAAATATGCCCCTCCAAGATTGATAGGTAATATGCCCCATCCAAGATTAATAGGAAATATGCTCCTCCAAAGTTGAGAGGAAATATGCCCCTCCAAGATTGATATCAAATATCCCCCTCCAATATTGATGAGAACTGTCCCCCTCCAAGATTGATAGCAAATATCCTCCTCCAAGATTCATAGGAAATATGCCCCCCCAAGATTGATAGGAAATATCCCCCTCCAAGATTTATAGGAAATATCCCCCTCCAAAATTGATAGGAAATATGCCCCTCCAAGATTGATAGGAAATATGCCCCTGCAAGATTGATATCAAATATGCCCCACCAAGATTGATAGGAACTATCCCCCTCCAAGATTGATAGGAAATATGCCCCTCCAAGATTGATAGGAAATATCCCCCTCCAAGATTGATAGGAAATATGCCCCTCCAAGATTGATAGGAAATATCCCCCTCCAAGATTGATAGGAAATATGCCCCTCCAAGATTGATAGGAAATATCCCCCTCCAAGATTGATATGAAATATCCCCCTCCAAGATTGATAGGTAAAATCCCCCTCCAAGATTGATAGGACATATGCCCCTCCAAGATTGATAGGTAATATCCCCTTCCATTATTGATAGCAAATATCCCCCTCCAAGATTATTAGGAAATATGACCATCCAAGATTGATAGTAAATACCCCCCTCCAAGATTGATAGGTAATATGCCCCTCCAAGATTGATAGGTAATATGCCCCTCCAACATTGATAGGTAATATCCCCCTCCAAGATTAATAGGAAATATCCCTCTCCAATATTGATAGGAAATATCCCCCTCCAAGATTTATAGCAAATATCCCCCTCCAAGATTGATAGGAAATATGCCCCTCCAAGATTGATATCAAATATGCCCCTCCAAAGTAGATGAGAACTGTTACCCTCCAAGATTGATAGCAAATATCCCCCTCCAAGATTCATAGGAAATATGCCCCCCCCCAAGATTGATAGGAAATATCCCCCTCCAAGATTGATAAGAACTATCCCCCTCCAAGATTGATGGCAAATATGCCCAGCCAAAGTTGATAGGAAATATGCCCCTCCAAGATTAATTGGAAATAAGCCCCTCCAAGTTGGATAGAAAATATGCCCCTCCAAGATTGATAGTAAATATACCCCTCCAAAGTTGATAGGAAATATCCCCCTCCAATATTGATAAGAACTGTCCCCCTCCAAGATTGATAGCAAATATCCTCCTCCAAGATTCATAGGAAATATGCCCCCCCCCCAAGATTGATAGGAAATATCCCCCTCCAAGATTGATAGGAAATATGCCCCTCCAAGATTAATAGGAAATATGCCACTACAAGATGGATAGGTAATATGCCCCTCCAAGATTGATATGAAATATGCACCTCCAAGATTGATTGGAAATATGCCCCTCCAAGATTGATAGGTAGTATGCCCCTCCAAGATTGATAGGTAATATGCCCCTCCAAGATTGATAGGTAATATGCCCCTCCAAGATTGATAGGTAATATGCCCCTCCAAGATTGATATGTAATATCCCACTCCAAGATTGATAGCAAATATCCCCCTCCAAGATTGATAGGAAATATGCCCCTCCAAGATTGATATCAAATATGCCCCTCCAAACTTGATAGGAAATATGCCCCTCCAAGATTGATAGGTAATATGCCAGTAGTATAGGATGGCACTATGGCCAAAGTTTTATTGAATATGGCCAAGTTTGGCCATAGTGCCATCCCTAGACCGGTCCATAGTGCCATCCCTAGACCAAAATAAAATTAAATAAAAAATTTAATAAAAATAAAATAAATTTTTTAATAAAAATAAAATAAAAATTTTAATAAATAAAATAATTTTTTTAATAAATAAAATAAAATTTTTAATAAAATTTTTAATAAAATAAAATAATTTTTTTAATAAAAATAAAATAAAATTTTTAATAAAGTAATTTTTTTAATAAATAAAATAAATTTTTAATAAAATTTTTAATAAAATAAAATAATATTTTTAATAAAAATAAAAAATTTAATAAATAAAATTATTTTTTCAATATAATATTTTTGGCACTATGGGGCACTTTTTAATAATTTATAGGGCACTTTTGCTGTGGATGACAGTATGGGCCGTTTTGGGTTACATGGCCCATAGTTTCACCCTAGTGACTACTAAATATAACATAACACATAATAAATTTCAATATAATTTCTTTTTTCTAATAACTAATAATTAACTAAGATACAACTAACAATTTTTATTCCTAATAAAATATCTAACATGCATTAATAATTCTCCAAATTGATTCTGACCCTTCCAATTAGCTTGTATTGTAGCATTTTTATTCCACATATTTAAACCAATACCCCAAATACAGTCTCGAGGATTAGCCTCAGCAAGAATTTTATTATTAGTATTTAATAAAATTCTTTTTAAGTGTTCATTTTGGTTATATTTTAACCAATTTGCTTCAAAAAGTACATCTGTTGAATCGTTTGTCCATTGTACTACATCAAAGTTTGTAGATCTTGAGCGTCCTAGATGCTTGATCTCATATGGATTAGTAGAATTAAGTATCTTCGCTGCGATATTATGTTCCTGGCATTGTAGCATTTTTTTATGTTGAAAATATTGTTCAGTACATATATATTTCACACCATCACTATCTATAAAGTCTGCAGGATAAAAGTTACTGAAAACACTGTTTTGTCCATAAAATAATACCATATCATGTGTTATTCTGTTCTCCATAATATGGTTAATACTGTCTTTCTAAATGATGGTATAGTAATACATCGCATACATTTATATAATCACCATCCTCTGGAGTTATTTTTGTCTTCTCTAAATAGTTATTATATATTATAGACCAATCATCTATACCAAGTGTTTCTTTTAACACAGCTTCTATATCTCTATGTTTAACAACCGCAATATGTTTGTTATATAAATAATGTTTAATAACACTTTCCATATCTATATATGTACCCAAATGTAAATGTACATTTGACAACATATTACCAAAATTCTCCTCTTTTGGTATTCTCTTTCGTGTTATTTCATCATTAACCATATCAATCAACACCTCCTCCCCTAAATCTAAATGTATAATACTATTAACAAATTCCGAACAAAATCCTCCTTCCACACCGATTTTTACTATATGTGACATGTTACCTATACTACCAAGTTCTCTTTGAATGATGATATAGTAACACATCAAGTACATTTATATAGTGTACATCATATGGTAATACTAATCTATTTCTAGAAACAACATAATCATCATACATTTAGATCCATTTCTCATATCCCATACCTAATGTAGTGTACATAAATTCTATATCATCTAATTCAACAATATCTAATTTACGTTTCGATAGAAAATGTGATAATATACTTTCTATATCCATTTCTTTGCCTAAATATTGTTGTGTATGTGAAAAAAGCATTCCATAATAATTGTTATATGGTTCCCCATCTAAAATTAGAATATGTTCTGGATGTATTGTTGTTAAGTCAACATCTCCTACTTTTCTGATTATTTCATCATTTACCATTTCTATATAAAGATCTGTATCTAAACCCAACTGTACTTTAGAATATTGTAACCCAAATGATGTAGATACCATATGATTTGCTTTCATATTGCAATTATTCATGATTGATGTCTTTGCTACAATATCAAGTAAAAATAATGATAGTGTTCTATGGTTGTTCTAACTTATATAGTGTATTGTTACCCTTATTTTGGAATATATTAATAGAATTGGATTATTTTAATAGAACAGTGTATTAATAGTTCCATGAATATAATCTACGTAAATGTCTATGTAATAAGACATGAATTATATTTATAGTATCTGGTTGTTCTGACATGTTGAGTTTATTTCTTTCCATAAGATAATCATTATACATTATAAGCCAACTGGGGTAATATACCCCTAAATCTTTACATACTTTTTCTATATCCTCCTTTTTAATAATATCTAATTTTCTTTTTGTTAACAATCAAACTTTCTATATCTATTTCCTTTCCTAAATACAATTTTGCTTTTGTGTGTGCTAACCCATAATAATGTACAAATGGTTTACCCTTATCATTCTCTACAATATGTTTTGAAGATGATGTTTCTAAGTCAACATCAGACCCTACTTTTCTAATTATTTCCTCATGTATCATTTCTATAAATACATTTGTTCCTAATCTTAAATGTACTTTTGAAAAATGTAATCCTTCATTTGTAGATACTATATGTGTTATTCTATCTTGTAAATAACTCATTGTGAAGGTGTTATCTCTTTGCAATGCTACAACTAAAATGAAAAAATATAAAAGATATCTAGTATTTATATATGTTTGTTGTAATATATAAATATAACTAATATGACAATATTTGAGAGATTTTTCTTATCGGAATATGTGTGTTGGTCCTGAAAAGGACCGTATTTTTTCTTCCTAACAATATCATGTTAAGGGTTTGCTCTCAGGTCCAGGGTCGATAATATCCGGAGGAAATGTTGTGTTAGAGATAGAATCTCCACAATAATCCACCGGCGTAATCCCTCCATAAACAGGAACATAGCTCATCATACGCCTGAGGTAATCATCATTAGTTTTCTGGTAGTAGAGGTGTTGATGTAATAGCTGGTTTCATAATCAGCTCTACGATATGACTCCATCGACCTCCTAGCATAGGTTCATTCAAATAATCTATCAAGTCCGTCATTGTGAGGTGGTCAATAATAAAAAACCCATAAAAACTCAATATATAGTGGCAAAAATCGGCTTGACCTACTAGCTATAAATAGTAACACGTCTAATGTATAGCGCTACGGTAACCTACATTTAAATACTACATTAAAACAAAATAAACATAATCCATGCATATGCAAGAAATTGTTGTGTTCATAACATAGATCACAGTAATATGTTTCTTTACTACCCCAATGACAAAAATAACCTAACAGTTTATCCCAGATATCTGATTCACTATCGAAACAAACACTACCACCGCAACATTGGCAATCACCTTCTAATATATAGATTGTTATTATATAACCTAGACAAATATTTTAATACAAGTATAAAAGATAAAGATAAAAAGAAAGAAGAACATAGTACTCAAGTAAAGAAACCATTATATGGGTCCTTTTCAGGACCCATAATAAAATGAAATAAAAACCTCTTAGATTTGTCAAAGTATTATTTATTATATATTACAATCACAACATCAAAATATAAATTGAAATAACCACAATACATAACTAATACAGGTTATACAAATAATAATATTTACATCCAATACAATGAGTGTTATTATTTGTTAACTCTATTTAATAGGTATTTCAATGTCAATTTTATACCATATCTATTAGTGTCATTTTAATAACATAATTTTTAAAAAACACTGTATTGCCATACAATCATCTTATAGATTTAATAGTCTCTTTTTGCGAAATGCCTTCAATGGAGCCCTCTCCTTAGTTGGGTCTTCAACTCGTGGTCTCTTTTTCAATGGTTCCTCACATTCATCTATGGTATCCATAAGGGTTCTTTTTGGTTTTGGAGTCGAACAGGTCATATTCGGAAGCTCGCCTTTAAATGGTACTCCAGGTGAAATACCGGAATCCATTTCTACATCCATGATGTCCTCTACATCCCATATTTTATCGGTATTGGTGTTGGTTTGTGGTGCAATTTCTGTTTGGCTGGTGACCTCAAACTCGCTCAATTCAGGTTTATCATAGGTTGGATAAATAGTATTCTCCTTTTTCAATGTATATTTTTCAGGGCATGTATTAGCATAATGCCCCGGTTTGTTACATTTATAACAAGTTATATTATTTATAAACTTGGTCGGTTGTGTTTTGTTAATACATTCATTCGCATAGTGTCCTTTTTTCTTACAAATATAACAATAAATGTTTTTCTGGCCCTGTTCATTTCCATATGCTTTATACCATAATTCATTTAACTTCAAACTCATTTCATTTAATTGTTGCTGCATACTCATGATTGTTACTGAATGATTGCCAAAGTAGTGAATAAATAATGTCTATGAAATAACCTATATCTATAGTAAACTGATGTAGTTATATTTAGATAATATATCAATAGATAATGGTTATTAATAACTCAAAAGAGTGTATATAAGAATAAAAATCAAAATAACAAAATCAATCGTATAATAATGGCTACAAAATTAGTAGAATATTCAGATTCTTCTAGTAGTGATGAATCTTCAAATGAAGAATCTTCAAATGAATCTTCAAATGATGATTCCTCTAATAAAATATTATACACTAATGATAAATATTATAAAATTAATGAATTGCAAAGTAGAAAATCGAGAAAATATAGATCTCAAAGTAAAGTATATGATTTGACCTTTAATCAATATGATAAACCATTTGACTTTACTAATGAATTATTTAACAATTTAGTAACCCAAATAAAAGAAAAATCAAACGTACAACCAAATGATAAAATTAGATTTTCTATTACACATCCTACATTAGAATTTGGTATTCATATACCATTTAATGATGCTGAAAATATATCAGGAACAACATTATTGAATGAAATCGAAAGAGTAGTTCAAAGTAATAAAGAATTTAAAATACATGATAATGGTTTGAGAGTTGAATTTACTCATACATCAATGCCTATTGGAGGTAGTAGAAAAACAATGCATCATGGTAGTGAAAAAAGCATCGATAATATGATAAATATAAAACGTAGTATTATTAAAATTGAAAATAGTGAAGATAGTATGTGTTTAGCTAGATCTATTGTTGTATGTATGTGTAAATTAAATGATGATAAAAGTGATGAATGGAAAAAAAAATGGAGGAAAATTAGAAAAACAGACAACCCTCTTCAAAAACAAGAAGCAGAAACATTATTAAATAAAGTTGATATAGACATAAACCAGAAATGTGGTATTGAAGAATATAAAATAATACAAAATGAAATATATCCGGAATATATTATTAAAATACATCAACAACATGGAAAAGGTGAACATTTATTTGAACCATATAGAATGACTGATAATAGTAAAGTTATACATTTATATTATCATGATAATCATTATGATAGTATTATCTCAATCAGAGGTTTTTTTGGGTATAGTTATTTTTGTGAATATTGTGATGTAGGTTATAGTAATAAAGAACACCATAAATGTAATAATATATGTAAATGTTATTCGCATGAATTATGTGAAAAAAAAGAAAGTATTCATTGTAATACTTGCAGGCGTTGGTTTGTTAGTATATCATGTTATGAAAATCATAAAACAATTAAAGGAAAACATAAGAAAAATATATGTTCGTCTGTACAGTTATGTAAAAAATGTGATACTCTATTAATAGAAAGTAAATAAAATCATATATGTCCAGGGTTTAAGAAATGTAAATATTGTAAATTAATAGTACCCTTGGACCATGATTGTTATATACCAATATATGTATCTGAACCATTAAAACAAGGACCTAAAATAGTACCCTATATATTTTATGACTTTGAATGTCAATTTGATGATGGGGAACATAAACCAAATTATTGTGTAGCTCAACGGGCATGTGACAAATGTATTTGTAAACCAGTTACCGAATATTGTGACCATTGTAATAATATTGAAGGTGAAAAACAAATGATATTTGAAGGTGAAAATACATTACAAGAATTCTGTAAATGGTTATTTAGTCCTATTCATAATTATTCAACAGTAATAGCTCATAATGGAAGAGGATATGATACACAATTTGTTTTAAGATATTTAATTACACATGGTACAATTAAACCTGATTTAATTATGAATGGGAATAATATTATGTTATTAAAATATAAAAATATAAGATTAATAGATTCCTTAAATTTTATAGGAATGCCTTTAGCATCATTCCCAAAAACATTTGGATTAAAAGAATTAGCTAAAGGTTGGTTTCCTTTTTGGGCTAATATTAGTCAATATCAAAACTATATTGGGCCATATTTACCATTAGACTATTACAAACCAGGGTCTATGAAACCTGAAAATCGTGAAATATTTATGAAATGGTATGAAGATAAAATTAAAAATCAAGAATTTTTTGATTTTAGAAAAGAAATGAAACAATATTGTATATCAGATGTCGATATTTTAAGAAGAGGGTGTGGGGAGTTTATAATACAATTTCTAAATAGTGATCAAATTAGCCCCTTTAGGGAAGCAATAACATTACCCCAAGCTTGTAATAAAGCATGGAGGAAAAATTATATGCCTAAAAATAGTCTTGGGGTCATATCTGATAGTGGATATCCTAACAAAACTAAATATTCTATTAAAGGAGTAAGATGGCTTCAGGCATATAGTTCTGATTTAAATAAGAAAATTTGTCATGCATTAAATGGAGGTGAGAAAAAAATAGGTAAATATCATGTAGATGGATATTGTGATGGTGTAATATATGAATTTCTGGGTTGTTTATATCACGGATGTGAGAGGTGTTATCCAAATAGAAAATATATTAACCCATATACAAAAAAAACAATGTGGCAGCTTCATGAAGAAACTATTAAACGATTTAACGAATTAAAAATATTAGGTTATAAAATTATTTATATATGGGAATGTGATTTTGATAATTATAAGAATATCAATATCCAATATAAGAATAATATAAATGTATTATATCCATATAGAGAACCTATTAAACCTAGAGATGCTCTATTTGGAGGTAGAACAAATGCTGTAAAATTATATCATAAAATAAAAGCTGATGAACAAATAAAATATGTTGATATATGTTCATTATATCCATATGTTAATAAATATAAAAAATATCCATGTGGACATCCAAATATAATAAGTCCGGAACAAATTGATATAAAATATATTAGAGACTATCAGGGATTGATAAAATGCAAAATACTACCACCTCAAACATTATGGATGCCTGTATTACCAATACATTGTAATAAAAAAATGATATTTACTCTATGTTATACATGTGCTAAGAATGAAGATAATTATTGCAAACATACAGAAAATCAAAGAGCATTGATTGGTACATGGACAACTGTAGAAATACAGAAAGCGTTAGATAAAGGTTATCAAATATTAGAAACATATCAAATATGGCATTGGAGTAATTGGAGTTCAGATGTATATAAACAATATATCGATAAATATTTAAAAATGAAACAAGAGGCTAGTGGCTACCCAAATTGGGTTAAAAATGAAGATGATGAAAATATGTTTAAAACTGATTATTTTGATGCAGAAGGTATTGTACTTGAAAATATTGAATATAATCCTGGTAAACGAGCATTTGCAAAAACTATGCTTAATTGTATATGGGGTAAAAATGCTCAAAATAACAAATTATCCCATTGTGAATATATTAGTAAAGTCTCAAGATTTTTTGATATTATGAATGATAGTAATATTGAGGTCAGTAGTATAGATATGTTTGATCATGATAATTTCATATTAGTGAATTATAAAGATTTAACTGATGAAATTGAACCTCATTCATCAGCTAATGTTGTAGTTGCATCATTTGTAACTGCATATGCAAGATTAGAATTGTATGCAGCTCTTGAACTATTAGATGATAGAGTGCTATACTTTGATACAGACAGTATTATATTTGTATATAAACCAGGAGAATATAATATTCCTATTGTAGATAGTCGTTTAGGTAAATGGACGGATGAAGTCCCTAATGGGAAAATTATAAGCTATGTTGGTTTAGGGCCTAAAAATTATGGGTATCAATATGATGTAAATGGACATATATTCACTAAATGTAAAGTAAAAGGAATTACCTTATATTACAATACATCTCAAAAAGTAAACTTTGAATCTATGATTAAATGTATAAATGATAGAAAAAATTATTCTATACATATCACATATGAGTCTCGTATTAAAAAATCTAAAAATAGAAAGGTCACTAGTGAAACTCAGACAACAACATTTCGATCGGTATATACAAAACGATTAGTTGTA
>CM026402.1:9316839-9373852 GCA_014843695.1 Archivesica marissinica | reverse complement strand
CCAATGTTCCCTACTCCTATATGTGATTCCAATGTTCCCTACTCCTATATGTGATTCCAATGTTCCCTACTCCTATATGTGATTCCAATGTTCCCTACTCCTATATGTGATTCCAATGTTCCCTACTCATATATGTGATTCCAATGTTTCCTACTCCTATATGTGATTCCAATGTTCCCTACTCGTGATTCCAATGTTCCCTACTTCTATATGTGATTCCAATGTTCCCTACTCCTATATGTGATTCCAATGTTCCCTACTCCTATATGTGATTCCAATGTTCCCTACTCCTATATGTGATTCCAATGTTCCCTACTCCTATATGTGATTCCAATGTTCCCTACTCCTATATGTGATTCCAATGTTCCCTACTCCTATATGTGATTCCAATGTTCCCTACTCCTATATGTGATTCCAATGTTCCCTACTCCTATATGTGATTCCAATGTTCCCTACTCCTATATGTGATTCCAATGTTCCCTACTCCTATATGTGATTCCAATGTTCCCTACTCCTATATGTGATTCCAATGTTCCCTACTCCTATATGTGATTCCAATGTTCCCTACTCCTATATGTGATTCCAATGTTCCCTACTCCTATATGTGATTCCAATGTTCCCTACTCCTATATGTGATTCCAATGTTCCCTACTCCTATATGTGATTCCAATGTTCCCTACTCCTATATGTGATTCCAATGTTCCCTACTCCTATATGTGATTCCAATGTTCCCTACTCCTATATGTGATTCCAATGTTCCCTACTCCTATATGTGATTCCAATGTTCCCTACTCCTATATGTGATTCCAATGTTCCCTACTCATATATGTGATTCCAATGTTCCCTACTCCTATATGTGATTCCAATGTCCCCTACTCCTATATGTGATTCCAATGTTCCCTATTTCTATATGTGATTCCAATGTTCCCTACTCGTGATTCCAATGTTCCCTACTCCTATATGTGATTCCAATGTTCCCTACTCCTATATGTGATTCCAATGTTCCCTACTCCTATATGTGATTCCAATGTTCCCTACTCCTATATGTGATTCCAATGTTCCCTACTCCTATATGTGATTCCATAGTTCCCTACTCCTATATGTGATTCCAATGTGCCCTAATCCTGATTCCAATGTTCCCTACTTCTATATGTGATTCCAATGTCCCCTACTCATATATGTGATTCCAATGTTTCCTACTCCTATATGTGATTCCAATGTTCCCTACTCGTGATTCCAATGTTCCCTACTCCTATATGTGATTCAAATGTTCCCTACTCCTATATTTGATTCCAATGTCCCCTACTCCTATATGTGATTCCAATGTCCCCTACTCCTATATGTGATTCCAATGTCCCCTACTCCTATATGTGATTCCAATGTTCCCTACTCCTATATGTGATTCCAATGTTCCCTACTCCTATATGTGATTCCAATGTTCCCTACTCCTATATGTGATTCCAATGTTCCCTACTCCTATATGTGATTCCAATGTTCCCTACTCCTATATGTGATTCCAATGTTCCCTACTCCTATATGTGATTCCAATGTTCCCTACTCCTATATGTGATTCCAATGTTCCCTACTCCTATATGTGATTCCAATGTTCCCTACTCCTATATGTGATTCCAATGTTCCCTACTCCTATATGTGATTCCAATGTTCCCTACTCCTATATGTGATTCCAATATCCCCTACTCCTATATGTGATTCCAATGTCCCCTACTCCTATATGTGATTCCAATGTTCCCTACTCCTATATGTGATTCCAATGTTCCCTACTCCTATATGTGATTCCAATGTTCCCTACTTCTATATGTGATTCCAATGTTCCCTACTCCTATATGTGATTCCAATGTTCCCTAATCATATATGTGATTTCAATGTCCCCTATTCCTATATGTGATTCCAATGTCCCATACTCCTATATGTGATACCAATGTTCTCTATTTCTATATGTGATTCCAATGTTCCCTACTCGTGATACCAATGTTCCCTACTCCTATATGTGATTCCAATGTTCCCTACTCCTATATTTGATTCCAATGTTCCCTACTCCTATATGTGATTTCAATGTTCCCTACTCCTATATGTGATTCCAATGTTCCCTACTCCTATATGTGATTCCATAGTTCCCTACTCCTATATGTGATTCCAATGTGCCCTAATCGTGATTCCAATGTTCCCTACTTCTATATGTGATTCCAATGTCCCCTACTCATATATGTGATTCCAATGTTTCCTACTCCTATATGTGATTCCAATGTTCCCTACTCGTGATTCCAATGTTCCCTACTCCTATATGTGATTCCAATGTTCCCTACTCGTGATTCCAATGTTCCCTACTCCTATATGTGATTCAAATGTTCCCTACTCCTATATGTGATTCCAATGTCCCCTACTCCTATATGTGATTCCAATGTCCCCTACTCCTATATGTGATTCCAATGTTCCCTACTCCTATATGTGATTCCAATGTTCCCTACTCCTATATGTGATTCCAATGTTCCCTACTCCTATATGTGATTCCAATGTTCCCTACTCCTATATGTGATTCCAATGTTCCCTACTCCTATATGTGATTCCAATGTTCCCTACTCGTGATTCCAATGTTCCCTACTCCTATATGTGATTCCAATGTTCCCTACTCCTATATGTGATTCCAATGTTCCCTACTCCTATATGTGATTCCAATGTTCCCTACTCCTATATGTGATTCCAATGTTCCCTACTCCTATATGTGATTCCAATGTTCCCTACTCCTATATGTGATTCCAATGTTCCCTACTCCTATATGTGATTCCAATGTCCCCTACTCCTATATGTGATTCCAATGTCCCCTACTCCTATATGTGATTCCAATGTTCCCTACTCCTATATGTGATTCCAATGTTCCCTACTCCTATATGTGATTCCAATGTTCCCTAATCCTATTTGTGATTCCAATGTTCCCTAATCATATATGTGATTTCAATGTCCCCTATTCCTATATGTGATTCCAATGTCCCATACTCCTATATGTGATACCAATGTTCTCTATTTCTATATGTGATTCCAATGTTCCCTACTCGTGATACCAATGTTCCCTACTCCTATATGTGATTCCAATGTTCCCTACTCCTATATTTGATTCCAATGTTCCCTACTCCTATATGTGATTCCAATGTTCCCTACTCCTATATGTGATTCCAATGTTCCCTACTCCTATATGTGATTCCATAGTTCCCTACTCCTATATGTGATTCCAATGTGCCCTAATCGTGATTCCAATGTTCCCTACTTCTATATGTGATTCCAATGTCCCCTACTCATATATGTGATTCCAATGTTTCCTACTCCTATGTGTGATTCCAATGTTCCCTACTCGTGACTCCAATGTTCCCTACTCCTATATGTGATTCAAATATTCCCTACTCCTATATTTGATTCCAATGTCCCCTACTCCTATATGTGATTCCAATGACCCCTACTCCTATATGTGATTCCAATGTCCCCTACTCCTATATGTGATTCCAATGTTCCCTACTCCTATATGTGATTCCAATGTTCCCTACTCCTATATGTGATTCCAATGTTCCCTACTCCTATAGGTGATTCCAATGTTCCCTACTCCTATATGTGATTCCAATGTCCCCTACTCCTATATTTGATTCCAATATCCCCTACTCCTATATGTGTTTCCAATGTTCCCTACTCCTGTATGTGATTCCGATGTTCCCTACTCCTATATGTGATTATAATGGTCCCTACTCCTATATGTGATTCTAATGGTCCCTACTCCTATATGTGATTCCAATGTCCCCTACTCCTATATGTGATACCAATGTTCTCTATTTCTATATGTGATTCCAATGTTCCCTACTCGTTATACCAATGTTCCCTACTCCTATATGTGATTCCAATGTTCCCTACTCCTATATTTGATTCCAATGTTCCCTACTCCTATATGTGATTCCAATGTTCCCTACTCCTATATGTAATTCCAATGTTCCCTACTCCTATATGTGATTCCATAGTTCCCTACTCCTATATGTGATTCATAGTTCCCTACTCCTATATGTGATTCCAATGTGCCCTACTCGTGATTCCAATGTTCCCTACTTCTATATGTGATTCCAATGTCCCCTACTCATATATGTGATTCCAATGTTTCCTACTCCTATATGTGATTCCAATGTTCCCTACTCGTGATTCCAATGTTCCCTACTCCTATATGTGATTCCAATGTTCCCTACTCCTATATGTGATTCCAATGTCCCCTACTCCTATATGTGATTCCAATGTCCCCTACTCCTATATGTGATTCCAATGTTCCCTACTCCTATATGTGATTCCAATGTTCCCTACTCCTATATGTGATTCCAATGTTCCCTACTCCTATATGTGATTCCAATGTTCCCTACTCCTATATGTGATTCCAATGTTTCCTACTCCTATATGTGATTCCAATGTTCCCTACTCGTGATTCCAATGTTCCCTACTCGTATATGTGATTCCAATGTTCCCTAATCCTATATGTGATTCCAATGTTCCCTACTCCTATATGTGATTCCAATGTTCCCTACTCCTATATGTGATTCCAATGTTCCCTACTCCTATATGTGATTCCAATGTTCCCTACTCCTATATGTGATTCCAACGTTCCCTACTCCTATATGTGATTCCAATATCCCCTACTCCTATATGTGATTCCAATGTTCCCTACTCCTATATGTGATTCCAATGTTCCCTACTCCTATATGTGATTCCAATGTTCCCTACTCCTATATGTGATTCCAATGTTCCCTACTCCTATATGTGATTCCAATGTTCCCTACTCCTATATGTGATTCCAATGTTCCCTACTCCTATATGTGATTCCAATGTTCCCTACTCCTATATGTGATTCCAATGTTCCCTACTCCTATATGTGATTCCAATGTTCCCTACTCCTATATGTGATTCCAATGTTCCCTACTCCTATATGTGATTCCAATGTTCCCTACTCCTATATGTGATTCCAATGTTCCCTACTCCTATATGTGATTCCAATGTTCCCTACTCCTATATGTGATTCCAATGTTCCCTACTCCTATATGTGATTCCAATGTTCCCTACTCCTATATGTGATTCCAATGTTCCCTACTCCTATATGTGATTCCAATGTTCCCTACTCCTATATGTGATTCCAATGTTCCCTACTCCTATATGTGATTCCAATGTCCCCTACTCCTATATGTGATTCCAATATCCCCTACTCCTATATGTGTTTCCAATGTTCCCTACTCCTGTATGTGATTCCGATGTTCCCTACTCCTATATGTGATTCTAATGGTCCCTACTCCTATATGTGATTCTAATGGTCCCTACTCCTATATGTGATTCCAATGTCCCATACTCCTATATGTGATACCAATGTTCTCTATTTCTATATGTGATTCCAATGTTCCCTACTCGTTATACCAATGTTCCCTACTCCTATATGTGATTCCAATGTTCCCTACTCCTATATTTGATTCCAATGTTCCCTACTCCTATATGTGATTCCAATGTTCCCTACTCCTATATGTAATTCCAATGTTCCCTACTCCTATATGTGATTCCATAGTTCCCTACTCCTATATGTGATTCCAATGTGCCCTACTCGTGATTCCAATGTTCCCTACTTCTATATGTGATTCCAATGTCCCCTACTCATATATGTGATTCCAATGTTTCCTACTCCTATATGTGATTCCAATGTTCCCTACTCGTGATTCCAATGTTCCCTACTCCTATATGTGATTCCAATGTCCCCTACTCCTATATGTGATTCCAATGTCCCCTACTCCTATATGTGATTCCAATGTTCCCTACTCCTATATGTGATTCCAATGTTCCCTACTCCTATATGTGATTCCAATGTTCCCTACTCCTATATGTGATTCCAATGTTCCCTACTCCTATATGTGATTCCAATGTTCCCTACTCCTATATGTGATTCCAATGTTTCCTACTCCTATATGTGATTCCAATGTTCCCTACTCGTGATTCCAATGTTCCCTACTCGTATATGTGATTCCAATGTTCCCTAATCCTATATGTGATTCCAATGTTCCCTACTCCTATATGTGATTCCAATGTTCCCTACTCCTATATGTGATTCCAATGTTCCCTACTCCTATATGTGATTCCAATGTTCCCTACTCCTATATGTGATTCCAACGTTCCCTACTCCTATATGTGATTCCAATATCCCCTACTCCTATATGTGATTCCAATGTTCCCTACTCCTATATGTGATTCCAATGTTCCCTACTCCTATATGTGATTCCAATGTTCCCTACTCCTATATGTGATTCCAATGTTCCCTACTCCTATATGTGATTCCAATGTTCCCTACTCCTATATGTGATTCCAATGTTCCCTACTCCTATATGTGATTCCAATGTTCCCTACTCCTATATGTGATTCCAATGTTCCCTACTCCTATATGTGATTCCAATGTCCCCTACTCCTATATGTGATTCCAATGTCCCCTACTCCTATATGTGATACCAATGTTCTCTATTTCTATATGTGATTCCAATGTTCCCTACTCGTTATACCAATGTTCCCTACTCCTATATGTGATTCCAATGTTCCCTACTCCTATATTTGATTCCAATGTTCCCTACTCCTATATGTGATTCCAATGTTCCCTACTTCTATATGTAATTCCATTGTTCCCTACTCTTATATGTGATTCCATAGTTCCCTACTCCTATATGTGATTCCAATGTGCCCTACTCGTGATTCCAATGTTCCCTACTTCTATATGTGATTCCAATGTCCCCTACTCATATATGTGATTCCAATGTTTCCTACTCCTATATGTGATTCCAATGTTCCCTACTCGTGATTCCAATGTTCCCTACTCCTATATGTGATTCAAATGTTCCTACTCCTATATGTGATTCCAATGTCCCCTACTCCTATATGTGATTCCAATGTCCCCTACTCCTATATGTGATTCCAATGATCCCTACTCCTATATGTGATTCCAATGTTCCCTACTCATATATGTGATTCCAATGATCCCTACTCCTATATGTGATTCCAATGTTCCCTACTCCTATATGTGATTCCAATGTTCCCTACTCCTATATGTGATTCCAATGTTTCCTACTCCTATATGTGATTCCAATGTTCCCTACTCGTGATTCCAATGTTCCCTACCCGTATATGTGATTCCAATGTTCCCTAATCCTATATGTGATTCCAATGTTCCCTACTCCTATATGTGATTCCAATGTTCCCTACTCCTATATGTGATTCCAATGTTCCCTACTCCTATATGTGATTCCAATGTTTCCTACTCCTATATGTGATTCCAACGTTCCCTACTCCTATATGTGATTCCAATATCCCCTACTCCTATATGTGATTCCAATGTTCCCTACTCCTATATGTGATTCCGATGTTCCCTACTCCTATATGTGATTCCAATGTTCCCTACTCCTATATGTGATTCCAATGTTCCCTACTCCTATTTGTGATTCCAATGTTCTCTATTTCTATATTTCTATATGTGATTCCAATGTTCCCTACTCGTGATACCAATGTTCCCTACTCCTATATGTGATTCCAATGTTCCCTACTCCTATATTTGATTCCAATGTTCCCTACTCCTATATGTGATTCCAATGATCCCTACTCCTTTATGTGATTCCAATGTTCCCTACTCCTATATGTGATTCCATAGTTCCCTACTCTTATATGTGATTCCAATGTGCCCTAATCGTGATTCCAATGTTCCCTACTTCTATATGTGATTCCAATGTCCCCTACTCATATATGTGATTCCAATGTTTCCTACTCCTATATGTGATTCCAATGTTCCCTACTCGTGATTCCAATGTTCCCTACTCCTATATGTGATTCAAATATTCCCTACTCCTATATGTGATTCCAATGTCCCCTACACCTATATGTGATTCCAATGTCCCCTACTTCTATATGTGATTCCAATGTCCCCTACTCCTATATGTGATTCCAATGTTCCCTACTCCTATATGTGATTCCAATGTTCCCTACTCCTATATGTGATTCCAATGTTCCCTACTCCTATATGTGATTCCAATGTTCCCTACTCCTATATGTGATTCCAATGTTTCCTACTCCTATATGTGATTCCAATGTTCCCTAATCCTATATGTGATTCCAATGTTCCCTACTCCTATATGTGATTCCAATGTTCCCTACTCCTATATGTGATTCCAATGTTCCCTACTCCTATATGTGATTCCAATGTTCCCTAATCCTATATGTGATTCCAATGTTCCCAACTCCTATATGTGATTCCAATGTCCCCTACTCCTATATGTGATTCCAATGTCCCCTACTCCTATATGTGTTTCCAATGTTCCCTACTCCTATATGTGATTCCGATGTTCCCTACTCCTATATGTGATTCTAATGGTCCCTACTCCTATATGTGATTCTAATGGTCCCTACTCCTATATGTGATTCTAATGTTCCCTACTTCTCTATATGTGCATGGTATTCATGGCGATAAGCAAACTGTGTACCGAGTCCCATAAGTGAAAACAATCTTCAAAGTTATACACAAAATTCAATAAAACGTCACATCATAAAATACTAGTTTGTCATGCCAATATGTTTAAATAAATATCAGTACAATAAGGTCAGTTGATCTAGTTAATCGGCGCAAACGAATCTGGAATCGTAAATTTCAACACATTTGTTTTACAAACTCTACCTTTGCCAGGACACGTCGGTAGGTTTCCCCATTGACCAGTTTGTTTACACTCGATATAGTAAATATCATCACTCTCAGAGCACTGGTATTTAATCTTAGCTCCCACGTGCATCATATTTCCAGAAGAGATTGCATTATCGACATATGGTATGCTGCCACACTCTGCAATAAAATAATAGAAAACAGACATTGTTATTTATTTATATATTATGAATGTGTCACTGTTTGTAATTTTACCATACGTTCTTAAGGTATCGTGGGGTAAACAAATGCGCGTTGGTACTGACATCTTACATCGAGCTATCCTGTATCACGCGTTTGGAACTAGCTAGACAGCTTACAGCGAGCTATCCTGTATCACGCGTTTGGAACTAGCTAGACAGCTTACAGAGAGCTATCCTGTATCACGCGTTTGGAACTAGCTAGACAGCTTACAGATAGCTATCCTGTATCAGGCGTTTGGATCCAGCTAGACAGCTTACAGAGAACTATCCTGTATCAGGCTTTTGGAACTAGCTAGACAGCTTACAGAGAGCTATCTTGTAGCAGGCGTTTGGAACTAGCTAGACAGCTTTCAGCGAGCTATCCTGTATCACGCGTTTGGAACTAGCTAGACAGCTTACATCGAGCTATCCTGTATCAGGCGTTTGGAACTAGCTAGACAGCTTACAGCGAGCTATCCTGTATCAGGTGTTTGGAACTAGCTAGACAGCTTACAGCGAGCTATCCTGTATCACGCGTTTGGAACTAGCTAGACAGCTTACAGAGAGCTATCCTGTATCAGGCGTTTGGAACTAGCTAGACAGCTTACTGCGAGCTATCCTGTATAACGCGTTTGGAAATAGCCAGATAGCTTACAGCGAGCTATCCTGTATCACGCGTTTGGAACTAGCTAGGCAGCTTACATCGAGCTATCCTGTATCACTCGTTTAGAACTAGCTAGATAGCTTACAGCGAGCTATCCTGTATCACGCGTTTGGAACTAGCTAGATAGCTTACATCGAGCTATCCTGTACCAAGCGTTTGGAACAAGCTAGACTATTCAGTATGATGGTTGTGTATATTTCCGTTTAGTAAAAGGACCGTATCATTAGTCACGACCCAACCTCATTCAGATTTTCAATAATGCCACAAGTGTGTCCTTGTTGTACAATAACAGTCACTCTTTAATAAAAATATTACATTTAAGGCTTTTAAAGGATAACCCCTCTGCCTTAACATAATCACAAATATGGCAAGTTCTAGTTCAGACAAATCAGAAATAAGAATGGACCAAATGTTGTCAGTAGCAAATGAAATATAAGAATCTAATCTCCCCAGAATTTGGAAGCAATGGGTATGACGGATATAGTTAACTGGCTGCTGCAATTCATATCATCTATGAAATAACCCCGTTTTCGCTCAATCTTGATCCAGCCCGAATCGACTACGGGAACGCTATAGAGGCAAAACTCAGAGAAAAGCAAGCTAAGCATCATCCGAGCTACCAGCTGTTGTTCTTAAGCCCATGGCTTGAAATCGCTCAAACTAGGAAACAGAGACCGAATAACCTGATTGCATCCACAGAGATCAGCAGAAAGAAGAGGACACACATGGTAAAGACTGAACAATCGAAAACCAAGTACATTAACCAAATTCAGACACATCTTTGACACACCTGTATCGAAATTCATTAAAATATACTACCATACTTGGCCGACTGTACAGAAATGTATTAATCTTTTGTCATGGAAATCAAAAACTATCACCATTGGTGTTTCCAAATTTATATATTTTGCAAATATGCAACGAAACTAACGCATATTTTACACATATATTTGAACTTGTGATTGTGCTCTTTTATAAAGTTCCATGTCACTGCCTGTTTTTACTTAATTGCTACAGACATGTATACTGTTTTATGCAATAAACTTATTGTATTGTATTGTATCCTTGTAATCATGCAGAGGCGGGTGATTTATCGAATGTTCTTCCACGCTCGACGAGCATTGACTACATGTCATACACGTCTGATGATTAAAGCCACTGACACCAATATTCTTGTATATGATCGAATGTGTATCAGCCACTCAAATATCTAGGTCTTTGTGAAGTGTGGGTAGCGTTTGGGCAAGGCAATAATTTAATACGGATATGTATTCAAGCTTTGAACATAGTAGTTGGCGAGGAAAGGACAAAATGCATCACAATCGTTTATGCTGTCACCGGACGTGACGTTATCTCTAGTTTTAGGTAAAGGGTAGGTAAGAAAGTCCGGCATACCTGGGTTGTTTATGCTGAAGTATTTGCCAAACTAAGTACATACCCACTGAATATAAGTAGGCATGATATAAGAATGATTGAAAGGTGTGTCATACCTATGCTGTACATACTTATGCAGACTTTTTCTCATTGATTCATCAGTATACACCCCTTTAATTGCCTACACAATGTTATGACTGCCATCTTTAAATTCACCACCATATTGGTGTGTTTGTGTTCAATTGTTTAAAACTGAAAGATATTATATATTGATCATCCTAGAATATACAACACGTTAAAAATAAAATTCGCATTGCAAGTAAAATTGTCAAAAAAGACAAAAATTAATAAAAACAGAGGCAATCTTGGACCAGGCAGCCATTATGGTTACAACAGTAGTAATGTCATTTGGAAAACAAATAAGGCATATTACAAAGTGTGAAGAATTGTGCCCCAATTTGTAATGTTCCTGTAATATGCTTGGCTAGACAATGGGACTACTTTATGATAATTACATATCACGAACAAGTCCGGTAGTTTCCGGTAATTGCCGTTGATTTCCGCATCCAAATTCATATAATTTTATTGGATAACGGTACAATCCATACACTGTAGTTGAGTTAGTCGTTACAAGAACGTCATTGAACGTCATCGATGACGCAATCAGTGACGTCTCTCTACCATTCATGTTGCTACCATTGACACACTTGCATCATTTGTAAACATCCCGCCTCTATGTACATGATTGATCACAGTGTGCCTGATCTCCCCCTATCTTGTCATGTATTGCTTCCTTTGATTATGATGGTTAAAGTTATCGATTACCGGCAATTGAATCTTTACATGTGTTTGATGTAAATGTTTAGAAAGAAATTAAACCGTTAAACTTAACATGAAAGTGGTGTTTACATCTATTTCAATTGTCACTCTACATCAGTGTGAGTCAAGTGTCACATTCTAATTACCTCATCAGTTTATAGTAAATTCATACGCCACTGAGGCGTGTATGATTAAGGCATACTTTGTATATAGCATCAAGAGCATAAGAAAGGTGAGACAATAAATCTACCACCTCTATAGTGTTGCAGATAGGGAAACCCCACACTCGGACAGGCCATTGCTCTACCACCTCTATAGTGTTGCAGATAGGGAAACCCCACACTCGGACAGGCCATTGCTCTACCACCTCTATAGTGTTGCAGATAGGGAAACCCCACACTCGGACAGGCCATTGCTCTACCACCTCTATAGTGTTGCAGATAAGGAAACCCCACACTCGGACAGGTCATTGCTCTACCACCTCTATAGTGTTGCAGATAGGGAAACCCCACACTCGGACAGGCCATTGCTCTACCACCTCTATAGTGTTGCAGATAGGGAAACCCCACACTCGGACAGGCCATTGCTCTACCACCTCTATAGTGTTGCAGATAAGGAAACCCCACACTCGGACAGGCCATTGCTCTACCACCTCTATAGTGTTGCAGATAGGGAAACCCCACACTCGGACAGGCCATTGCTCTACCACCTCTATAGTGTTGCAGATAGGGAAACCCCACACTCGGACAGGCCATTGCTCTACCACCTCTATAGTGTTGCAGATAGGGAAACCCCACACTCGGACAGGCCATTGCTCTACCACCTCTATAGTGTTGCAGATAAGGAAACCCCACACTCGGACAGGTCATTGCTCTACCACCTCTATAGTGTTGCAGATAGGGAAACCCCACACTCGGACAGGCCATTGCTCTACCACCTCTATAGTGTTGCAGATAGGGAAACCCCACACTCGGACAGGCCATTGCTCTACCACCTCTATAGTGTTGCAGATAAGGAAACCCCACACTCGGACAGGCCATTGCTCTACCACCTCTATAGTGTTGCAGATAGGGAAACCCCACACTCGGACAGGCCATTGCTCTACCACCTCTATAGTGTTGCAGATAAGGAAACCCCACACTGGGACAGGCCATTGCTCTACCACCTCTATAGTGTTGCAGATAAGGAAACCCCACACTGGGACAGGCCATTGCTCTACCACCTCTATAGTGTTGCAGATAAGGAAACCCCACACTCGGACAGGCCATTGCTCTACCACCTCTATAGTGTTGCAGATAAGGAAACCCCACACTCGGACAGGCCATTGCTCTACCACCTCTATAGTGTTGCAGATAAGGAAACCCCACACTCGGACAGGCCATTGCTCTATCCACGCATCTTCAGCCCTCTGGTAGGCTTTCCTTACCTGCAATTCTGGGGGTGTTATATTTACATTATCTTACCAATTTATCCTTCGAATATATTTAGCATGTATTGTATCTTTGTATTTGAATAAAAAACTAAATGGCAGTCGGTAGAGCGCATACATCCGCCACTCTGCATCAAACATTAATGGATTGGTCAATGGTGAACATTACAATTTAAATGCTTGAACACCAATCTGTACGTGGTTGTGAAATAATGACGGATATTATTAATAACCGATAGTACTTACTATCGCAAGGTGCTGCCTAGAGTTAAATCAATACCTACATTTTGGATGTTTCTCTAAATAAACTATCCAATAAACTTACAGTTTGAACTCTCTTAGCATAATATGTTGTCTGTATGGGCATTTGAACTGTATCTCCTAACATAATATCAAATAAAAACAGGATATAATATGTTGTCTGTATGGGCATTTGAACTGTATCTCCTACCATAATATCTAATAAAAATAGGATATAATATGTTGTCTGTATGGGCATTTGAACTGTATCTCCTACCATAATATCTAATAAAAATAGGATATAATATGTTGTCTGTATGGGCATTTGAACTGTATCTCCTAATATAATATCTAATAAAAATAGGATATAATATGTTGTCTGTATGGGCATTTGAACTGTATCTCCTACCATAATATCTAATAAAAATAGGATATAATATGTTGTCTGTATGGGCATATTGCAAGTGCCAGGAGAGCATACATTGTGCAAAAGATAGAAAAAAACATACAATATAGTTGCACGAATAGATTATTGTCATATATAAATAGAAATGTATTATATAAATACATTTATCTATTTATATATATGACCCATTGTTAACCATATAATATTATGAGTATTATGTATTATGTATAATCGTCTGCTATTATTTTCGCGCCTAAATTATCAGTTCTCTGTTTGCGCGGGAATGAATTATATTTGATAGCGGATTGCATCTGGTCAGTTGTGTAAGATAATCGCCGCCGCTCTTGATGACATATTAACACGTAATAATATTGTATAACATCACAGATGTTTAGCACCGTAATGTCTGTTATAGATGTCAAGTCTGCTATTTAAGTAAGGGATATTTATTAAGAAATTAGTGCATTCTTATCCAGTCATGGAGGAGCTAAGGAAATGATGTTACTCACTATTAGAATATAAACTGTTTCTATGATAGTTAGAAAAATTAATATTTAAAGAAGTATAAACTCTTAAATATTAAAGTCGTATTAAATACATGAACGGAAGATAATTAGGCCTTTTAACAAATGATTGTTTCGGCTAATATATATATTGGAATAGTTTGATAAAGTGAAGGGAATTAGTATATTAGTAGAACTGTTATAACACATTGAAATTGTGAGACGAAATATAAGATAAGAGATAGTATTAGACGGAATACACTGAAGGCTAAATGATACGAGAAGTCATGAATACATGATACATGTTATAGATTTGAAATAAAGTTGAGATTGTTGTGGATGATATTATATAAAGGAAAATGAAAGACTGTGTTGAGTTATGGTATTTGAAGGACTGTAGAGAAACCCCCTAGACAACTCCAGCGAGTCTACGATTGGATAGACCCTGGTTAGAGCATTGTTGAAGGACCGTAGAGAAACCCCCTAGATAACTCCAGCGAGTCTACGATAGGACCCTGGTTAGAGCATTGATATCGGAAAATAGACATAGGAAGAAATAGAGGATCGTGAAAACATAAGAAATGATAAATTATACCTTTCGCAGGACATGTTCCACTGCAAACATCCCCAGGACCCTGAAACAAGTAAAAGGTTAAACCAATATTGAAAGTACCAGCCATTTACGATTATATGTCACCTATTACGAACAGCAGTACTTCCCGACTCATATTCATACAGACCTGCTGCCAACACTCAGGTACTCACATGCGGTTCGAACATTCGTACCACTATTCGTAAGTAGGCTGACTCATTAATCACTAGACCATGGAGTAGTCGTATATAGCACAGTATATAGCACACAAGTTGTACATAGTAATTAGTAGCAATTCGTCCAATCTCTTTTCTTCATCAAATTACATACTTGTGTTATTACGCCCGCTGCGTTAAATATTTGTCGTTCCGCGGAACGTATTCTTATATGTTTGTTTAAATATCGAGTGTAAAAGTATTGAAAGGTTCATTTCTACTAGACAATTTCGTGCAGAAAACATCACATGTATGCAACTTTATATACAACACGAACAGCACCGGGGCGGAGGAAAAATAACAAACATGTAGTACTACGTACCCATATGGAGTGAACTATTAATCACAATTGAAATGGCTTCAATAGACGAATGAGTGATTCACAGTACCAGTCGCAACTGATTTGGATACTCATGCCTTTATTGACGCCAGTGGATTTGGATACTCACGTCTTTATTGACGCCAGTGGATTTGGATACTCACGTCTTTATTGACGCCAGTGGATTTGGATAATCACGTCTTTATTGACGCCAGTGGATTTGGATACTCACATAATTATTGACGCCAGTGGATTTGGATACTCACGTCATTATTGACGCCAGTGGATTTGGATAATCACGTCTTTATTGACGCCAGTGAATTTGGATATTTCGAAGGTGTGCCTGAGAGCAATGTCACCGCTTGCTGGTGCAAGTTTAGTTCTACATGGAGAGGACTAGAAGCAGCAAATAGAATACTGGACTATGTTGTTGTGCCGAGCGTTGAACGAAAGAACGCTATGTTGAACACTCATAACCGAAATATAGCATTATTAAAACTATTAACCGGAGTTTGCAGTTCGGGTCTATAAAACTCTAGTATTAAACCAGAGTGTGCAGTCCGGATCTATAAAACTATAGTATTAAACCGGAGTTTTCAGTCCAGGTCTATAAAACTATAGTATTAAACCGGAGTTTGCAGTCCGGGTCTATAAAACTATAGTATTAAACCGGAGTTTGCAGTCCGGATCTATAAAACTATAGTATAAACCGGAGTTTGCAGTCCAGGTCTATAAAACTATAGTATTAAACCGGAGTTTGCAGTCCAGGTCTATAAAACTATAGTATTAAACCGGAGTTTGCGGTCCAGGTCTATAAAACTATAGTATTAAACCGGAGTTTGCAGTCCAGGTCTATAAAACTATAGTATAAACCGGAGTTTGCAGTCCAGGTCTATAAAACTATAGTATTAAACCGGAGTTTGCAGTCCAGGTCTATAAAACTATAGTATTAAACCGGAGTTTGCAGTCCGGATCTATAAAACTATAGTATTAAACCGGAGTTTGCAGTCCAGGTCTATAAAACTATAGTATTAAACCGGAGTTTGCAGTCCAGGTCTATAAAACTATAGTATTAAACCGGAGTTTGCAGTCCAGATCTATAAAACTATAGTATTAAACCAGAGTGTGCAGTCCGGATCTATAAAACTATAGTATAAACCGGAGTTTGCAGTCCAGGTCTATAAAACTATAGTATTAAACCGGAGTTTGCAGTCCGGGTCTATAAAACTATAGTATTAAACCGGAGTTTGCAGTCCGGGTCTATAAAACTATAGTATTAAACCGGAGTTTGCAGTCCAGGTCTATAAAACTATAGTATTAAACCGGAGTTTGCAGTCCGGGTCTATAAACTATAGTATTAAACCGGAGTTTGCAGTCCGGGTCTATACAACTATAGTATTAAACCAGAGTTTACAGTCCGGGTCTATAAACTATAGTATTAAACCGGAGTTTGCAGTCCGGGTCTATACAACTATAGTATTAAACCAGAGTTTACAGTCCCGGTATATACATCTATAGTATTAAACCAGAGTTTACAGTCCGGGTCTATACAACTATAGTATTAAACCGGAGTTTGCAGTCCGGGTATATAAACTATAGTATTAAACCGGATTTTGCAGTCCGGGTCTATAAACTATAGTATTAAACCGGAGTTTGCAGTCCGGGTCTATACAACTATAGTATTAAACCGGAGTTTGCAGTCCGGGTCTATACAACTATAGTATTAAACCGGAGTTTGCAGTCCGGGTCTATACAACTATAGTATTAAACCAGAGTTTACAGTCCGGGTCTATACAACTATAGTATTAAACCAGAGTTTACAGTCCGGGTCTATACAACTATAGTATTAAACCAGAGTTTGCAGTCCGGGTCAATACAACTATAGTATTACACCGGAAGTTGCAGTCCGGGTCTATACAACTATAGTATTAAACCAGAGTTTGCAGTCCGGGTCAATACAACTATAGTATTACACCGGAGTTTGCAGTCCGGGTCTATACAACTATAGTATTAAACCAGAGTGTGCAGACCGGATCTATAAAATGTTTGTTAAACGCAAACCTTATCTTTATTCCTAAAGTGGAAACCACGAGATACAAATTGTGAGATAAAGGTTGGATGCCATTTACTATCATAATAATTAAAACAATACATATACACTACTCTACAAATCATGGTAGTTATAATACTTTCAATCAATACACCTGTCTAGCATTATAAATGTACATATTTACCACGTAAAATAATAATACAAAACCACACATTACCAGAGGCTCTGTATACAGCAAATATACATATTTACAACGTATTATAATAATACAAAACCACACATTACCTGAGTCTCTGTATACAATAATTATACAAATTTACAACGTAAAATAATAATACAAAACCACACATTACCAGAGGCTCTGTATACAATAAATATACATATTTACAAAGTAAAATAATAATACAAAACCACACATTACCAGAGGCTCTGAATACAATAAATATACATATATACAAAGTAAAATAATAATACAAAACCACACATTACCAGAGTCTCTGTATACAATAAATATACATATTTACAACGTAAAATAATAATACAAAACCACACATTACCTGAGTCTCTGTATATAATAAATATACATATTTACAAAGTAAAATAATAATACAAAACCACACATTACCTGAGTCTCTGTATATAATAAATATACATATTTACAACGTAAAATAATAATACAAAACCACACATTACCAGAGGCTCTGTATACAATAAATATACATATTTACAAAGTAAAATAATAATACAAAACCACACATTACCAGAGGCTCTGAATACAATAAATATACATATATACAAAGTAAAATAATAATACAAAACCACACATTACCAGAGTCTCTGTATACAATAAATATACATATTTACAACGTAAAATAATAATACAAAACCACACATTACCTGAGTCTCTGTATATAATAAATATACATATTTACAACGTAAAATAATAATAAAAAACCACACATTACCAGAGGCTCTGTATCTGTTTAGTCATACAAAGTTTAATTTTACTGAAGCTAAGATAGTGTGGGTTTCACAACCTATCCTCTGGATTCACAACATATCCTCTGGTTTCCCAACATATCCTCTGGTTTCACAACCTATCATCTGGTTTCACAACCTATCATCTGGTTTCATAACACATCCTCTGGTTTCACAACCTATCATCTGGCTTCACAACATATCATCTGGTTTCACAACATATACTCTGGATTAACAACATATCATTTGGTTTCACAACCTATCATATGGTTTCACAACATATCATCTGGTTTCACAACATATCATCTGGTTTCGCAACCTATCCTCTGGCTTCATAACACATCCTCTGACTTCACAGCATATCCTCTGGCTTCACAACATATCCTGTGGTTTCACAACGTATCCTCTGGTTCACAACATATCCTCCGGTTTCACAACCTATCTTCTGGATTCACAACATTTGCTCTTGACTTTTGAAAAAAATGTGTTAGGGTCCTAAACAAATTAGTGGGAAGTGCATATAATTAGCTATGTTAGGAATTCACTCATTCACTCACCTGACTTGACCATCACTCACTATATCTCACCCATAATACTATTTAAAACACTGTCGGAACGTCATACCGTTGTACTGTCCTCGTCGCTACGAGCCTCATACAGTCCACTATTGTACATATTGGATCATTTCGGCTTATATCCTATACATACACAGTAGCAATACAGTAAAATACAATATAATTGTACCATGCTGCATACGAATCATCTGACTCAGACCACTGATTGTATTAGGCCATATTAAGCAAACTATTGGGTTGGATGCTTGCAGCGGGGTTACATACTATATATTATATACCATCATTATTCATAGCTCGACTGGCTAAATATGGTATGGGTTGCATCGTCCCCCACTTGGTGAACATGTCTCCTGATATTTTAAATATCTGATTGGAATCATTATTGTAGATTAATCCAATGGCTAAATATGTTTAATAGCAACATTTCACTGCATCTCCATGAAACCGAAATAGTGAATTGGTTTCACAAATAAGGTACCGTATTTTGTTGCCACGCCTTTAAATTTGTGAACTGATCCATTTGCAATGTATTATAATATTAAGTTGATTCATTATATATATATATTTACATAATTTAGTTATCAACATTTAATTGTCAACTTATAGTGGACATCTGTGAATGAGTCACTAGACTTTAGTAGTGACCTATCTATGAAACTGTACTGTATTCATCCACTTTAGAGTGTACATTATTTATAAACTTGGAGTCGACATAGAAGTTTGAGTACTTGAATGTTTAAAAACGATTCCGTCCTACTAACACACATCGCAGCATGCTACTTTTCACAAGTTCCACATACTAAATAAACTTACAAACAATACCGACAACAGTGAATCGTGAGAAAGCAGAATGTAAGGTATGTATTACTAAGTGATAGATCTTAATTAATTATCGTATATATCTGTATCATATATATATATGCGATATGAGTTACACTATATATTCCTACGCCCCAGTATAGTAGTGCCCCTCCAAGTAGATGCGAGTACCACCCTTGCTAAGGCCTACGCCCCAGTATAGCATTGCCCCTCCAAGTAGGTTAGAGTACCAACCTTGCTAAGGCATGCGCCCAAGTATAGTATTGCTCCCTCCAAGTAGGTTAGAGTACCACCCTTGCTAAGGTATGCGCCCCAGTATAGTATTGCCCCCTCCAAGTAGGTTAGAGTACCACCCTTGCTAAGGCATGCGCCGCAGTATAGTATTGCCTCCTCCAAGTAGGTTAGAGTACCACCCTTGCTAAGGCATGCGCCCCAGTATAGTATTGTCCCTCCAAGTAGGTTAGAGTACCACCCTTGCTAAGGCATGCGCCCCAGTATAGTATTGCCCCCTCCATATAGGTTAATGTACCACCCGTGCTAAGGCATGCGCCCCAGTATAGTATTGCCCCTCCATGTAGGTTAGAGTACCACCCTTGCTAAGGCATGCGCCCCAGTATAGTATTGCCCCTCCAAGTAGGTTAGAGTACCACCCTTGCTAAGGCATGCGCCAAAGTATAGTATTGCCCCTCCAAGTAGGTTAGAGTACCATCCTTGCTAAGGTATGCGCCCCAGTATAGAATTGCCCCTCCAAGTAGGTTAGAGTACCACCCTTGCTAAGGTATGCGCCCCAGTATAGAATTGCCCCTCCGAGTAGGTTAGAGTACCACCCTTGCTAAGGCATGCGCCACAGTATAGTATTGCCCCTCCAAGTAGGTTAGAGTACCACCCTTGCTAAGGCATGCGCCCCAGTATAGTATTGCCCCTCCAAGTAGGTTAGAATACCACCCTTGCTAAGGCATGCGCCCAAGTATAGTATTGCGCCTCCAAGTAGATTAGAGTACCACCCTTGCTAAGGCATGCGCCCCAGTATAGTGTTGCCCCTCCAAGTAGGTTATAGTACCACCCTTGTACAGTCCAGTACTCATACTGTGTGTATTGTTTTACAGTCCAGTAATCATACAATGTGTATTGTTACAGTCCAGCAATTATACTGTGTGTATTGTTTTCCTGTCCAGTAATTATACTGTGTGTATTGTTTTACAATTCATTAATTATACTGTGTGTATTGTTTTACAGTCCAGTAATTATACTGTGTTTATTGTTTTACAGTCCGGTAATTATACTGTGTGTACTGTTTTACAGTCCAGTAATTATACTTTGTGTATTGTTTTACAGTCCAGTAATTATACTGTACGTATTGTTTTGCAGTCCAGTAACTATACTGTACGTATAGTTTTACACTCCAATGATTATACTGTGTGTATTGTTTTACAGTCCAGTAATTATTCTGTGAGTATTGCTTTACACTCCAGTAATATTACTGTGTTTATTGATTTACAGTCTAATAATTATACAGTGTGTATTGTTTTACAGTCCAGTAATTATACTGTGTGTATTGTTTTACAGTCCAGTAATTATACTGTGTGTATTGTTTTACAGTCCAGTAATTATACTGTGTGTATTATTTTACAGTCCAATAATTATATTGTGTGTATTCTTTTCAGTGCAGCAATTATACTGTGCGTATTGTTTTACAGTCCAGTAATCATACTGTGAGTATTGTTTTACATTCCAGTAAATATACTGTGTGTATTGTTTTACAATCCAGTAATTACACTCTGTGTATTGTTTTACATTCCAGTAATTATACTGTGTGTATTGTTTTACAGTCCTGTATTGATAATGTGTGTATTGTTTTACAGTCCAGTAATTATAATGTGTGTATTTTTTTACAGTCCCGTAATGATACTGTGTGTATTGTTTTACATTCCAGTAATTATACTGTTCCTATTGTTTGACTGTCCTGTAATAATACTGTGTATATTGCTTTACATGCCAGTAATTATACAGTGTGTATTACTTTACAGTCCAATAATAATACAGTGTGTATTGTTTTACGGTCCAGTAATTATACAGTGTGTATTGTTTCAGTCCAGTAATTATAATGTGTGTATTGTTTTACAGTCCAGTAATAATATTGTTTGTATTGTGTTACAGTCCAGTAATTATATTGTTTGTATTTTGTTACAGTCCAGTAAATATATTGGTTGTATTGTTTTACAGTCAAGTAATTATATTGTGTGTATTGTTTTACAGTCCAGTAATTATACTGTGTGTATTGCTTTACAGTCCAGTAATTATACTGTGTGTATTGTTTTACAATCCAGTAATTATACTGTGTGTATTGTTTTACAGTCCAGTAATAATACTGTGTGTATTGTTTTACAGTCCAGTAATTATGCTGTGTGTATTGCTTTACAGTCCATTAATTATACTGTGTGTATTGTTTTACAGTCCAGTAATTATACTGTGTGTATTGCTTTACAGTCCAGTAATTATACTTTGTATTGTTTTACAGTCCAATAATTATACTGTGTGTATTGTTTTACAGTCCAGTAATTATATTGTGTGTGTTGCTTTACAGTCCAGTAATTATACAATGTGTATTGCTTTACAATCCAGTAATTATACTGTGTGTATTGGTTTACAGTCCAGTAATTATAATGTGTATATTTCTTTACAGCCTAATAATTATACAGTGTGTATTGTTTTACAGTCCAGTAATAATAGTGTGTGTATTGTTTTCCAGTCCAGTAATTATATTGTTTGTATTGTTTTTAGAGTCCAGTAGTTATACTGTGTATATTGCTTTACAGTCCAGTTATTGTATACAGTGTTTATTGTTTTACAGTTCATAAATCGTTATCAGGTGATTTATCTTGCGATGCGTTATATGTAAACTAACGAGTGCTTCGTGAAAAGTGTACTTAAATCAGGAGTATAAGATATCATGTTTAAATATTATGTGCACACACGAGTAGGTCATTTCGACCAGTCAGTCGTTGAATGCTAGGCTTGTAGATGCATTGCTTGAAATCAAAGTACGTGTAAAATTATATCAGGATTTAACATTTTGATAAAATAATAGTTTGGTTAAATCCAGTTATTACCAAGTGACAGATGTCGTATTTTGGTTTCCAGTATTAGCAATGAATATTGTAAACGGTGATATGTTGATTCAGATTGGTAGCGACTGTGAATGATTGCAGTATGGTTTTGTTAAATAACTAACAACTATTGAACGCCGATGCATATTGTATTATAGTGGTTCGATACACATTGTTCCATATCAGTGTACGTTTATGGTAGTTGGATTTGTATTCAGTACTCCGTTTCATCTTGTCTTTTGAGTTGTTCTGTACTCATGGCTCCATACCAAGCATCAGCATGTACGTGTGATGTATTAAACTTATTATAAGTTACGGTACATCCAGGGGTTACCGTATATGTTGGTACCACGCGGCGAATATGACCACAGAGTTATTGGTCGTACTTGTATACGAAGTGCCTTTTATTCATGTGATGGTATACTGTTATCTACCTTGTATATATCTATTCATATCCTCATTGGTATTTTCATTTTACTGTGTAGTGTCTGATATCTGACTAACGTGACAACACAATCGTGTAGCACGTGTACTCTAGTTCTTATGTAACAGATTATGTTATAATAACTGACACATGAAGGTTGATATGGTATATTCCATATGCTATCTATATTTTAAGTTTCTTCCCCCGGACATATATTCCCGGTGAGGAATTGGAGGACCTTAGAGCCCCAACTGTTTTAAGGCAGGACTACGTACCGCAGCAGCCATTGTTGTTTACATTCCCGGAGACACATATCCCAGAGAATACATCGTTTATTCTCGGTCCGGATACTGTGCGTCGGAACCGTTACCCTCCTCGTGTGACGTCTCAACCCCCACGTCAATATTCTTGGTGGGCTTGATGTAAGCTCAAGACAAACCAACACTACTATCCTGGGAGCTAAAATGGGAACATCGTTGTCAGGATTGTACCCCGTCATTTAAGTCAGTTATGTACTTTGTATGATTCCTTGATGACTATGTGTGTTTATTCTGTATGTGTGTTTATTCTGTATAGATGCCATTATAGACAGTAAACTTTATGTGACTCATTCTACCATGAGCATTGTGTTTTCGTGCGAAGATTATCTTCCATCCAGGACAATCGTCATAGTGTATTGTGTTAACTAGTGTTACTTTGTTGTATCATCGCATTAATGTAAATATGCATCTTTCATTGTACATTAAACTTCTTAATATTGTACATGAGTGTTGATTGTTTCTCGTTGGTTATTGTGATCCAAGCTTTACCGGCCCATCCTGTCACAAGAGTTCACATTGTTGAATACTTGAATCTTTAAGTGGTCATGTATTAAATCTTGAACTTCAACGAGATACTTCTCAAAGCCACTTACGACATCTACCGAAGAGGGTTAAATGATCATGCATGGCAGAGTGTGGGTGCATCCAACGCATACGATAAAAATAGCATACGCCTATATACTGTCTGGTTTGTGTGATATAATTGAAGATACACTGTCTGGTTTGTGTGATATGATGGAAGATACACTGTCTGGTTTGTGTGATATGATGGAAGATACACTGTCTGGTTTGTGTGATATGATGGAAGATACACTGTCTGGTTTGTGTGATATGATGGAAGATACACTGTCTGGTTTGTGTGATATGATGGAAGATACACTGTCTGGTTTATGTGATATAATTGAAGATACACTGTCTGGTTTGTGTGATATAATTGAAGATACACTGTCTGGTTTGTGTGATATGATGGAAGATACACTGTCTGGTTTGTGTGATATGATGAAAGATACACTGTCTGGTTTGTGTGATATGATGGAAGATACACTGTCTGGTTTATGTGATATGATGGAAGATACACTGTCTGGTTTGTGTGATATATTGGAAGATACACTGTCAGGTTTGTGTGATATGATGGAAGATACACTGTCTGGTTTGTGTGAAATGATAGAAGATACACTGTCTGGTTTGTGTGATATGATAGAAGATGCACTGTCTGGTTTGTGTGAAATGATAGAAGATACACTGTCTGGTTTGTGTGATATGATGGAAGATACACTGTCTGGTTTGTGTGATATGATGGAAGATACACTGTCTGGTTTGTGTGATATGATAGAAGATACACTGTCTGGTTTGTGTGATATGATGGAAGATACACTGTCTGGTTTGTGTGATATGATGGAAGATACACTGTCTGGTTTGTGTGATATGATGGAAGATACACTGTCTGGTTTATATGATATGTTGGAAGTATATTAAATTACAATGTGTGTGAAGCGTTGCCTGTAATGGCAGTATCTCTATGATGAACACGTATCGTTTGGTAGGAGTCTCTCTGCCAAATTTACCAACGAATGCCTGATTGGAGGCCCCATTATTCATGCCCCAAGTACCATATCAGGTTCACATTGTTTCAAGAACTATATGAAGCAAGTGTAAAATGGTTTAGTTTACAGCTACTGTATAACATTGTGTTTTGGGGTATAATTTGAAACGTCCACGATATGTAGGGTTGTTCAGGCTCAGGTGACCATTCAGGCCCACATGACCCGTATAAACAGATTGTGTGACATTTTTCATCTGGTAGTGTATATAAACAGCGTCATTTTGATTGGTCATTTATTATTTTATACTGAAAGCTTACCGTTTTATTGACAATTCGTCTTCCCCATACCCCTAACTTCCAATGTTCTGCGGTGTCGACAAATTTCAGAAAAAGTGTTAAAATGTATGGATTATACATCCACCATGGGCAGGTATACCACATTATGTACACACTATATGGGATTATACATCCACCATGGGCAGGTATACCACATTATGTATATACTATCTGGGATTATACATCCACCATGGGCAGGTATACCACATTATGTACACACTATCTGGAATTATACATCAACCATGGGCAGGTATACCACATTATGTACACACTATCTGGAATTATACATCAACCATGGGCAGGTATACCACATTATGTACACACTATCTGGAATTATACATCAACGATGGGCAGGTATACCACATTATGTACACACTATCTGGAATTATACATCAACCATGGGCAGGTATACCACATTATGTACACACTATCTGGGATTATACATCCACCATGGGCAGGTATACCACATTATGTATACACTATCTGGGATTATACATCCACCATGGGCAGGTATACCACATTATGTACACACTATCTGGGATTATACATCCACCATGGGCAGGTATACCACATTATGTACACATTATATAGGATTATATATCCACCATGGGCAGGTATACCACATTATGTACACACAATATATGATTATACATCCACCATGGGCAGGTATACCACATTATGTACACACTATCTAGGAGTATACGTCCACCATGGGCAGGTATACCACATTATGTACACACTATCTAGGAGTATACGTCCACCATGGGCAGGTATACCACATTATGTACACACTATCTAGGAGTATACGTCCAACATGGGCAGGTATACCACATTATGTACACACTATCTAGGAGTATACGTCCACCATGGGCAGGTATACCACATTATGTACACACTATCTAGGAGTATACGTCCACCATGGGCAGGTATACCACATTATGTACACTCTATATAGGATTATACATCCACCATGGGCAGGTATACCACATTATGTATACACTCTCTGGGATTATGCATCCACCATGGGCAGGTATACCACATTATGTACACACTATATAGGATTATCCATCCACCATGGGCAGGTATACCACATTATGTACACATTATATAGGATTATATATCCACCATGGGCAGGTATACCACATTATGTACACACTATATATGATTATACATCCACCCTGGGCAGGTATACCACATTATGTACACACTATATAGGATTATACCTCCACCATGGGCAGGTATACCACATTATGTACACACTATATAGGATTATACATCCACCATGGGCAGGTATACCACATTATTTACACACTATATAGGATTATACATCCACCATGGGCAGGTATACCACATTATGCACACACTATCTGGGATTATACATCCACCTTGGGCAGGTATACCACATTATGTACACACATTCTGGGATTATACATCCACAATGGACAGGTATGCCACAATATGTACACACTATCTGGGAGTATACATCCACCATGGGCAGGTATACCACATTATGTACACACTATCTGTGATTGTACATCCACCATGGGCAGGTATACCACATTATGTACACACTATCTGGGATTATGCATCCACCATGGGCAGGTATACCACATTAAGTACACACTTTCTGGGATTATACATCCACCATGGGCAGGTATACCACATTATGTACACACTATCTGGGATTATACATCCACCATGAGCAGGTATACCACATTATGTACACACTATCTGGGATTATACATCCACCATGGGCAGGTATACCACATTATGTACACACTATCTGGGATTATACATCCACCATGGGCAGGTATACTATATTATTTACACACATTCTGGGATTATACATCCACAATGGGCAGGTATGCCACAATATGTACACACTATCTGTGATTGTACATCCACCATGGGCAGGTATACCACATTATGTACACACTATCTGGGATTATGCATCCACCATGGGCAGGTATACCACATTAAGTACACACTTTCTGGGATTATACATCCACCATGGGCAGGTATACCACATTATGTACACACTATCTGGGATTATACATCCACCATGAGCAGGTATACACCATTATGTACACACTATCTGGGATTATACATCCACCATGGGCTGGTATACCACATTATGTACATACTATCTGGGATTATACATCCACCATGGGCAGGTATACCACATTATGTACACACTATCTGGGATTATACATCCACCATGGGCAGGTATACTATATTATTTACACACTATCTGGGATTATACATCCACCACGGGCAGGTATACCACATTATGTACACACTATATGGGATTATACATCCACCATGGGCAGGTATACCACATTATGTACACACTATATGGGATTATACATCCACCATGGGTAGGTATACCACATTATGTACACACTATCTAGGAGTATACGTCCACCATGGGCAGGTATACCACATTATGTACACACTATCTAGGAGTATACGTCCACCATGGGCAGGTATACCACATTATGTACACACTATCTAGGAGTATACGTCCACCATGGGCAGGTATACCACATTTTGTACACACTATCTAGGAGTATACGTACAACATGGGTAGGTATACCACATTATGTACACAATATCTAGGAGTATACGTCCACCATGGGCAGGTATACCACATTATGTACACACTCTCTGGGATTATACATCCAACATGGGCAGGTATACCACATTATTTACACACTAAATAGGATTATACATCCACCATGAGCAGGTATACCACATTATGTACACACTATATAGGATTATATATCCACCATAGGCAGGTATACCACATTATGTACACACTATATAGGATTATACATCCACCATGGGCAGGTATACCACATTATGTACACACTATATAGAATTATACATCCACCATGGGCAGGTATACAACATTATGTACACACTATATATGATTATACATCCACCATGGGCAGGTATACCACATTATGTACACACTATATAGGATTATACCTCCACCATGGGCAGGTATACCACATTATGTACACACTCTATAGGATTATACATCCACCATGGGCAGGTATACCACATTATGTACACACTATATAGGATTATACATCCACCATGGGCAGGTATACCACATTATGCACACACTATCTGGGATTATACATCCACCATGGGCAGGTATACCACATTATGTACACACATTCTGGGATCATACATCCACCATGGGCAGGTATGCCACATTATGTACACACTATCTGGGAGTATACATCCACCATGGGCAGGTATACCACATTATGTACACACTATCTGGGAGTGTACATCCACCATGGGCAGGTATACCACATTATGTACACACTATCTGGGGTTATACATCCACCACGGGCAGGTATACCACATTATGTACACACTATCTGGGATTATGCATCCACCATGGGCAGGTATACCACATTAAGTACACACTATCTGGGATTATACATCCACCATGGGCAGGTATACCACATTATGTACACACTATCTGGGATTATACATCCACCATGAGCAGGTATACCACATTAAGTACACACTATCTCGGATTATATATCCACCATTGGCAGGTATACCACATTATGTACACACTATCTGGGAGTATACATCCACCATTGGCAGGTATACCACATCATGTACACACTATCTGGGAGTGTACATCCACCATGGGCAGGTATACCACATTATGTATAAAACTATCTGGGATTATATATCCACCATTGGCAGGTATACCACATTATGTACACACTATCTGGGAGTGTACATCCACCATGGGCAGGTATACCACATTATGTATAAAACTATCTGGGATTATATATCCACCATGGGCAGGTATACCACATTATGTACACACTATCTGGGAGTGTACATCCACCATGGGCAGGTATACCACATTATGTATAAAACTATCTGGGATTATATATCCACCATGGGCAGGTATACCACATTATGTACACACTATCTGGGTTGGGTGCACCAAATGCTTCTGATTTGATCATATTTCGATCCAGCCTACCTACTTTTAATAACGTTAATTTGATTTAATTATTCAAACAGACATATAAAACTGACCAATACCGCTACGGCAGAGAAGGCTGTGCAAAGATTATACAGTTGTGTGTTACTAAGCACGCTACTTAGACGTTTCGGTTAAGTTTTTTTAAGTGTGAATACATTTATTTACACCACGGTTTCGGTCTTCTAGTGCATCATACTACCATGCCTTTGTAGTTGTAGTTTTGGTCAAGCGTTCGATTTAATCCATTTTGTTTTGTATACAATATAATATATTGTATAATATATGTACTGTACATTAAGAACGAATAAATTTAAAACAACTTGGGATTGTATTCTTTGAGATCCCACAATGGCAGTTAATGCCGTAGTAAATTGCTGGTGCTGGAAGCGCCACGGGAATTGTAAGAGCAAACACTGGAATGGTAGGTACATGGGTGGAAGTTTCAAAATTGTTGTCTTTATAATCTCATCTAAACATTTGGTATCCTACTCGTTCTATGTACGCCGTCTAGTCACTGCAATGTAGTGCATTGTTATTATTAGTGCAGCAAAGACTATACATTTCAAGCATAGCGTGGCATATTTGTCTTTCCGCGGTACGTATTCCGCATAGTGGTTGTATAGGTAAGGTCTTGCACGGGTTGTTTACGGTGTTTTCTTTAAATCTCCAGTATAAAAGTATTGAAAGGTTCATTCTACTAGATGATTTCGTGCAGAAAACATCAACATTTTTATATCTGAATTTTGACTGTGGTGATGCCCAACTTTTGATTTGACGTTGACATACGGGCACATATTTCCAGGGATTTTCTATAGAAAATAGTTGTTTAGCCCTGATTTTTTTCTAGGCGAGTCAAATCAAAAACACAGTATTCCGACGGAGAGTTATTTTTGAACATTTTAGAAATATCGGAGCGTTGCATGCACCTGTTAGCGTGACTTTGGAACTCATACTAATAGTATGCCTGCAAGAGCGTGTCTGACATATGAAGTTATTTTCAAACATACTGTATTCAATAAAGAAATATATAGTGCATAACCAGTTGTCAGACAGTACAATAAACGTACGCCGTCTAGTCATTGCGTTAGGGTACGCCGTCTAGTCATTGTGTTAGGGTACGCCGTCTAGTCATTGCGTTAGGGTACGCCGTCTAGTCATTGCGTTAGGGTACGCCGTCTAGTCATTGCGTTAGGGTACGCCGTCTAGTCATTGCGTTAGGGTACGCCGTCTAGTCATTGCGTTAGGGTACGCCGTCTAGTCATTGCGTTAGGGTACGCCGTCTAGTCATTGTGTTAGGGTACGCCCTCTAGTCATTGCGTTAGGGTACGCCGTCTAGTCATTGTGTTAGGGTACGCCGTCTAGTCATTGCAATGGAATGTATTGTTATTATTGTTTAGTATAGAAAAGACACGCCGCTATAAACACCGCACGATAATCACAACAATATCGGAAGAGTCCATTGACTTGTTATAGGTTTTTTATATTACTATTTATAGGCAAACGTTACCATTCAATGTTATAGACTACACAATAGTCCATTTGTATATGAAGTAGTAATATAAAAACACCCATAGCAAGTCAATGGACTCTTCCCATAATGTTGTGATTATCGTGCGGTGTTTATACCTTTGAAATGTTGGTGATTGGTTAGAGTGTTTGTTGACGTCACGCATTGAGGCGCATTAGTAACGTATGTGTTCCATTTATGGAATGGAAACGTCATATATACACAACTTGTGTACCGCATATGCTCATTTACAGCATTGGAATGGAAACGACATATATACACAACTTGTGTACCACATATGGTCATTTACATTATTGGAATGGAAACGACATATATACACAACTTGTGTACCACATATGGTCATTTACATTATTGGAATGGAAACGTCATGCATACACAACTTGTGTACCACATATGGTCATTTACAGTATTGGAATGGAATCGTCATATATACACAACTTGTGTACCACACATGGACATTTACAGTAGTGGAATGGAAACGTCATATATACACAACTTGTGTACACATACGGTCATTTACAGCATTGTAATGGAACGTCATATATACACAACTTGTGTACGACACATGGACATTTACAGTATTGGAATGGAAACGTCATATATACACAACTTGTGTACCACATACGGTCATTTACAGCATTGGAATGGAAACGTCATATATACACAACTTGTGTACCACACATGGTCATTTACAGTATTGCAATGGAAACGGCATATATACACAACTTGTGTACCACATATGGTCATTTACAGTATTGCAATGGAAACGACATATATACACAACGTGTGTACCACATATGGTCATTTACAGTATTGGAATGGAAACGTCATATATACACAACTTGTGTACCACAAGTGGTCATTTACAGTATTGAAATGGTAACGACATATATGCACAACTTGTGTACCACATATGGTTATTTACTGTATTGCAATGGAAACGACATATATACACAACTTGTGTACCACATATGGTCATTTACAGCATTGGAATGGAAACGTTATATATACACAACTTGTGTACACATACGGTCATTTACAGCATTGTAATGGAACGTCATATTTACACAACTTGTGTACGACACATGGACATTTACAGTATTGGAATGGAAACGTCATATATACACAACTTGTGTACCACATACGGTCATTTACATCATTGGAATGGAAACGTCATATATACACATATTGTGTACCACACATGGTCATTTACAGTATTGCAATGGAAACGGCATATATACACAACTTGTGTACCACATATGGTCATTTACAGTATTGCAATGGAAACGACATATATACACAACGTGTGTACCACATATGGTCATTTACAGTATTGGAATGGAAACGTCATATATACACAACTTGTGTACCACATGTGGTCATTTACAGTATTGGAATGGTAACGACATATATACACAACTTGTGTACCACATATGGTCATTTACAGCATTGGAATGGAAATGTCATACATACACAACTTGTGTACCACATATGGTCATTTACAGCATTGGAATGGAAACGTCATACATACACAACTTGTGTACCACACATGGACATTTACAGTAGTGGAATGGAAACGTCATATATACACAACTTGTGTACACATACGGTCATTTACAGCATTGTAATGGAACGTCATATATACACAACTTGTGTACGACACATGGACATTTACAGTATTGGAATGGAAACGTCATATATACACAACTTGTGTACCACATACGGTCATTTACAGCATTGGAATGGAAACGTCATATATACACAACTTGTGTACCACACATGGTCATTTACAGTATTGCAATGGAAACGGCATATATACACAACTTGTGTACCACATATGGTCATTTACAGTATTGCAATGGAAACGACATATATACACAACGTGTGTACCACATATGGTCATTTACAGTATTGGAATGGAAACGTCATATATACACAACTTGTGTACCACAAGTGGTCATTTACAGTATTGGAATGGTAACGACATATATACACAACTTGTGTACCACATATGGTTATTTACTGTATTGCAATGGAAACGACATATATACACAACTTGTGTACAACATATGGTCATTTACAGCATTGGAATGGAAACGTCATACATACACAACTTGTGTACCACACATGGACATTTACAGTATTAGAATGGAAACGTTATATATACACAACTTGTGTACACATACGGTCATTTACAGCATTGTAATGGAACGTCATATTTACACAACTTGTGTACGACACATGGACATTTACAGTATTGGAATGGAAACGTCATATATACACAACTTGTGTACCACACATGGTCATTTACAGTATTGCAATGGAAACGGCATATATACACAACTTGTGTACCACATATGGTCATTTACAGTATTGCAATGGAAACGACATATATACACAACGTGTGTACCACATATGGTCATTTACAGTATTGGAATGGAAACGTCATATATACACAACTTGTGTACCACATGTGGTCATTTACAGTATTGGAATGGTAACGACATATATACACAACTTGTGTACCACATATGGTCATTTACAGCATTGGAATGGAAATGTCATACATACACAACTTGTGTACCAAATATGGTCATTTACAGTATTGCAACCCTTAGAAAATTCAATGTAAATTTAAGGAATCAAAGCGATCTGTGTTTCATTTATTGTTGCATGCACTACATTTATGCTGTTTAAAATGTTTGTGGATTGATGTGAATGTTAAAATATGAATCATTAACAGTTCCTATTGAATAAAATTGAAATATCTACTATATTTATTATTATATTATAAGTTATATATGTAATATGTCATTAATAAAAATTCAAATTTCTATCTATATTTAATTCATTGTATTTTCTTTTATTCAATACTTAAACATAGCACCTCGTATGAGAGTTGAGTGATGTTGGCATACATGTTATTAAATTAACGTTCACAACTTACCTCTAGAAAATCAGTTTTATAAATTACAACCTCTCCGACACATTGAATCGGTGTATCTTTGGCATCATACAATCGACATAAGTTCATAGTTTTCCGATAACTTATGGATATGCACATCTCTCTTTGTGAGCATGCGTTCTTACAATCAACTAGTGACATTCTAGCCAACATTGCTAATGGTTGAATAGTCATGCATTGATTCCAGTACAATTTCTTTGCGACATGTGCTTGCAATATGTGTACATCTAGCATCACCAATATAAACAAATAACTAAACATAATGAAAGAGTAGCTGATTATTATCTAAATTGACTATTTATGTAGCAATTCAAACCCACAAGAACACTGTCCAGAGTAATAGCAAGTCCAGCACTGGTCCTTTTTCACCAACACTATCACGTTGTTAGTAAGCAAATATTGGAACCGTGCTACAAAGTCCAGGACAACATCAGTTCATGGTAAACTTCTGAGTTGTAAATATAATCCTTAATGGAAGTTGCAGTTACACTTCATGTATACCAAATCACAATATTAAATCACAATACACCGGTACGTCCTTTTAGACAATTAATTGTGGACTGACATAAAATGTCAACTCTAACAGTTCAATTGATTACATTATGTGTCACCTATTAGCTAAGGATCTGTTGAACATCAATATCACATTGGACACGAATGAAAGACAGTTGTAGTCATATAATTATAGTTTCATATCGAGGACCGGTGCTTTTAATTAGTAATTTAAATAATGCATACTGAATGACTAACGGCACACTTGGGTTTCAATATTTATCGGATTTGGAAAATCGCAAGTCCGTGTATTTTAGTTGGCAGATTCTAATGGAGTTTTTGCACCAAGTACTGGTTATCCGCTGGCTTGCTCAGAGAATGTGATACTAGGTAGTATGTCCGCCGATGGTATAGCCCTAAGTGGTGCTGGTACATGCGTAAAGCCCGGACAAACAAACCCTGAATCAAGAGAGCACATGTATAGTCTCACTTCCTAACATTATAGTGATGGTAATGCTTGACTACCCCTGAGTTATATGCAATGTATATGCGGAGTTATATGCCAAGTATTTGCGGAGATATATGCAAAGTATGTGCGGAGTTATATGCCAAGTATATGCGGAGTTATATGCCAAGTATATGCGGAGTTATATGCCAAGTATTTGCGGAGTTATATGCCAAGTATATGCGGAGTTATATGCCAAGAATATGTGGAGTTATATGCCAAGAATATGCAGAGTTATATGCCAAATATATGCGGAGTTATATGCCAAGTATATGCGGAGTTATATGCCAAGTATATGCGGAGTTATATGCCAAGTATTGCGGGGTTATATGCCAAGTATATGCAGAGTTATATGCCAAGTATTTGCGGAGTTATATGCCAAGTATATGCGGAGTTATATGCCAAGTATATGCGGAGTTCTATGCCAAGTATATGCGGAGTTATATGCCAAGTATATGCGGAGTTATATGCCAAGTATGTGCGGAGTTATATGCCAAGTATATCCGGAGTTATATGCCAAGTATATGCTGAATTATATGCCAAGTATATGCGGAGTATTATGTCAAGTATGTGCGGAGTTGTATGCCATGTATATGTGGAGTTATATGCCAAGTATTTGGAGAGTTATATGCCAAGTATATGCGGAGCTATATGCCAAGTATATGCGGAGTTGCTATAGACAGACAGACAGACAGACAGACAGATGATTTATTTAAGTCTCACCATTATACAGTAAATGATACAACATAAATATTATACACAAAATGCATGATATTATACATGTATTATCAAATAAAATACAAAGCCACTCAATAATGAGTTATGAGAGACTATGGGTGAATAAAATTGACACTTTGTAAAACATAGGACAACATCTTGAGCAATACTTTAAATACCTAAACGTAATTAATGATACAAAGTTAGAGGCTTAAATAAGAATTAAGACAGTTTCTATATCCCATTCATTTATTAATTGTACTAACCAGAATAAAAAGAAGGTTTATCAAATAAAACGTATTAAATTCTAAAAGAATTTGACTTAAAAAAAAGACATAATAATTACATAAAACAATTTACAAATTACAACATAAGAGCCATAAATATTAAAAATATGGGGCAGTCATATCATTATTGTGTATATCATTATCTATATAGAAGATCTCTTCTGGTAAGTAAAATATCATTGCAGGCTTTGGCACAGTATTTTATGGTATTACAATTTGATAAAATATAATTAAACTTTGTACAATTGTCATAGGTTGGAAAGTCTGAATCTACACCAACTATTTTAATAAACAGATCGTCTCTGATATTGGCATGTAATGGACAGTGTAGTAAAACATGGATTTCATTTTCAATTTCGGTTACACAGTTGAAACAAGTACGCTCATTTACATCTAATGACTGGTATCTGCCCGTTTCTATTTTCAGAGGCGCAACACCGCACCTAAACTTTGCTAATGCACTTCTATGTTTTCTGGAAATAATGTTCAGATTTACATAGTTTTCCGTACTATATTCACGTTTGAAGAGTTTATACTTTCTAAGTTTGTTTCCACCGTGTGACCCCTGAGTTGCGTTTACAGTTTCTAACCACCTCAACTTATGCACTTCAGTTAGTTTATGTTCTAGTGATTTAATGATCACACCCTGCCTCGATGTTGTATAATAGTCATTAATACATACTGTAATGTTGAGATTATTCAATAGAGTTTGAGCTATACGGTAGCACCAGTTTTTGGCAGAAGTTCTTATCGTATGAGTCCATTTGAACACTTTATGATTAAGTCTGTCATGATCCATATTGTTAAGTCTGAAGAAATGATTTAGCACTGGCTTCCACTGTTTTGTAGGTGCTGGGACCCAACCCATATCACCATTTACCGCTGCCTTGGGTGTATATCGTCCGACTCCCAGGAAGAACCGGCAAGCTCTATTTTGTACCGCGTTGATTGCAGAGTATTCCTTAGTAGCCCTACTACTTTATCAAATTATTACTTTTGTGCGGGTTATAATTTATATGACCCCTCAACACACTCGCAAAACCAATAACAAACAGTTATGGGAGATCCATCACACAAACAATAACAAACAGCTATGGGAGATCCATCACAAAACCAATAACAAACAGCTATGTGAGATCCATCACAAAACCAATAACAAACAGCTATAGGAGATCCATCACACAACCAATAACAAACAGCTATGGGAGATCCATCACACAACCAATAACAAACAGCTATGGGAGATCCATCACAAAACCAATAACAAACAGCTATGGGAGATCCATAACAACACCAATAACAAACAGCTATGGGAGATCCATCACACTTGGAAATCCAATAACAAACATCTATGGGAGGTATATCACAAAACCAATAACAAACATATATGGGAGATCCATCACAAAACCAATAACAAACATCTATGGGAGGTCCATCACACAAACCAATAACAGACATCTATGGGAGATCCATCACAAAATCAATAAAAAACAGCAATGGGAGACCCATCACACAACCAATGACAAACAGCTTTGGGAGATCGATCACAAAACCAATAACAAACAGCTATGGGAGATACATCACAAAATCAATAACAAACAGTTATGGTAGACCCATCATACAACCAATAACAAACAGCTATGGGAGATCCATCACAAAACCAATAACAAACAGCTATGAGAGGTCCATCACAAACCCAATAAAAACCAGCTATGGGAGTTCCATCACAAAACCAATAACAAAGAGCTATGGGAGTTCCATCACAAAACCAATAACAAAGAGCTATGAGAGATCCATCACAAAACCAATAACAAACAGCAATGGGAGATCCATACACAACTAATAACAAACAGCTATGAGAGATCCATCACAAAACCAATAACAAACAGCAATGGGAGATCCATACACAACTAATAACAAACAGCTATGGGAGATCCATACACAACTAATAACAAACAGCTATGAGAGATCCATCACAAACCCAATAACAAACAGCAATGGGAGACCCATCACAAAACCAATAACAAACAGCTATGGGAGATCCATCACAAACCCAATAACAATCAGCTATGGGAGATACATCACAAAACCAATAACAAACAGCTATGGGAGATCCATCACAAAACCAATAACAAACAGCTATGGGAGATTAATCACAAAACCAATAACAAACAGCTTTGGGAGATCCACCACAAAACTAATATCAAACAGCTATGGGAGATCCATATCACAACCAATAACAAACAGCTATGGGAGAACCATCTCAAAACCAATAACAAACAGCTATGGGCGACCCATAACAAATCCAATAACAAAAGCTAAGGGAGTTCCATCACAAAACCAATAACAAACAGATATGGGAGATCCATCACAAAACAAATAATAAACAGCTATGGGAGATCCATCACAAAACCAATAACAAACAGCTATGAGAGATACATCACAAAACTAATAACAAACAGCTATGGGAGTTCCATCACAAAACCAATAACAAACAGCTATGGGAGATCCAGCACAAAACCAATAACAAACAGCTATGGGAGATCCACCACAAAACCAATAACAAAGAGCTATGGGAGATCAATCACAAAACCAATAACAAACAGCTATGGGCGATCCATCACAAAACCAATAACAAACAGCTATGGGAGACCCATCACAAAATCAATAACAAACAGCTATGAGAGATCCATCACACAACCAATAACAGACAGCTATGGGAGATCCATCACACAACCAATAACAAACAGCTAAGGGCGATCCATCACAATACCAATAACAAACAGTTATGGGAGATCCATCACAAAACCAATAACAAACAGCTATGGGAGATCCATCACAAAACAAATAACAAACAGCTATGGGAGATTCATCACAAAACCAATAACAAACAGCTATGGGAGATCCACCACAAAACCAATAACAAACAGCTATGGGAGATCCATATCACAACCAATAACCAACAGCTATGGGAGATCCATCACAAAACAAATAACAAACAGCTATGGGAGATTCATCACAAAACCAATAACAAACAGATATGGGAGATCCACCACAAAACCAATAACAAACAGCTATGGGAGATCCATATCACAACCAATAACAAACAGCTATGGGAGGTCCATCACAAAATCAATAACAAACAGCTATGAGAGATACATCACAAAACCATTAACAAACAGCTATGGGAGACCCATCACAAAACCAATAACAAAGAGATATAGGAGATCCATCACACAACCATTAACAAACAGCTATGGGAGATCCATCACAAAACCAATAGTAAACAGCTATGGGAGATTCATCACAAAACCAATAACAAACAGCTATGTGAGATCCATCACAAAACCAATAACAAACAGCTATGGGAGATTCATCACAAAACCAATAACAAACAGTTTTGGGAGATCCACCACAAAACTAATATCAAACAGCTATGGGCGATCCATCACAAAACCAATAACAAACAGTTTTGGGAGATCCATCACAAAACCAATAACAAACAGCTATGAGAGATACATCACAAAACTAATAACAAACAGCTATGGGAGTTTCATATCACAACCAATAACCAACAGCTATGGGAGATCCATCACAAAACCATTAACAAACAGCTATGGGAGATCAATCACAAAACCAATAACAAACAGCTATGAGAGATACATCACAAAACTAATAACAAACAGCTATGAGAGATACATCACAAAACTAATAACAAACAGCTATGAGAGATCCATCACAAAACAAATAACAAACAGCTATGGGAGATCCACCACAAAACCAATAACAAACAGCTATGAGAGATACATCACAACCAATAACCAACAGCTATGGGAGATCCATCACAAAACAAATAACAAACAGCTATGGGAGATTCATCACAAAACAAATAACAAACAGCTATGGGAGATCCACCACAAAACCAATAACAAACAGCTATGGGAGATCCATATCACAACCAATAACAAACAGCTATGGGAGGTCCATCACAAAATCAATAACAAACAGCTATGAGAGATACATCACAAAACCAATAACAAACAGCTATGGGCGATCCATCACAAAACCAATAACAAACAGCTATGAGAGATCCATCACAAAACCAATAACAAACAGCTATGGGAGACGCATCACAAAACCAATAACAAAGATATATAGGGGATCCATCTCAATACCATTAACAAACAGCTATGGGAGATCCATCACAAAACCAACAACAAACAGCTATGAGAGATACATCACAAAACCAATAACAAAGAGTTATAGGAGATCCATCACACAACCATTAACAAACAGCTATGGGAGATCCATCACAAAACCAATAGCAAACAGCTATGGGAGATCCATCACAAAACCAATAACAAACAGCTATGGGAGATTCATCACAAAACCAATAACAAACAGCTTTGGGAGGTCCACCACAAAACTAATATTAAACAGCTATGGGAGATCCATATCACAACCAATAACAAACAGATATGGGAGATCCATCTCAAAACCAATAACAAACAGCTATGGGCGATCCATCACAAATCCAATAACAAAAAGCTAAGGGAGATCCATCACAACACCAATAACAAACAGCTATGAGAGGTCCATCACAAACCCAATAACAAACAGTTATGGGAGATCCATATCACAACCAATAACAAACAGCTATGGGAGATCAATTACAAAACCAATAACAAACAGCTATGGGCGATCCATCACAAAAACAATAACAAACAGCTATGGGAGACCCATCACAAAACCAATAACAAACAGCTATGGGAGATTCATCACAAAACCAATAACAAACAGCTATGGGAGATCCACCACAAAACCAATAACAAACAGCTATAGGAGATCCATATCACAACCAATAACCAACAGCTATGGGAGATCCATCACAGAACCATTAACAAACAGCTATGGGAGATCAATCACAAAACCAATAACAAACAGCTATGGGCGATCCATCACAAAACCATTAACAAACAGCTATGGGGGATCCATCACAAAACCAATAACAAACAGCTATGGGAGACCCATCACAAAACCACCAATAACAAACAGCTGTGGGAGATCCATCACAAAACCAATAACAAACAGCTATGGGGGATCCATCACAATACCAATAACAAACAGCTATGGGCGATCCATCACAAAACCATTAACAAAAAGCTATGGGAGATCCATCACAAAATCAATAACAAAAAGCTATGAGAGATACATCACAAAACCAATAACAAACAGCTGTTGGAGATCCATATCACACCCAATAACAAACAGCTATGGGAGGTCGATCACAAAAAACCAATAACAAACAGCTATGGGCGATCCATCACAAAACCAATAACAAACAGCTATGAGAGATCCATCACAAAACCAATAACAAACAGCTATTGGAGACCCATCACAAAACCAATAACAAAGAGATATAGGGGATCCATCTCAATACCATTAACAAACAGCTATGGGAAATCCATCACAAAACCAATAACAAACAGCTATGAGAGATACATCACAAAACCAATAACAAAGAGCTATCGGAGATCAATCACACAACCATTAACAAACAGTTATGGGAGATCCATCACAAAACCAATAATAAAGAGCTATGGGAGATACACCACAAAACCAATAACAAACAGCTATGGGCGATCCATCACCATACCAATAACAAACAGTTATGGGAGATCCATCAGAATACCAATAACAAACAGCTATGGGAGATTCATCACAAAACCAATAACAAACAGCTTTGGGAGATCCACCACAAAACCAATATCAAACAGCTATGGGAGATCCATATCACAACCAATAACAAACAGCTATGGGAGATCCATCACAAAACCAATAACAAACAGCTATGGGAGATCCATCACAATACCAATAACAAACAGCTATGGGAGATCCATCACAAAACCAATAACAAACAGCTATGGGAGACCCATCACAAAACTAATAACAAACAGCTATGGGAGATCCATCACAAAACCAATAACAAACAGCTATGAGAGATCCATCACACAACCAATAACAAACAGCTATGGGAGATCCACCACACAACCAATAACAAACAGCTATGGGAGATCCATCACACAACCAATAACAAAGAGCTATGGGAGATCGATCACAAAACCAATAACAAACAGCTATGGGCGATCCATCACAATACCAATAACAAACAGCTATGGGAGATCCATCACAAAACAAATAACAAACAGCTATGGGAGATCCATCACGCAATCAATAACAAACAGCTATGTGCGATCCATCGCAAAACCAATAACAAACAGCTATGAGAGATCCATCACAAAACCAATAACAAACAGCTATGAGAGATCCATCAAAAAACCAATAACAAACAGCTATGTGAGATCCATCACAAAACCAATAACAAACAGTTATGGTAGATCCATCACAAAACAAATAACAAACAGCTATGGGAGATTCATCACAAAACCAATAACAAACAGCTATGGGAAATCCACCACAAAACCAATAACAAACAGCTATGGGAGTTCCATATCACAACCAATAACAAACAGCTATAGGAGGTCCATCACAAAACCAATAACAAACAGCTATGGGCGATCCATCACAAAACCAATAACAAACAGCTATGAGAGATCCATCACAAAACTAATAACAAACAGCTATGGGAGACCCATCACACAACCAATAACAAACAGCTATGGGAGATCCATCACACAACCATTAACAAACAGCTATGGGAGACCCATCACACAACCAATAACAAACAGCTATGGGAGATCCATCACACAACCATTAACAAACAGTTATGGGAGGTCCATCACAAAACCAATAGCAAACAGCTTTGGGAGATTCATCACAAAACCAATAACAAACAGCTATGGGAGATCCATCACAAAACCATTAACAAACAGCTATGGGAGTTCCTTCACAAAACCAATAACAAACAGCTATGGGCGATCCATCAAAATACCAATAACAAACAGCTATTGGAGATCCATCACAAAACCAATAACAAACAGCCATGGGAGACCCATCACAAAACCAATAACAAATAGCTATGAGAGATCCATCACAAAACCAATACCAAACAGCTATGGGAGATCCATCACAAAACCAATATCAAACAGCTATGGGAGATACATCACAAAACCAATAACAAACAACTTTGGGAGATCAATCATAAAACCAATAACAAACATATATGGAAGATCCATCACAAAACCAAGAACAAACATCTATGGGAGATCCATCACAAAACCAATTACAAACAGCTATGGGAGATCCATCACACAACCAATAACAAACAGATATTGGAGTTACATCACACAACCATTAACAAACAGCTATGGGAGACCCATCACAATACCAATAACAAACAGATATGGGGGATCCATCACAAAACCAATAACAAACAGCTATGAGAGATCCATCACAAAACCAATACCAAACAGCTATGGGAGATCCATCACAAAACCAATAACAAACAGCTATGAGAGATCCATCACAAAACCAATAACAAACAGATATGGGGGATCCATCACAAAACCAATAACAAACAGCTATGGGAGACCCATCACAAAACCATTAACAAACAAATATGGGGGATCCATCACAAAACCAATAACAAACAGCTATGGGAGACCCATCACAAAACCAATAACAAACAGCTATGGGAGATCCATCACACAACCAATAACAAACAGCTATGGGAGATCCATCACAAACCCATTAACAAACAGCTAATGGAGATCCATCACAAAACCAATAAAAAACAGCTATGGGAGATACATCACAAAACCAATAACAAAGAGATATGGGAGTACCGTCACAAAACCAATAACAAACAGCTATGGGAGATCCATATCACAACCAATAACAAACATCTATGAGAGATCCATCACAAAACCAATAACAAACAGGTATGGGAGACCCATCACAAAACCAATAAGAAAGAGATATGGGGGATCCATCACAAACCCAATAACAAAGAGCTATTGGAGATCCATCACAAAACCAATAACAAACAGCTATGGGAGATCCATCACACAACCAATATCAAACAGCTATGGAAGATCCATATCACAAACAATAACAAACAGCTATGGGAGATCCATCACAAAACCAATAACAAGCAGCTATGGGCGATATATCACAAAACCAATAACAAAAAGCTATGGGAGATCCATCACACTATCAATGTTGGAGGGGCATATTTGCTATCAATCATGGCGGGGCATATTTCCTATCAATCATGGAGGAGCATATTACCTATCAATCTGGGAGGGGCATATTACCTATCAATGTTGGAGGAGGATATTACCTATCAATCTTGGAGGGGCATATTACCTATCAATCTTGGAGGGGCATATTACCTATCAATCTTGGAGGGGCATATTTCCTATCAATCTTGGAGGGGCATATTACCTATCAATCTTGGAGGGGCATATTACATATCAATCTTGGAGGGGGATATTTCCTATCAAATTTGGAGGGGCATATTTCCTATCAATATTGGATGGGCATATTACCTATTAATCTTGGAGGGGGATATATCTTATCAATCTTGGAGGGGGATATTTGATATCAATCTTGGAGGGGCATATTTCCTTTCAATCTTGGAGGGGAATATTACCTATCAATCTTGGCGGGACATATTTCCTATCAATCTTGGAGGGGCATATTTCCTATCAATCTTGGAGGGGGATGTTACCTATCAATCTTGGAGGGGATATTTCATATCAATCTTGGAGGGGGATATTTCCTTTTAATCTTGGAGGGGGATATTTCCTATCAATCTTGGAGGGGCATATTTCCTATCAATCTTGGAGGGGGATATTTCCTATCAATCTTGGAGGGGCATATTTCCTATCAATCTTGGATGGGGATATTTCCTATCAATCTTGGAGGGGGATAGTTCCGATCAATCTTGGAGGGGCATATTTCCTATCAATCTTGGAGGGGCATATTTCCTATCAATCTCGGAGGGGCATATTTCCTATCAATCTTGGAGGGGCATATTTCCTATCAATCTTGGAGGGGGATGTTACCTATCAATCTTGGAGGAGGATATTTCATATCAATCTTGGAGGGGGATGTTACATATCAATCTTGGAGGGGGATATTTCCTAACAATCTTGGAGGGGGATATTTCCTATCAATCTTGGAGGGGCATATTTCCTATCAATCTTGGGGGGATGTTACCTATCAATCTTGGAGGGGGATATTTCATATCAATCTTGGAGGGGGATATTTCCTATCAATCTTGGAGGGGGATATTTCCTATTAATCTTGAAGGGGCATATTTCCTATCAATCTTGGAAGGGGATATTTCCTATCAATCTTGGAGGGGCATATTTCCTATCAATCTTGGAGGGGGATAGTTCCTATCAATCTTGGAGGGGCATATTTCCTATCAATCTTGGAGGGGCATATTTCCTATCAATCTTGGAGGGGCATGTTTCCTATCAATCTTGGAGGGGCATATTTCATATCAATCTTGGAGGGGGATATTTCCTATCAATCTTGGAGGGGCATATTTCCTATTAATCTTGGAGGGGGATAGTTCCTATAAATATTGGAGGGGCATATTTCCTATCAATCTTGGAGGGGCATATTTCCTATCAATCTTGGAGGGGCATATTTGATATCAATCTTGGAGGGGCATATTTCCTATGAATCTTGGAGGGCATATTTCATAACAATCTTGTAGGGGGATATTTGCTATCAATAATGGCAGGGGATATTACCTATCAATCTTGGAGGGGCATATTTCCCATGAATCTTGGATGGGGCATATTTCCTATCAATCTTGGAGGGGGATATTTCCTATCAATCTTGGAGGGGGATATTTCCTATCAGTCTTGGAGGGGCATATTACCTATCAATCTTGGAGGGGCATATTACCTATAAATCTTGGAGGGGCATATTACCTATCAATCTTGGAGGGGCATACTACCTATCTATCTTGGAGGGGCTTATTTCCTATCAATCTTGGAGGGGCATAGTTCATATCAATCTTGGAGGGGCATATTACCTATCAATCTTGGAGGGGCATATATCCTCTCAACTTTGGAGGGGCATATTTCCTATCAATCTTGGATGGGGCATATTACCTATCAATCTTGGAGGGGCATGTTTACTATCAATCTTGGAGGGGGGTATTTCCTATCAATATTGGTGAGGGATATTTCCTATCAATCTTGGAGGGGAATATTACCTATCAATGTTGGAGGAGGATATTACCTATCAATCTTGGAGGGGCATATTACCTATCAATCTTGGAGGGGCATATTACCTATCAATCTTGGAGTGGGGTATTAACTATCAATCTTGGAGGTACATATTTCCTATCAATCTTGGAGTGGGATATTACCTATCAATCTTGGAGGGGCATATTACATATCAATCTTGGAGGGGGATATTTCCTATCAACTTTGGAGGGGCATATTTGCTATCAATATTGGAGGGGCATATTACCTATTAATCTTGGAGGGGGATATTTCTTATCAATCTTGGAGGGGGATATTTGATATCAATCTTGGAGGGGCATATTTGCTATCAATCTTGGAGGGGAATATTACCTATCAATCTTGGCCGGACATATTTCCTATCAATCTTGGAGGGGCATATTTCCTATCAATCTTGGAGGGGGATAGTTCCTATCAATCTTGAGGGGGATGTTACCTATCAATCTTGGAGCGGGATGTTACCTATCAATAATGGAGGGGATATTTCATATCAATCTTGGAGGGGGATATTTCATTTTCATCTTGGAGGGGGATATTTCCTATCAATCTTGGAGGGGCATATTTCCTATCAATCTTGGAGGGGGATATTTCCTATCAATCTTGGAGGGGCATATTTCCTATCAATCTTGGAGGGGGATATTTCCTATCAATCTTGGAGGGGGATATTTCCTATCAATCTTGGAGGGGCATATTTCCTATCAATCTTGGAGGGGCATATTTCCTATAATCTTGGAGGGGCATATTTCCTATCAATCTTGGAGGGGCATATTTCCTATCAATCTTGGAGGGGCATATTTCCTATCAATCTTGGAGGGGGATATTACCTATCAATCTTGGAGGGGGATATTTCATATCAATCTTGGAGGGGGATGTTACATATCAATCTTGGAGGGGGATATTTCCTAACAATCTATGAGGGGGATATTTCCTATCAATCTTGGAGGGGCATATTTCATATCAATCTTGGTGGGGGATATTTACTATCAAACTTGGAGGTGCATATTTCCTATCAATCTTGGAGGGGGATATTTCCTATTAATCTTGAAGGGGCATATTTCCTATCAATCTTGGAAGGGGATATTTCCTATCAATCTTGGAGGGGCATATTTCCTATCAATCTTGGAGGGGGATAGTTCCTATCAATCTTGGAGGGGCATATTTCCTATCAATCTTGGAGGGGAATATTTCCGATCAATCTTGGAAGGGCATATTTCCTATCAATCTTGGAGGGGGATATTTCCTATCAATCTTGGAGGGGCATATTTCCTATCAATCTTGGAGGGGGATATTTCCTATCAATCTTGGAGGGGGATATTTCCTATCAATCTTGGAGGGGGATATTTCCTATCAATCTTGGAGGGGCATATTACTATCAATCTTGGAGGGGCATATTACCTATCAATTTTGGAGGGACATATTTGCTATCAATCCTGGAGTGGCATATTTGCTATGAATTTTGGAGGGGCATATTTGATATCAATCTTGGAGGGCCAAATTTGCTATCAATCTTGGAGGGGCATATTTACTATCTATCTTGGAGGGTGATATTTCCTATCAATCTTGGAGGGGAATATTTCCTATCAATCTTGGAGGGGCATATTTCCTATCAATCTTGGTGGGGCATATTTACTATCAATCATGGAGGAGGATATTTCCTATTAATCTTGGAGGGGGATGTTACCTATCAATCTTGGAGGGGCATATTTCCTATCAATCTTGGAGGGGCATATTTCCTATCAATCTTGGAGGGGGATATTTCCTATCAATCTTGGAGGGGCATATTACCTATCAATCTTGGAGGGGCATATTACCTATCAATCTTGGAGGGGCATATTTCATATCAATCTTGGAGGGGCATATTATCTATCAATCTTGGAGGGGCATATTTCCTCTCAACTTTGGAGGGGCATATTTACTATTAATCTTGGATGGGGCATATTACCTATCAATCTTGGAGGGGCATATTTACTATCAACTTTGGAGGGGCATATTTGATATCAATCTGGGAGGGGCATATTTCCTATCAATCTTGGAGGGGGATATTTGCTATCAATCTTGGAGGGGGATATTTCCTATCAATAATGGAGAGGGATATTTCCTATAAATCTTGGAGGGGGATATTACATATCAATCTTGGAGGGGGGTATTTACTATCAATCTTGGAGGGGCATGTTTCCTATCAATCTTGGAGGGGAATATTACCTATCAATCTTGGTGGGGCATATTTCCTATCAATCATGGAGGGGGATATTTCCTACCAATCTTGGCGGGGGATATTTCCTATCAATCTTGGAGGGGCATATTTGCTATCAATCTTGGAGGGGGATATTTGATATCAATCTTGGAGGGGCATCTTTCCTATCAATCTTGGAGGGCATATTTCCTATCAATCTTGGAGGGGGATATTTGCTATCAATAATGGAAGGGGATATTAGCTATCAATCTTGGAGGGGCATATTTCCTATCAATCTTGGATGGGGCAGATATCCTATCAATCTTGGAGGGTGATATTTCCTATCAATCTTGGAGGGGGATATTTCCTATCAATCTTGGAGAGGCATATTTACTACCAATCTTGGAGGGGCATATTTTATATCCGTCTTGCAGGGGCATATTTCCTATTAATCTTGGAGGGGCATATTTCTTATTAACTTTGGAGGGGCATATTTGCTATCAATCTTGGAGGCAGATAGTTCTTATCAATCTTGGACGGGGATATTTCCTATCAATCTTGGGGGGCATATTTCCTATGAATCTTGGAGGGGGATATTTCCTATCAATCATGGAGGGGCATATTTCTTATCAATCTTGGAGAGGCATATTTGCTATCAATCTTGGAGGGCCATATTTGCTATCAATCTTGGAGGAGGATATTTCCTATCAATTTTGGAGGGGCATATTTGCTATCAATCCTGGAGTGGCATATTTGCTATGAATCTTGGAGGGGCATATTTGATATCAATCTTGGAGGGCCAAATTTGCTATCAATCTTGGAGGGGCATATTTACTATCTATCTTGGAGGGTGATATTTCCTATCAATCTTGGAGGGGAATATTTCCTATCAATCTTGGAGGGGCATATTTCCTATCAATCTTGGTGGGGCATATTTACTATCAATCATGGAGGAGGATATTTCCTATCAATCTTGGAGGGGGATGTTACCTATCAATCTTGGAGGGGCATATTTCCTATCAATCTTGGAGGGGCATATTTCCTATCAATCTTGGAGGGGGATATTTCCTATCAATCTTGGAGGGGCATATTTCCTATCAATCTTGGAGGGGCATATTTCCTATCAATCTTGGAGGGGGATATTTCCTATCAATCTTGGAGGGCATATTTCCTATCAATCTTGGAGGGGCATATTTCCTATCAATCTTGGAGGGGCATATTTCCTATCAATCTTGGAGGGGGATATTTCCTATCAATCTTGGAGGGGCATATTTCCTATCAATCTTGGAGGGGCATATTTCCTATCAATCTTGGTGGGGCATATTTGATATCAATCTTGGAGGGGCATATTTCCTATCAATCTTGGAGGGCATATTTCCTATCAATCTTGTAGGGGGATATTTTCTATCAATAATGGAAGAGGATATTACCTATCATTCTTGGAGGGGCATATTTCCTATCAATCTTGGATGGAACATATTTCCTATCAATCTTGGAGGGGGATATTTCCTATCAATCTTGGAGGGGGATATTTCCTATCAATCTTGGAGGGGCATATTACTATCAATCTTGGAGGGGCATATTACCTATCAATCTTGGAGGGGCATTTTACCTATCAATCTTGGAGGGGCATATTTCCTATCAATCTTGGTGGGGCATATTTGATATCAATCATGGAGGGGCATATTTCCTATCAATCTTGGATGGCATATTTCCTATCAATCTTGTAGGGGGATATTTGCTATCAATAACGGAAGAGGATATTACCTATCATTCTTGGAGGGGCATATTTCCTATCAATCTTGGATGGACATATTTCCTATCAATCTTGGAGGGGGATATTTCCTATCAATCTTGGAGGGGGATATTTCCTATCAATCTTGGAGGGGCATATTACTATCAATCTTGGAGGGGCATATTACCTATCAATCTTGGAGGGGCATATTACCTATCAATCTTGGAGGGGCATACTACCTATCAATCTTGGAGGGACATATTTCCTATCAATCTTGGAGGGGCATATTTCATATCAATCTTGGAGGGGCATATTTCACATCAATCTTGGAGGGGCATATTATCTATCAATCTTGGAGGGGCATATTTCCTCTCAACTTTGGAGGGGCATATTTCCTATTAATCTTGGATGGGGCATATTACCTATCAATCTTGGAGGGGCATATTTCCTATCAACTTTGGAGGGGCATATTTGATATCAATCTGGGAGGGGCATATTTCCTATCAATCTTGGAGGGGGATATTTCCTATCAATCTAGGAGGGGCATATTTCCTATCAATCTTGGAGGGGGATATTTCCTATCAATCTTGGAGGGGCATATTTCCTATCAATCTTGGAGGGGGATAGTTCCTATCAATCTTGGAGGGGCATAATTCCTATCAATCTTGGAGGGGCATATTTCCTATCAATCTTGGTGGGGCATATTTGATATCAATCTTGGAGGGGCATATTTCCTATCAATCTTGGAGGGCATATTTCCTATCAATCTTGTAGGGGGATATTTTCTATCAATAATGGAAGAGGATATTACCTATCATTCTTGGAGGGGCATATTTCCTGTCAATCTTGGATGGAACATATTTCCTATCAATCTTGGAGGGGGATATTTCCTATCAATCTTGGAGGGGGATATTTCCTATCAATCTTGGAGGGGCATATTACTATCAATCTTGGAGGGGCATATTACCTATCAATCTTGGAGGGGCATTTTACCTATCAATCTTGGAGGGGCATATTTCCTATCAATCTTGGTGGGGCATATTTGATATCAATCATGGAGGGGCATATTTCCTATCAATCTTGGATGGCATATTTCCTATCAATCTTGTAGGGGGATATTTGCTATCAATAACGGAAGAGGATATTACCTATCATTCTTGGAGGGGCATATTTCCTATCAATCTTGGATGGAACATATTTCCTATCAATCTTGGAGGGGGATATTTCCTATCAATCTTGGAGGGGGATATTTCCTATCAATCTTGGAGGGGCATATTACTATCAATCTTGGAGGGGCATATTACCTATCAATCTTGGAGGGGCATATTACCTATCAATCTTGGAGGGGCATACTACCTATCAATCTTGGAGGGACATATTTCCTATCAATCTTGGAGGGGCATATTTCATATCAATCTTGGAGGGGCATATTTCATATCAATCTTGGAGGGGCATATTTCCTATCAATCTTGGTGGGGCATATTTGATATCAATCATGGAGGGGCATATTTCCTATCAATCTTGGATGGCATATTTCCTATCAATCTTGTAGGGGGATATTTGCTATCAATAACGGAAGAGGATATTACCTATCATTCTTGGAGGGGCATATTTCCTATCAATCTTGGATGGAACATATTTCCTATCAATCTTGGAGGGGGATATTTCCTATCAATCTTGGAGGGGGATATTTCCTATCAATCTTGGAGGGGCATATTACTATCAATCTTGGAGGGGCATATTACCTATCAATCTTGGAGGGGCATATTACCTATCAATCTTGGAGGGGCATACTACCTATCAATCTTGGAGGGACATATTTCCTATCAATCTTGGAGGGGCATATTTCATATCAATCTTGGAGGGGCATATTTCATATCAATCTTGGAGGGGCATATTTCCTATTAATCTTGGAGGGGCATATTTCCTATTAACTTTGGAGGGGCATATTTGCTATCAATCTTGGAGGCAGATAGTTCTTATCAATCTTGGACGGGGATATTTCCTATCAATCTTGGGGGCATATTTCCTATGAATCTTGGAGGGGGATATTTCCTATCAATCATGGAGGGGCATATTTCTTATCAATCTTGGAGAGGCATATTTGCTATCAATCTTGGAGGGCCATATTTGCTATCAATCTTGGAGGAGGATATTTCCTATCAATTTTGGAGGGACATATTTGCTATCAATCCTGGAGTGGCATATTTGCTATGAATTTTGGAGGGGCATATTTGATATCAATCTTGGAGGGCCAAATTTGCTATCTATCTTGGAGGGTGATATTTCCTATCAATCTTGGAGGGGAATATTTCCTATCAATCTTGGAGGGGCATATTTCCTATCAATCTTGGTGGGGCATATTTACTATCAATCATGGAGGAGGATATTTCCTATTAATCTTGGAGGGGGATGTTACCTACCAATCTTGGAGGGGCATATTTCCTATCAATCTTGGAGGGGCATATTTCCTATCAATCTTGGAGGGGGATATTTCCTATCAATCTTGGAGGGGCATATTACCTATCAATCTTGGAGGGGCATACTACCTATCAATCTTGGAGGGGCATATTTCATATCAATCTTGGAGGGGCATATTTCATATCAATCTTGGAGGGGCATATTATCTATCAATCTTGGAGGGGCATATTTCCTCTCAACTTTGGAGGGGCATATTTCCTATTAATCTTTGATGGGGCATATTACCTATCAATCTTGGAGGGGCATATTTCCTATCAACTTTGGAGGGGCATATTTGATATCAATCTGGGAGGGGCATATTTCCTATCAATCTTGGAGGGGGATATTTGCTATCAATCTTGGAGGGGGATATTTCCTATCAATATTGGAGAGGGATATTTCCTATAAATCTTGGAGGGGGATATTACATATTAATCTTGGAGGGGGGTATTTACTATCAATCTTGAAGGGGCATGTTTCCTATCATTCTTGGAGGGGAATATTACCTATCAATCTTGGTGGGGCATATTTCCTATCAATCATGGAGGGGGATATTTCCTACCAATCTTGGCGGGGGATATTTCCTATCAATCTTGGTGGGGCATATTTGATATCAATCATGGAGGGGCATATTTCCTATCAATCTTGGATGGCATATTTCCTATCAATCTTGTAGGGGGATATTTGCTATCAATAACGGAAGAGGATATTACCTATCATTCTTGGAGGGGCATATTTCCTATCAATCTTGGATGGAACATATTTCCTATCAATCTTGGAGGGGGATATTTCCTATCAATCTTGGAGGGGGATATTTCCTATCAATCTTGGAGGGGCATATTACTATCAATCTTGGAGGGGCATATTACCTATCAATCTTGGAGGGGCATATTACCTATCAATCTTGGAGGGGCATATTTCCTATCAATCTTGGAGGGGCATATTCATATCAATCTTGGAGGGGCATATTTCATATCAATCTTGGAGGGGCATATTTCCTATTAATCTTGGAGGGGCATATTTCCTATTACTTTGGAGGGGCATATTTGCTATCAATCTTGGAGGCGATAGTTCTTATCAATCTTGGACGGGGATATTTCCTATCAATCTTGGGGGGGGATATTTCCTATGAATCTTGGAGGGGGATATTTCCTATCAATCATGGAGGGGCATATTTCTTATCAATCTTGGAGAGGCATATTTGCTATCAATCTTGGAGGGCCATATTTGCTATCAATCTTGGAGGAGGATATTTCCTATTAATTTTGGAGGGGCATATTTGCTATCAATCCTGGAGGGGGATATTTCCTATCAATCTTGGAGGGGCATATTTCCTATCAATCTTGGAGGGGCATATTTCCTATCAATCTTGGTGGGGCATATTTCCTATCAATCTTGGAGGGGGATATTTCCTATCAATCTTGGAGGGGGATATTTCCTATTAATCTTGGAGGGGGATATTTTCTATCAATCTTGGAGGGGGATATTACCTATCAATATTGGAGGGGCATATTTCCTATCAATCTTGGAGGGGCATATTTCCTATCAATCTTGGAGGGGCATATTTCCTATCAATCTTGGAGGGGGATATTTCCTATCAATCTTGGAGGGGGATATTTCCTATCAATCTTGGAGGGGCATATAAACTACCAATATTGGAGGGGCATATTTTATATTAATCTTGCAGGGGCATATTTCCTATTAATCTTGGAGGGGCATATTTCCTATCAACTTTGGAGGGCATATATGCTATCAATCTTGGAGGCGGATAGTTCTTATCAATCTTGGATGGGGATATTACCTATCAATATTGGAGGGGCATATTTCCTATCAATCTTGGAGGGGCATATTTCCTATCAATCTTGGAGGGGCATATTTCCTATCAATCTTGGAGGGGGATTTTACCTATCAATCTTGGAGGGGGATATTTCATATCAATCTTGGAGGGTGATATTTCCTATCAATCTTGGAGGGGCATATTTCCTATCAATCTTGGAGGGGGATATTTCCTATCAATCTTGGAGGGGCATATTTCCTATCAATCTTGGAGGGGGATATTTCCTATCAATCTTGGAGGGGCATATTTCCTATCAATCTTGGAGGGGCATATTTCCTATCAATCTTGGAGGGGGATATTTCCTATCAATCTTGGAGGGGCATATTTGCTATCAATCTTGGAGGGGGATATTTCTATCAATCTTGGAGGGCATATTTCCTATCATCTTGGAGGTATTTCCTATCAATTTGGAGGGGGATATTTCCTATCAATCTTGGAGGGGCATATTTCCTATCAATCTTGGAGGGGCATATTTCCTATCAATCTTGGAGGGGCATATTTTCTATCAATCTTGGAGGGGCATATTTCCTATCAATCTTGGAGGGGCATATTACCTATCAATCTTGGAGGGGCATATTTCCTATCAATCTTGGAAGGGCATATTTCCTCTTAACTTTATAGGGGCATATTTCCTATCAATCTTGGATGGGGCATATTTTCTATCCATCTTGGAGGGGCATATTTCCGATCAATCTTGGAAGGGCATATTTCCTCTCAATCTGTAGGGGCATATTTCCTATCAATCTTGGATTGTGCATATTTCCTATCAACCTTGGAGGGGCATATTTTCTATCAATCTTGGAGGGGCATATTTCTTATCAATCTTGGATGGGCATATTTGCTATCAATCTTGGAGGGGCATATTTGCTATCAATCTTGGAGGGGCATATTTGCTATCAATCTTGGAGGGGCATATTTTCTATTAATCTGGAGGGGCATATTTGCTATCAAATTTGGAGGGGCATATTTGCTATCAATCTTGGAGGGGGATATTTCTTATCAATCTTGGAGGGGGATATTTCCTATCAATCTTGGAGGGGGCATATTTCCTATGAATCTTGGAGGGGGATATTTCCTATCAATCTTGGAGGGCATATTTCCTATCAATCTTGGAGGGGCATATTTCCTATCAATCTTGGAGGGGGATATTTCCTATCAATCTTGGAGGGGGATATTTCCTATCAATCTTGGAGGGGCATATTTCCTATCAATCTTGGAGGGGCATATTTCCTATCAATCTTGGAGGGGCATATTTCCTATCAATCTTGGAGGGGCATATTTCCTATCAATCTTGGAGGGGCATATTTCATCAATCTTGGAGGGGCATATTTCATATCAATCTTGGAGGGGCATATTTCCTATCAATCTTGGAGGGCATATTTCCTATTAACTTGGAGGGGCATATTTCCTATCAATCTTGGAGGGGATATTTCCTATCAATCTTGGAGGGGATATTTCCTATCAATCTTGGAGGGGATATTCCTATCAATGGAGGGGCATATTTCCTATCAATCTTGGAGGGGGATATTTCCTATCAATCTTGGAGGGGCATATTTGCTATCAATCTTGGAGGGGCATATTTCCTATGAATCTTGGAGGGGCATATTTGATATCAATCTTGGAGGGGCATATTTGCTATCAATCTTGGAGGGTGATATTTCCTATCAATCTTGGAGGGGAATATTTCCTATCAATCTTGGAGGGGCATATTTCCTATCAATCTTGGAGGGGATATTTGCTATCAATCTTGGAGGGGGATATTTCCTATCAATCTTGGAGGGGGATATTACCTCAATCTTGGAGGGGCATATTTCCTATCAATCTTGGAGGGGGATATTTCCTATCAATCTTGGAGGGGGATATTTCCTATCAATCTTGGAGGGGCATATTTCCTATCAATCTTGGAGGGGCATATTTCCTATCAATCTTGGAGGGGCATATTTCCTATCAATCTTGGAGGGGCATATTTGCTATCAATCTTGGAGTGGGATATTTCTTATCAATCTTGGAGGGGCATATTTCCTATCAATTTTGGAGGGGCATATTTCCTATCAATCTTGGATGGGGCATATTTCCTATCAATCTTGGAGGGGCATATTTCCTATCAATCTTGGAGGGGCATATTTCCTATCAATCTTGGAGGGGGATATTTCCTATTAATCTTGGAGGGGCATATTTCCTATCAATCTTGGAGGGGCATATTTCCTATCAATCTTGGAGGGGCATATTTCCTATCAATCTTGGAGGGGGGAGCATATTTCCTATGAATCTTGGAGAGGGATATTTGCTATCAATCTTGGAGGGGGACAGTTCTCATCAATATTGGAGGGGGATATTTCCTATGAACTTTGCAGGGGCATTTTTGATATCAATCTTGGAGGGGCATATTTCCTATCAATATTGGAGAGGGATATTTCCTATCA
>CM026402.1:9177734-9315839 GCA_014843695.1 Archivesica marissinica | reverse complement strand
CATATAGGAGTAGGGAACATTGGAATCACATATAGGAGTAGGGGACATTGGAATCACATATAGGAGTAGGGGACATTGGAATCACATATAGGAGTAGGGAACATTGGAATCACATATAGGAGTAGGGAACATTGGAATCACATATAGAAGTAGGGAACATTGGAATCACATATAGGAGTAGGGAACATTGGAATCACATATAGAAGTAGGGAACATTGGAATCACATATAGGAGTAGGGAACATTGGAATCACATATAGAAGTAGGGAACATTGGAATCACATATAGGAGTAGGGGACATTGGAATCACATATAGGAGTAGGGGACATTGGAATCACATATAGGAGTAGGGAACATTGGAATCACATATAGGAGTAGGGAACATTGGAATCACATATAGGAGTAGGGAACATTGGAATCACATATAGGAGTAGGGAACATTGGAATCACATATAGGAGTAGGGAACATTGGAATCACATATAGGAGTAGGGAACATTGGAATCACATATAGAAGTAGGGAACATTGGAATCACATATAGGAGTAGGGAACATTGGAATCACATATAGGAGTAGGGAACATTGGAATCACATATAGGAGTAGGGAACATTGGAATCACATATAGGAGTAGGGAACATTGGAATCACATATAGGAGTAGGGAACATTGGAATCACATATAGGAGTAGGGAACATTGGAATCACATATAGGAGTAGGGAACATTGGAATCACATATAGGAGTAGGGAACATTGGAATCACATATAGGAGTAGGGAACATTGGAATCACATATATGAGTAGGGAACTATGGAATCACATATAGGAGTAGGGAACATTGGAATTACATATAGGAGTAGGGAACATTGGAATCACATATAGGAGTAGGGAACATTGGAATCAAATATAGGAGTAGGGAACATTGGAATCACATATAGGAGTAGGGAACATTGGTATAACGAGTAGGGAACATTGGAATCACATATAGAAATAGAGAACATTGGTATCACATATAGGAGTAGGGGACATTGGAATCACATATAGGAGTAGGGGACATTGGAATCACGATTAGGGCACATTGGAATCACATATAGGAGTAGGGAACTATGGAATCACATATAGAAGTAGGGTACATTGGAATCACATATAGGAGTAGGGAACATTGGAATCAAATATAGGAGTAGGGAACATTGGAATCACATATAGGAGTAGGGAACATTGGTATCACGAGTAGGGAACATTGGAATCACATATAGAAATAGAGAACATTGGTATCACATATAGGAGTAGGGGACATTGGAATCACATATAGGAATAGGGGACATTGAAATCACATATATGATTAGGGAACATTGTAATCACATATAGGAGTAGGGAACATCGGAATCACATATAGGAGTAGGGAACATCGGAATCACATATAGAAGTAGGGAACATTGGAATCACATATAGGAGTAGGGGACATTGGAATCACATATAGGAGTAGGGAACGTTGGAATCACAAATAGGATTAGGGAACATTGGAATCACATATAGGAGTAGGGAACATTGGAATCACATATAGGAGTAGGGAACATTGGAATCACATATAGGAGTAGGGGACATTGGAATCACATATAGGAGTAGGGGATATTGGAATCACATATAGGAGTAGGGAACATTGGAATCACATATAGGAGTAGGGAACATTGGAATCACATATAGGAGTAGGGAACATTGGAATCACATATAGGAGTAGGGAACATTGGAATCACATATAGGAGTAGGGAACATTGGAATCACATATAGGAGTAGGGAACATTGGAATCACATATACGAGTAGGGAACATTGGAATCACGAGTAGGGAACATTGGAATCACATATAGGAGTAGGGAACATTGGAATCACATATAGGAGTAGGGAACATTGGAATCACATATAGGAGTAGGGAACATTGGAATCACATATAGGAGTAGGGAACATTGGAATCACATATAGGAGTAGGGAACATTGGAATCACATATAGGAGTAGGGAACATTGGAATCACATATAGGAGTAGGGACATTGGAATCACATATAGGAGTAGGGAACATTGGAATCAATTAGAGTAGGGAACATTGGAATCACATATAGGAGTAGGGAACATTGGAATCACATATAGGAGTAGGGAACATTGGAATCACATATAGGAGTAGGGAACATTGGAATCACATATAAGTAGGGAACATTGGAATCACATATAGGAGTAGGGGACATTGGAATCACATATAGGAGTAGGGGACATTGGAATCACATATAAGAGTAGGGAACATTTGAATCACATATAGGAGTAGGGAACATTGGAATCACGAGTAGGGAACATTGGAATCACATATAGGAGTAGGGAACATTGGAATCACGAGTAGGGAACATTGGAATCACATATAGGAGTAGGAAACATTGGAATCACATATATGAGTAGGGGACATTGGAATCACATATAGAAGTAGGGAACATTGGAATCACGATTAGGGCACATTGGAATCACATATAGGAGTAGGGAACTATGGAATCACATATAGGAGTACGGAACATTGGAATCACATATAGGAGTAGGGAACATTGAAATCACATATAGGAGTAGGGAACATTGGAATCAAATATAGGAGTAGGGAACATTGGAATCACATATAGGAGTAGGGAACATTGGTATCACGAGTAGGGAACATTGGAATCACATATAGAAATAGAGAACATTGGTATCACATATAGGAGTAGGGGACATTGGAATCACATATAGGAATAGGGGACATTGAAATCACATATATGATTAGGGAACATTGTAATCACATATAGGAGTAGGGAACATCGGAATCACATATAGGAGTAGGGAACATTGGAATCACATATAGGAGTAGGGGACATTGGAATCACATATAGGAGTAGGGAACATTGGAATCACATATAGGATTAGGGAACATTGGAATCACATATAGGAGTAGGGAACATTGGAATCACATATAGGAGTAGGGAACATTGGAATCACATATAGGAGTAGGGGACATTGGAATCACATATAGGAGTAGGGGACATTGGAATCACATATAGGAGTAGGGAACATTGGAATCACATATAGGAGTAGGGAACATTGGAATCACATATAGGAGTAGGGAACATTGGAATCACATATAGGAGTAGGGAACATTGGAATCACATATAGGAGTAGGGAACATTGGAATCACATATAGGATTAGGGAACATTGGAATCACATATACGAGTAGGGAACATTGGAATCACGAGTAGGGAACATTGGAATCACATATAGGAGTAGGGAACATTGGAATCACATATAGGAGTAGGGAACATTGGAATCACATATAGGAGTAGGGAACATTGGAATCACATATAGGAGTAGGGAACATTGGAATCACATATAGGAGTAGGGAACATTGGAATCACATATAGGAGTAGGGAACATTGGAATCACATATAGGAGTAGGGAACATTGGAATCACATATAGGAGTAGGGAACATTGGAATCACATATAGGTAGGGAACATTGGAATCACATATAGAGTAGGGAACATTGGAATCACGAGTAGGGAACATTGGAATCACATATAGGAGTAGGGAACATTGGAATCACATATAGGAGTAGGGAACATTGGAATCACATATAGGAGTAGGGAACATTGGAATCACATATAGGAGTAGGGAACATTGGAATCACATATAGGAGTAGGGAACATTGGAATCACATATAGGAGTAGGGAACATTGGAATCACATATAGGAGTAGGGGACATTGGAATCACATATAGGAGTAGGGGACATTGGAATCACATATAGGAGTAGGGAACATTGGAATCACGAGTAGGGAACATTGGAATCACATATAGGAGTAGGAAACATTGGAATCACATATATGAGTAGGGGACATTGGAATCACATATAGAAGTAGGGTACATTGGAATCACGAGTAGGGCACATTGGAATCACATATAGGAGTAGGGAACTATGGAATCACATATAGGAGTAGGGAACATTGGAATTACATATAGGAGTAGGGAACATTGGAATCACATATAGGAGTAGGGAACATTGGAATCAAATATAGGAGTAGGGAACATTGGAATCACATATAGGAGTAGGGAACATTGGTATAACGAGTAGGGAACATTGGAATCACATATAGAAATAGAGAACATTGGTATCACATATAGGAGTAGGGGACATTGGAATCACATATAGGAGTAGGGGACATTGGAATCACGATTAGGGCACATTGGAATCACATATAGGAGTAGGGAACATTGGAATCACATATAGGAGTAGGGAACATTGGAATCACATATAGGAGTAGGGAACATTGGAATCACGAGTAGGGAACATTGGAATCACATATAGAATAGAGAACATTGGTATCACATATAGGAGTAGGGGACATTGGAATCACATATAGGAGTAGGGAACATTGGAATCACATATAGGAGTAGGGAACATTGGAATCACATATAGGAGTAGGGAACATCGGAATCACATATAGGAGTAGGGAACATTGGAATCACATATAGGAGTAGGGGACATTGGAATCACATATAGGAGTAGGGAACATTGGAATCACATATAGGAGTAGGGAACATTGGAATCACATATAGGAGTAGGGAACATTGGAATCACATATAGGAGTAGGGAACATTGGAATCACATATAGGAGTAGGGAACATTGGAATCACATATAGGATTAGGGAACATTGGAATCACATATATGAGTAGGGAACATTGGAATCACAAGTAGGGAACATTGGAATCACATATAGGTGTAGGAAACATTGGAATCACATACAGAAGTAGGGAACATTGGAATCACATATAGGAGTAGGGGACATTGGAATCACATATAGGAGTAGGGGACATTGGAATCACATATAGGAGTAGGGAACATTTGAATCACATATAGGAGTAGGGAACATTGGAATCACGAGTAGGGAACATTGGAATCACATATAGGAGTAGGAAACATTGGAAACACATATATGAGTAGGGGACAATGGAATTACATATAGGAGTAGGGAACATTGGAATCACATATAGGATTAGGGAACATTGGAATCAAATATAGGATTAGGGAACATTGGAATCACATATAGGAGTAGGGGACATTGGAATCACGATTAGGGCACATTGGAATCACATATAGGAGTAGGGAACTATGGAATCACATATATAAGTAGGGAACATTGGAATCACATATAGGAGTAGGGAACATTGGAATCACATATAGGAGTAGGGAACATTGGAATCACAAATAGGATTAGGGAACATTGGAATCACATATAGGAGTAGGGAACATTGGAATCACATATAGGAGTAGGGAACATTGGAATCACATATAGGAGTAGGGGACATTGGAATCACATATAGGAGTAGGGGATATTGGAATCACATATAGGAGTAGGGAACGTTGGAATCACATATAGGAGTAGGGAACATTGGAATCACATATAGGAGTAGGGAACATTGGAATCACATATAGGAGTAGGGAACATTGGAATCACATATAGGAGTAGGGAACATTGGAATCACATATAGGATTAGGGAACATTGGAATCACATATACGAGTAGGGAACATTGGAATCACGAGTAGGGAACATTGGAATCACATATAGGAGTAGGAAACATTGGAATCACATATAGGAGTAGGGAACATTGGAATTACATATAGGAGTAGGGAACATTGGAATCACATATAGGAGTAGGGAACATTGGAATCACATATAGGAGTAGGGAACAGTGGAATCACATATAGAAGTAGGGAACATTGGAATCACATATAGGAGTAGGGGACATTGGAATCACATATAGGAGTAGGGGACATTGGAATCACATATAGGAGTAGGGAACATTGGAATCACATATAGGAGTAGGGAACATTGGAATCACGAGTAGGGAACATTGGAATCACATATATGAGTAGGAAACATTGGAATCACATATATGAGTAGGGGACATTGGAATCACATATAGAAGTAGGGAACATTGGAATCACGAGTAGGGCACATTGGAATCACATATAGGAGTAGGGAACTTGGAATCACATATAGGAGTAGGGAACATTGGAATTACATATAGGAGTAGGGAACATTGGAATCACATATAGGAGTAGGGAACATTGGAATCAAATATAGGAGTAGGGAACATTGGAATCACATATAGGAGTAGGGAACATTGGTATAACGAATAGGGAACATTGGAATCACATATAGAAATAGAGGACATTGGTATCACATATAGGAGTAGGGGACATTGGAATCACATATAGGGGTAGGGGACATTGAAATCACATATATGATTAGGGAACATTGGAATCACACATAGGAGTAGGGAACATTGGAATCACATATAGGAGTAGGGAACATTGGAATCACATATAGGAGTAGGGAACATTGGAATCACATATAGGAGTAGGGAACATTGGTATCATATATAGGATTAGGGAACAGAGCATGTAAATACATTTGAAGATGCCCGTGTTTATCTTCATACAATAGTATTAGTTTCTAAGGTCTGCATGTGAAATTCAGCCATGTGTTTTGGTAGATATTCTACTGAGAAGGAATGATTAAACAATACAATAAAATACCAACTTTATTTCACTCCAGACATGGACACATATCGATATTAGGACGTTTCTCGAAAGTATCCGTTTCGTATTGAGTGCATATTCAGGACACTGTCTAAGACATATGTGTAGATAGTGCTAAATCAAAGTAAAATGTTCTAGTCAAGTACACTTGGTTACAGAGATTGTACTACTGTGCATATGACATGATCCGTCGCACATTAACGTAATACGGTTGAGGCAAGTACACTTGGATACAGATATTGTACTATTGTGCATATGTCAGGATCCGTCGCACATTAACGTAATACGTTCGAGTCAAGTACACTTGGATACAGATATTGTACTACGTTGTGTATGTCAGGATCCGTCGCACATTAACGTAATACGTTCGAGTCAAGTACACTTGGATACAGAGATTGTACTACTTTGCATATGTCTAGATCCGTCGCACATTAACGTAATACGTTCGAGTCAAGTACACTTGGATACAGAGATTGTACTACTTTGCATATGTCAGGATCCCTCGCACATTAACGTAATACGTTCGAGTCAAGTACACTTGGATACAGAGATTGTACTACTTTGCATACGTCAGGATCCGTCGCACATTAACGTAATACGTTCGAGTCAAGTACACTTGGATACAGAGATTGTACTACTTTGCATATGTCAGGATCCGTCGCACATTAACGTAATACGTTCGAGTCAAGTACACTTGGATACAGAGATTGTACTACTTTGCATATGTCAGGATCCGTCGCACATTAACGTAATGCGTTCGAGTCAAGTACACTTGGATACAGAGATTGTACTACTGTGCATACTGATACAATTTGATAATATGATGTGTCGAGTGCAATAACTTTGACGATTGTTTTCACTTATTATACTCTGTAAGCAATGTGCTTGTCACCACACGCACCAATACTGTTCTCATCAGCATTGTTCATTGAATCTATTCTGATTTATATAGATAATTACTTGTAGACTGTGGCACACCTGCCGATCTTCTACACGCCACTAGTGATTACACATCCACGTTAGAAGGTTATTCCGTGTCATACACGTGTCAGTCCGGTTACACGAACTACCATACCGATACAGAGATGTCCATTATATGTCTTTCGTCCGGACAGTGGGATTCTATAGAGTTCAGTTGTGAAGGTAGCCACATTGATTTTTTGTTCAAATCCTTGTTTTACAGTTCAAACTCCCATCACATACAACTATATCACCCAAATGATTAATTCTCCGGCAGGATCAGCGAAATTGTATTAAAATCGCTTTTTATTCACAACAATTTTATAGTTGTGAGCAATACAAACTTAACCTATTTAATCCAGGCGTGTTATAATATATGTTTGAACCGGAATGTACGGTAAGCGAATTAAATGTGCTTAAACCTGAAACAGAAGCAGCAGTTACTCGGATGACGAATCCATTCAAGCTAGTGTTTAGCTTTACAAACTGCCTCATTATGATAAGATGCAATATGCCCATAATTGATGATCATATAATTATATTGTCATAATAGTAGCCTTCGATACACAGACGGCATGTGTTGAATTTGAGTATCGCATATATTGAAATAATGACTTACACATGGAATCGTAGTCATGACATCACACGTACTACCTTGTAAAAGCGTAAGCAATCTGAGTGAGCATTAGAACATAATACATGCCTGCATTAATTAACTAATAATATTTTTCTTTCCGTTGTTTATTGGCGAATAAAATATGGCTTGGAGTTCTGATGTGTAGGAATTAATCGTGCAGGCCGTATGACTAAGTTGCTGATTCCGGGGCTCAGAAAGACAAACCATGTGTTATTCGAATATACATAAGGCAACTATAAATAGTATTTCGATTCTAGCATGACGCAAACAGAGGTTGTGTTAATTTGTAGTAAAACTACAACAATGACGTCACGTTTAACATCAAGCGCTAAGCCATGTTTTATTTTTAATTTAACAACGGTAAAGTCATCCTTTTGTGTACATACAGACAAAATGCCGAGCCATGTTAGAATGCATGACACATGCGTGAATTAATGCATAGTACATGCGTGTATCAATACATAGTATATGTGCGTATTAATGCATAGTACATGCGTGTATCAATACATAGTACATGCGTGTATCAATACATAGTATATGTGCGTATTAATACATAGTACATGCGTGAATCAATACATAGTACATGCGTGAATCAATATACATACGTGTATTGGCCCACTATACATGCGTGCATTAATATATAGTATATATGTGTATTAATACATTGTACATGCGTGAACTAATATAGTACATCCGTGTATTTATGCATAGCACTTGCAAGTATTAATAATTGAATACATAATACATACGTGCATTGATCACATGTACATGCGTTCATTAATACATACCTACTTATGTTCATTAATCGATAGTACATTCGTGCAATAATGCATATTACATGCGTGCACTAATACATGCAATGTACTACATATGTGTATGAATACATAGAACATGCGTGCATTATCTCATGCTACATACATGCACACTACATACCTGTATAAATGCATAACACGTAGGTGTATTAATATAGAGAACATGCGTGAATTAATACATAATACATGCGTGCATTAATACATAGTACATACGTGCATTAATACATTCTACATGCGTGAATTAATACATTATACATACGTGCATTAATACATTCTACATGCGTGCATTAATACATGCTGCATGCGTGCATTAAAACATTATACATGCGTGCATCAATACATTCTACATGCGTGCATTAATACATACTGCATGCGTGCATTAATACATTCTACATGCGTGAATAAATACATAGTATATGCGTGCATTAATACATACTACATGCGTGCATTAATACATAATACATGTGTGAATTAATACATAGTACATGCGTGTGTTAATATATAGTACATGTGTGCTTTAATGTGTAATGTAGGTACCACTGAGGTGAATTTTGAAGACACGCTGATGGATGCACACGTTTGTCTCAATAAACAGTACCTGCGTTCTTATATATTATATTACAGTAGCATTGCATGCAGGGAGTAATTGCAAGGTGGACATTGACTGTGTCGACCCCAACTCCAGATGTGAAACACAATACTATTATGATGAACAAGGAAAATGCTTTTGCAAATCATTGTATGAGTATGATCACTCGCAATCGAAATGTACACAAGGTAAGTGCATCTCCATTTACAGTTTCGCAAGTCGCAAACATTCGATGTGTACACATTAATACTTGCATCTACATATAGGTGAGCTATTACTAGTTGTATACCATGTCTGTTTATACATATCCTTGACTCGCTGTTTAAGCTTTATTAGATAAGTTCAACGTTTTCTGATTTGCCCAAATAGGGTTCGATCCTCAGACCGGGAAGTATGTGAGATTGTATGATGGTCGCCACCTCGAACAGGTGTGTTTCCTTTGGGTACTCCGGTTTCCTCCCACACGAATGACCACATTTACCCTTTCATCCAGCGCAAACGAGAGTGATTAATATAAGTTGTTAAAACTTGCATCACAATCGTTGTAAACTAAATAAAGCTTAAATAAAAAAGCCGGAAGATAATTGAAACACGTAACCTATTATGTTAATATCTAGATCTATAATCAATTAAATTAAAAAGTTATATAATGAGAACAATAATATATATTTACCTGGATTACGATCAAATAAATAGGGACAATTATATTAAATGAAAGAAAGAAAAATAAATAGCCTGTATTATCATACAAAATACCCCCCAATATCGCTCCTCATATATAACACTAGTCTTTGCTACACTAAACAGTAATAACAAAACATTCCATTGCAATGACTAGACGGCGTACCCTAGTGCAATGACTAGACGGCGTGCCCTAGCGCAATGACTAGACGGCGTGCCCTAGTGCAATGACTAGACGGCGTGCCCTAGTGCAATGACTAGACGGCGTGCCCTAGTGCAATGACTAGACAGCGTGCCCTAGTGCAAGGACTAGACGGCATGCCCTAATGCACGGACTAGACGGCGTGCCCTAGTGTATGGACTAGACGGCGTGCCCTAGTACACATACTAGACGGCGTGCCCTTGTGCAATGACTAGACGGCGTGCCCTAGTGCAAGGAATAGACGGCATATAAATATAAATAATAAATATTGTTGATTACAAAGCCAAATAAATGTTTTCAGTAGTCAATACTGTTGGTAACTATAAACAATATGCTGTTTAATACTAGCCTGGGTTCCAATCTGTTGATTATTCACTACTTTAAATGTACTTCTGGCAAAATGACATTATCAGAAACTCAATATACCCACATTAATGGTCTCGGTGTTAAACTTAAACTATATTTATATGCCTAACCAGGCAAAATATATCAACGCCTGTTCCCAGGCTAGGTTAATACATGAATTCTCCCCAGGCATGTGAACTATGAATATAGCATTCTAAACAGCAGGAACTTTTCATAGTAGCGGATCAGTGATCCAGTGGTTAATACGCTGGACTTGCCATCCAGGGGTCGTCGTTTCGATTCCCTGATATACCATACTAAAATGACTTACAGTCGAACGTGTGAAGATTGTCACCTACACTAAGCAGCCTACCTGTAGTTAAATAGCCAGTTTCCAGATTCCCAATATGATGTTTTATTAAACATTTGACATATATTACACAGGTTTGACTGTTACTGTATATAATATAGTATTTAGGATGAGAATCAAGTTATGTTTTAGGTGCTTTATACACCATGCACGTAAATGAACCAAAGGATACTCTGGAATGGTTCTCTGTCTGTAGCATTGCACTATCCTCCAAAATATACAATGACTAATCAGTAATCTCTTCAGGAGGCGTTGCTCATAATAATGTGGGCATCTGGTAGCGACGACAAATAAATGTAAAACACACATATTTCAAATTTATTTATTTCATTTATAACATGCAACTTGACATACGCTCATGTTTGAGAGATATGTGGCACCAAATTGCCAATGGCCACTTATATGTACTGTTTGTTGCAGAGTTAGACTCAGCTGAGTATGTAGAGTTCAACGAACTTGCTAGTCACACATATGCTAGCCATTACTTATTACAGTCAGTACTGTAGCCAGAGGCAAATTTCAATCAAGCAATCTAGGGGAGTCCGGTGGCATGTTCCCCTCTAAATGTGTTGGGGGTATAGAAGCGATTTCCTGCGTGTTCTGATTTAAAGAGTTGAGACATATAATTATGTACTGATCGTTCAGCTCTCTAGCAGTCAACATTTTATACAGCAATAGGATATTTGTTTGCATGTTATATATTTAATTGTTTGTTGATTTTATGCTTTGAAAAATTTAACCGAGGCAGCTGCCTTGGTGTGCCCCAATGCGACTACGGGCCTCAGTCTCGGGAGAAGCAGATAAAGCAAATACGTGTTGATTTTAGTAATAATCAATCAATCAGTATTGACTGCCTTTGGGGTATCGACCAAATCATATAGGGTATGCATGTACAAATCACATACTATTAGTCTCTATACATCCCAAACTTGGTATATCAATTATTTATTTTACAACGATTGCTTCAATAATTTATACATGTATTAATCACGCTCGTTGGCGGCGCTGATGAAGCGTATTATTATATATATGTGTTCATTCATGTGGGAGGAACCCGGAGTACTCGGTGAAAACCCACATGTCCAATCTGGCGACCACTGTACCATCTCACTTACTTCCCGGTTTGAGGATTGAACCTGGATTTGCAATGGTGAAAAGCGAGCGTACTAACCACACTGGGCTAATCGGACTTTGTTAGTAACACACATTATAGCACAATGCAGAGTGGACTAATATTATAAAATCAATGTTGAAATACGATTATCCTATAGGTTATCAATCACATAATATTAGTCTCAATACATGTATGTTTGTTGTTATGGTTTACAGTCACATCCTTAGCATTTGTCATATGGTGACTCTCCAGATATTATTAGTAGAGGAAGACCTCGGGTGCCCCTACCAGCAATATTACAGGCATGCACCGACCTTACTCAAGCCAGCTGGATAGCTTCATCACATTAAATAAGTTGCCGCCCAAGTGGGATTCGAACTGACAGCGGTGAGAGAAAGTGATTTTAAGTCCGTAACCACGAAGGCCTCTCATTATCAATGCACCCTAATTAATATTAGTAATACTGAGTATAATATACAGCACAAGGCAGAGTATAATGATGAACTAAGATCATAAATCAATGTGGAAGTTAGTTTTGACCACCAATCGACCAGTATTGACAACTTTGGGAGTATTGACTGGGATGGTTTTAATGGGTATTAATTAGTTAGCAGAGCAAGACCAGTTAAAATCAACATTTCATATTTCTGTTTCGGTAAATACTTACATGTGCATGCATTGTATCTCCACAATTCAACTGGATCACTGTGCCATCAGTAGTTGAAATGGTCGTGATCAGAGATCGACCTGATTAGCAATAATGCTGAAAATGTATTAAAAAAATACTTGGTTGGACATTACCCACACCATCTATATAGTTTCATTATACATGTAAGGGGGACAATATTCCCCGTCAAAATGTTTCAGTAGGACTGTATCGGTGTATCCCATCTTCAAGATACCGGATAGGACAGTATCCCCCTCATTGAAAATCAGCATTATCCTATAATAGACTTGCAAATAAAAGTAACTTGTTGTAGAAGTTTGTCGAAATCTTAGACCTTAGTGTGGTGTACAATGGAGAAACAATTATGGAAACATTATATATCTGAACAACATGTATTGGCACAGCTTTTCAGTCTGGGGGGATAATGGGCCTTCTCTTTCGTAATCGAGAGGTTGTGAGTTCGAACCCGACCACACGCATAGAGATGATGTCCATAGACAAGACACTTAAATCCACATTGACATTTCTCTTCCACCCGTGGCCATGTTGGACATGAGAGCAATTACATGTATGTTGTAATAACTTGCTTTGCAATCGAGTGACAGACGAGCTCAAATAAATGTGTGGGATGGGGCACATGGCTAGACACATAATCCACATTTGATCAGAAGCTCAATACGGTCCAATTAAATATCTCGGTGTTCAAATATATTTATTTGACTGACAAAGCAAACTATCGACGCCTGTTACAACCAGGTACCCAAGCTACTCTTTTCCCAGTGGCAATGGATTCCAATTCCACAACAATGATGATTTTATAGCAATGTTTTATAACCTGTTTCTCAATTGAGCTTTAAATAAATGTGTACATGACTGTATAAACAAATTAGATGGCTTAATATATGTGGGTGGGGATAATGTATGTTGAGGATAATGTATGTGGGGGATAATGTATGTGTGAGGGCATACTATACGTGGTGATTATGTCAGGGGGGATAACGTATATTGTGGGGGTGAAGCATAATACTGGTTGTGACCTATCTGTGGGGTGGGTAATGTTTGTGGGACCAGGGGGATAATGTTTAGTGTATACACATTTTATTTTCTACAGTTCTTACACCTTTTATTAATCACTCTCGAGACCTCACTCCTGGTGGAATCCATCGCCACGAGCGAGAGAGAAGAGGCAATGTGGACTTTAAATGCCTTGCCTAGGGACACATCATAACGATTACAGCTGGGCTCAAACTCCGGGCCTTTCGCCCCTGAAGCGAACGCGCTATTACGTATGCCACATATAATAGGAATAATAATAATAGATAATGTCTACTCTTGTCTAAGGAGGGGGGGAATATATGTGGTTGGACATTGCATGTGGGCGAGGGATGAGGGTAATGCATGTGGTGGACACAATTGATGTTAGTCCAAATATTAAGACTTGAAAATGTGACATTTAACTATCAAGACATTTTTCACAAATTGAATACAAATGTAGAGGTCTTATATATATGACTAAATTTATGTGGGAGTGGATGATGTATGGGAGAATAATAAGATATGTGGGGGGGATACTGTCGGGGGGAAAATGTAACTATGTCCTCAGAGAACAACATGCATCATGTTTGGACTTCGACATGGAGTCTCTCATCCACAGGGTGTACACCGACAGTTCAACAACTGCATACCTACCATGTCACATAAAGCTCACTGACAGGGGCTACCCACAGGTGGAGGCTCAGCAGTTCACAACTAGTTTGACCTGTGTGGACAAATGAAAATAGCAATCATTATGTCTATTGCTGTTCAAAGTTGTGACGGTCTCGGACGAGGGGGGACATATAAAGTCAGTAATGGCTGGCCCTTTCAATAGGGGTGACCCTATAATAAACATAGGGGTGACACTATAATACACTTTACTTTTACCTTATTATATTGTGGAAGGGGGATTATATAATATCAATAAATTTTAAATCAAATATAGCATGCATAATGTTTAATGTTCCTTTATTAAACACGTTAACCGTTTAATTTGTAGATCTAGACGTATTAGATATTATTTAGAGGTAGATCTAGACGTATTAGATATTATTTAGAAGTAGATCTAGACGTATTAGTTATTATTTAGAAGTAGATCTAGACGTATTAGATATTATTTAGAAGTAGATCTAGACGTATTAGTTATTATTTAGAAGTAGATCTAGATTTATATTATATATCTAAATGCATAGGCCTACATAATTATTATCTCAGCACTAAATAATTATAATCTAATAAAATAAATACATTTACTTACAAAGCTTCCAATGTAAACAGGTTTTGTCCGGGATGCTAAATTCCGTATTTAATGGTGTCAAACTGTGTTCACACTCCGAGGTGTCTTGTTTTCTATTTAGTGGACATGCAACTGTGTGTGTGTTTTACGTTTATTTAACGTCGCTAACGATTGCCCATATGAGCGACGCCTCCTCAAGAGATTAGTCTTTTTAGATGTGTGGAGGATAGTGCAATGATTCAGACAGAGACCCATTCCAGAGTCTCATATGGTTCTTTTACGTGCACGGTGTAAAGCACCGACACGAGACCTCGGTTTAACGTCCCATCTGAAAGGGTCAGACAGGGGATCGAACCTGCGATCCCTGGATTACCAGTCCAGCGTGTTACCACTGGACTACATATCCGTCTGTGACACTGAAACTGTTAATCGATCAGTCCATTATATACAGCCGGTACAACGTGAGCCCCGTAAGTCCATGATAATTGAAAGTTCGCTAGTTGTGACTTACGGGGCTCACGCTACGGGTATAAGAAACGTAATTTGTGAGCATTGACAGTCAATAACAATATCTGTCTTCCGCTTTAGTTTAAACATTTTAGTTCTCAATTATTTACAGAGATAAATGATAGTAGATAAAGGCTAATATGAGACTCCAATTTCCAGTGTATGAGATTTAAAAATGCGCGTGTTTGTGTATAACCATGACTTACAGAATACGCGGTCAATTGATAGAACAGCCTATTGGTATCGATCACGACACCTGTCAATCAAATTATAATGGATAATCCAATCAGCTATCGATATTTCACACATCCTCAAGTAAGCTTGTGTATCCCAATACTGCAGTTTTAAGTTGATTGTAAGATTTGCCAGCTAAGTTAAATGCAACTATGAAATCGATTATGGATTAATAATCTAGATTTTACCCTACGATATGACTGTTGTTGTCATTACCGAAAAGTATTAGTTAGGCCACAACTACTAAGTAGAAATATTGTGTTGTCGTAGTATGTGTATGAAAGTCTGAAGTCTTCCTCCATGCCAGCCGGAGAATCGCCATATGACCTAAGCTGTTGATGCGACACCCCTACATGTTCTACTACAATGTGAATGTATTAATAATTCACACAATTCTACCAACGGACATAACAGTATTAGGCAAAATCGTATCTGTATATTGTTTATGACCCTTTTGACTGTCATAAATAATTTAAAGTTAGATAAATCAAGATATATTGTTATATGTAGCTTCTTCCACCAATCATGTCAGTTTAGTTTATACAAATTTATCTTAACTAGATTGCAGAACAAGTGTTTACTACATTATATTAATCGTCCTCGAGGCCTCATTCCTGGTAGAATCCATCTCGATAAGGGAGAGAAGAGGCAAATTAAGTCCCTTGCTAAGGGACACAATCATAACAGCTACAGCTGGGCGCGAACTCGGGTCCTTTCATACCTGAAGCGAATGCGCTACAACTCCACTATCACGACTTCCACAATGTCAATGCCACGAGATCACTATTTTAAATATAAAAGATAAACAAGGTCATTAGAAACTCGTTTTTACAGACGGATATGTGGTTAACACGCTGTACTGGTAATCCAGGGTAATCGCAGGTTCGACCCCCGTCTGACACTAATACAATTAACCGTCTGTCAGATAAAAGAACCAGAAGAGACTCTGGAATGGGTATCTGTCTGTATCATTGCACTATCCTCCACAACTCTAAAATGACTAATCTCTTCAGGAGGCGTCGCTCATATGGGCACACGGTAACGACGATATATAAACATACACCCCTCGCTCGACTCGCTTTAGGTTTGAATAATTATCTTATATAAAGATAAGATGTTGGATGTGCATGACTGCGTACATAAATACATACTTACTAGGTACTCGACACACGGACGGATTGTCCCATGATTGCACGGTATAGAGGCCAGACAGGAATATGAATAAAATCCGAGCTCCTGCCCAAGCTACCATGCTAGAGAGTGTAGCGGGTCCAGTGTCTTTCGCTATGTTATATGTTTATAAATACTAACATGCATTACTTTTTGTAATCGTCGCTACTCAGGTTGCCTAAGTGAGCGACACCTGAAGAATCATTTTAGATTTTGGAGGATAGTGCAATGATACAGACAGATTCTTCATTCAAGAGTCTTCGATGGACTGATGCATTGGCAGAATGATTCACTTTGAAAATTGTTTTGTTATTTCATCGCTTATAATCCCCACCCAATCCCCATTTTGTTAGTTTTTCACTTGATATAAAACTATATTTTCATACACTTACTATATATTTTGGTATTACTACATAATACGTCTATCTCTTAATCGCCGATAGTGCACACACTTATATATTTAATGGAGATAATCTAAATAAGCTATAAGCTTTCGATTTAATCCATTTTCGTTTTGTATGCACATGTCATCGACTCGATTTCACGGGGTTTGAACTTGTGTGCAGGTTAACTCTAAATGGGGAATTAGTGTGGTAGAGCAGAGTAGCGTACACACAGTGGTGGCATATGAAGTGGTCAGTCCACGGTGTATGGTCAATTTGAATTAAACCAATGACGATTCCAGTTACTAATTTGATATATATATATAATTGTCCAGCAATAACAATAATTAACACAGATTGAAGTTCAAGTTTAATTATGTAGGTGGTTTTAATGTGTTTGTGTGTCTTTTATGTTTATTTATCGTCGCTACCGGTTGCCCATATGAGCGACGCCTCCTGAAGAGATTAGTCCTATTAGACGTTTGGAGGATAGTGCAATGATACAGACAGAGACCCATTACAGTCTCCTGTGGTTCTTTTACGTGCCCTGTGTACAGCACCGACACGAGACCTCAGTCCCATCTGAAAGACTGTTAATTTTATTAAGGTCAGATGGGGGATAAAACCTGCGATACCTGGATTACCAGTCCAGCATGGGTTTTAATGGTGTCCATATTATTATGCCCCCATATATTCCACGTAGTCATCACGAAATATCAATATATATTGAAACCATACTTGGTGAATAATGTAATTTTAATAGGAATATTTGTTTTGGATTTGTAATTTTATTTTTCATAGAAAGTAAAATATACATGCATCTATTTCATTTTTCAAGTTGCAGAATTTACATTTAAATTGTTCAGAAGATTAGGTTATCAACTTCTGCATTTCTAAGCACATTGTCAAAACTGTGAAAATGTATTTATCCAATGTTTGGCTTTAGCTAATTGGTAAGGTTTTTTTGTTCCCCCTAAAACATATGAAATTGTTTGTGCTAACAGATTAAGTAAAACACATATTAAGTGACAACTGCCAGAAACTTGTTTATAAAACAAAGTATATGACTGATTACTTAATTTCCTATGTTTGTACAATTAGCCACTTAGGCTATGTTTGAAGATTATAAAGGGTTTTTGGATATCCGAAATATTTGTTACTGTTATAAAAGTTATATGGATCTCCATAGTGGATGTTGACATTGTTATTTATTTGAATAATTGGATATCCAGTGTTAAGAACTTGTACAAAATCATACCGTAAATAAAATTATAAACACCAATGGAACTTGGTTATTAAGCTTCAAAGTCGATTGTGTATCTTTGGACACATTGCTCACTTGTATATATACATTAACTATGCATTGAAATTGTATTACATTAATATTGATACACATTGTACATAATATGATATTGCGCACAACATAACAACATCAGTGACTGTACACAATAAAGTAACGGGTATTTCTTAACTATCGTCTTGCGTTTATATAGATACGGGTAAAGAAATACACCACGGCTTACGACGACATACACCACACAACGATTACGACGTGACACACATACACACTACGCCCTACGGTGTAACAATATATAGCTCATAGTTACAAATTAGGATAAGTCCTGTAGCAGATTTAATGTGGCTAGCATCATGACACTAAACGTTACATTGTATTAACATGCTTTATGCTATTAACGGTATTTATATTAAAGAAACCATAAATTCTAAATAATGACAACTGTTCTAAGACATGTGATAGATAATACTATCAGATAACATCTGCTTAAGAAAATGCATTAGTGGTCTCCTCTTTATAAAATATAATGTAAAATTATAGGAATGAAATAAAACAATGATTACTACAAAATCTGATTGAAATTCTGACCGTTACATATATATGTACTGTGCATTATGAATGAATACATATGTTTAAACCAAGTCTTCGCTGGTTCTTTTAGTGTCCAGCTTAGGCACCGACACGGGACCTCGCCCGAAAAACTATTAATATTATTAGGGTTAGACGTGGAGCAAATCTACACTATTTAACCAGGATCCTTTTGATTGATTATCTAACTTACCAGTTGGTCATGGTACCCAGTTTATCCTGTGTTCTTCTATGAATGCATTGGACGCGTGCTTAGGATCGCTGTGCTGTTGAAAATTGTGTGGTGTAGGCAATATATACTAATATCAGTGTTGTATTACATTCATACGTACGGAGGGCCGTCGCATTAACATTACATATTTGTAAAAGCGACATGTCCAGTCTAAGCAACATGGAGGACACCCATATTAAGCCACACTCAAACACACATATTCCAATAATATATATACATTCCGATACACACATACATACATTATGATACACACATATATATATTCCGATACATATTTTCTGAAAATGTTAATCCTGTGATAATTGAAAGTTCCAATGAGAGACCTATCAAAGTGACCCACAGGCAACATATAAAGTGGTCAGATATCTACAGTCAAACCTGTGTTAGTTGTCACCTCCATTAAGCAGCCAGACCTGTATTAAGCGGCAAGTTTCCAGATTCCCAAATCATATATGTGAAGTCTAAATTGACTAATATTACTTTGGTATTAATAATGCATTTTCGGGTGATACTTTCAATTCTCAATGCTTGGGACACAATTGTTGAACATGTGAGAATTGAAAGTTCCGGAGAGGGACGTATCTAAAGTGACCCACAGGCATCACATAAAGTGGTGAGATATCTATCTCAATTGACTAGCATTAAATCATTATGTCAAATATAAATTTACTAATAGTAGCTCGGTATTATGCATTTTCTGAGGTGACTTTCAATTCTCACAGCTTGGGAGAAAATGCTCAATTCTCACGGCTTGGGGGAAAATGCTGAAGTTGTGAGAATTGACAGTTCCAGTCAGGGACGTTACTAAAGTGACCCACAAGCATCATATGAAGTGGTGAGATATATATATCACTTGACCAGCATGACAACATCATGCCAAGTCTAAATTTACCAATATTAGCTCAGTATTATGCATTTTCTGAGATGACTTTCAATTTTCACGGCTTGGAGAAAAATGCTGAAATGCTAAATATACCAATATTAGCTTGGGAATATGCCTTTTCGGTTTGAATTTTCAATTATCACGGCTTGGGGAAAAATGCTGACACTGTGAGAATTGAAAGTTCCGGTCAGGAATCTAAAGTGACGGTAACAAAATGAAAGTGACCATTTTAACTAATGTGTAGTTGGGCCTCTTTATCAATGGATTTCAGAGCATTTTGCCGTACCATTGAAACATTTGTTCAGTGATTTTATCATAAATTGGGACGAATGTATCTATACCAGATAAAGGACAGTGGTATATTATTATATATCACTTATAAGGGAAATTCCCGTTTATTTGATATAAATCCGACGAGTATTAGCAGAGTTGGGTTTATTCTTTTCAAATCACGGTTCCCTTTATCAGTGAAATTAACCTCCAGGGCCTGATAAGAACGCGCAGTCAATATGGTATGTTTCATATCGGCTGATAAATTCACGGACAATGCGTGCGTATACTCAGGTGAAGGCTTTATAAATTCGGTCCCGTACAGTGCACTGACATTGCTTTCGGAACATCACACTTGACTGTTGTGGAATTGTACATGCGACAGATTTGGGTATGTAGATATATATTGTATTGTTCGTAGTGGTCATTAGGTTATTTTTATATGAACGTCGTCTAAAGCAACTGTCCGAGACGTTACCAGAAACATGTTGTAGTAAATCGTTATTAAATGTGGTTCTAGTGATTGACGACGATGGATATATACTGTTCATTACATACATAATAATTAACTAATAACTACTGTTGAATCCAGGGTTGAATATATGGCTGGGGCAGTGTGGTGATCAGCTGTTATTGAAAGGGGTGTCCGGTACGCTCAAATTGCAGGAGCGGCGTAATAGGCTATCTAGTGGTTCTATATAGATATACCATATGAGGTCATGATGGGTACGGAGTCGTTGTATATTTAGACCGTGAAGGTCGCCATGTGTATTGATTCTACATAGACGTGTATGTATCGATGTCTAAGCATTATGGTAACTATTGTCTTGTTGTTGTACCACAATGCTATAATATAAGGTGGTAAGGAGAGCCGAGTATATTGACGTAGCACAAGGGTTTTATATTTGTTATTGTTATAGTCGCTGCATGCGTGAGAGGTGTAGCTCGGGGGCGTAGATCCTGTTCGGAACGATCAAGATAACAAGCTGGGGCACGAGCCGACTGGGATAGTTTGCCGGCGTGAGCTGGTGACGTCCATATACTGGAGTGTCAGCGGTTAGCGGTAGCTGTACAGCATCGAGTCCGCCGTCAGTGGACAGGGTCCTTAGGACGCAGGGAGTTAATGATCTTGTGTATTGTAACTCTTTAAAGTGTGCATTATAGCACTGTGACGGCAATACTTGCCAAGCTTTTAAAGTGTGCATTATAGCACTGTGATGGCCATACGTGCCAATGTTTAAATAGGTGTATTATAGCCTAAAGTTAAAGCCGAGTTTGGAACGGCAGAGATTTAGATCTCGGAACTGTGACATAAATTAACGGCATTACCAGCCGAAGACCGGGCTCTATACCGGAAGTGAAGCAATCATCTGTGAAGAGCCAAACTACGGACAAACATACGTCTCTTACCATCCATTGTCTGTGTTGCAAGTGTTTGATGTGTATTAAAAATTGTAAATCTACTTGGTCTTTATGCATACACTTGATCCTGGTATCCGTGACCCTGAGATAAGCTGGCCCTCGTGTCATTCTGTGACAGTGACCCACAGGCATCATATGAAGTGGTGAGATATATATCTCAATTGACAAGCATGAATCCATTATGTAAAGTCTAAATTTACCAATATTAGCTTGGTAATATGCATTTTCTGAGGTGACTTTCAATTCTCCCGGATTGGGGGAAATGCTGAAGTTGCCAGAATTGAAATTTCCAGTCGGGGACCTTTCTAAAGTGATCCACAGGCATCATATGAAGTGGTGAGCTATCTATCTCACTTGACCAGCATGCAAACATTATGCCAAGTCTAAATTTACCAATATTAGCTCAGTATTATGCATTTTCTGAGATGACTTTCAATTCTCACGGCTTTGGGGAAAATACTGAAATGCTAAATATACCAATATTAGCTTGGTACTATGCATTTTCGGTTTGAATTTTCAATTCTCACGGCTTGGGGGAAAAATGCTGAAGCTGTAAGAATTGAAAGTCCCGGTAAGGGAATCTATTTAAAGTGACCCACATGCATCATATGAAGTGAAGATATATGTCTCAATTGGCCCATAGGAAAACATTATGTATAGTCTAAATATATTAATATAAGCTTGGCATTATGCATTTTCTGGGAATTGGGGGGGGGGTCTAATAATTTGGCGCAATAATAAAAATTAGGACAAAAATGTAACTTATTTTCAGTTGTCAATACCATTTATTATAATTATATATCAAATTGCCCAAACGTAGTTGTCTCCTAGTTAAGTTCCGCTTCACACCTGCCAGCAAATCCCATAATCCTGGAAAGGATTTTAATTTGACTACCCCTCACTGGTTATTGACCTGGAATATACAAGACAGTAATTATTGGAGCATTGGCAGGTCATCACAGCTTTACACGGTGGTATTGTTAATGACATATGAGAATAAAGGTTTAGTGTGAATATTTGAAATATGACAAATAGTGGTGTTCTAATAACAGCCAACTGCTGGTACAAAGATTTTATGTCACTCATCATATATTTGGAGAAATGAGAGGGGTATTTAACCCATTTCATTCTGGATACATTTAACGTTTTTGCAAACAACATAGATCCAGATCAGCTGCTGCATGCTGATCAGGATCTATGTTTGCTACAGGGCTAAGTGTATTAGCAAGATCATCTGAATAGCAAACAGCATAGAGCCTGATCAGGCGGCATGTTTCTATATACATTTCTATCATTGGAATTAGTAAACACATGTAAGAAAATCTACAACGACCTGGAAAACATTAATTTGAAATATATATCAATACCCCCGCTAATAGAACCCTTTGGACAAATCCAACGCTTAAGTACCTCTGTCCACACATCCACGTTAATATAATTATTATGTAAATAAATAACTAGTTATCAGTTAATACAATAGTTTCAGTAATATAAGTAATTACTTATATGACCCCCTATTTTTGTATTAATATCGCCTTTCCCCCTGTGACCAACTATCTAGGAGAAACAATCGGCATTAAATTAACGGATTTAATCATACATATGGGAATAATGTTGCCTGAGTCAGACCAGTTGAAATACAGAGACCCTGATCCAATCCACCCAGAATAGGAAGTAAGATAGCATGCAGAACAATGGATAAGTACAGCCAGGCTAGGTACCAAACCAATGATCATGTACCGGGATGCCATATGGGCTGCTGTTTTCGACATCCTCGTTTGGGCTAGTCCGAGGCGAGGAATACTCTCGCTACCTATTGGGTGTACCTAGTAGGATGGTACACTTAGTGTACCTGTCCCTGGTTATCCTGACCAGATCATGATAATAGAAATTTGAACATCCCTTATCAAAATAGACCAAACAGATTTCTTCAAAAACAAATATTTAGCAATATTTTGAATCCAGTATTTCCTCAAATGATCTGATTTATCCAGATTATTTGTATATTTTACAGAAGCATTAACATGTTATTGACCCAACATGATCAATTAAGGTAGCCTGATTATAGTAGGATCATAATTGAGGCCTCTATGCTATGACTTATGTGTAATGTCAAAACGTAAGTGTTTTTGTTCAGTTTTTGGTCAATTACACAACAGATTGGAAGTATTAAGGGATAACAATCCCCATGTATACATAATAAAATATTATAAACATAATTAATCAAACTAGAGTGAGGTTGGTAAAATATCCAAGAAAATGTCCTTTGAGATTTTCGCCATATCAAGTGAGAAATCTGATTTATTATACCACCTGTGTCATGTATACATAACCTAGTATTTATGATCATTTATCTAATATCCCCATACTGTTTATGCCTTCTATAAACATCAATATGCTATTGACTTCAATCTAATAAGGTTACATAACTGTATTATTAACACAGTTGAGGCCATGTTGCTGTGACATATGGGCAATGTTGTCCAATTCTAACTGTTTTGGATTATATTCATACATAATCTAGTTTTTATGATCATTTATCTAATATCCACATAATCTGTATGCCTTTCTATAAACATCAATATGCTATTGACTTCAAATAATCAAATAAGGTTAAATAACTGTATTATTACCACAGTTGAGGCCATTATGATGTGACATATATATGAGCAATGTTGTCCAACACTTTTTTGGATTATATGTGCTCGGTCAAACTATCCTGCGAGTGCTTCTTGGGATAAATATCCTAAAATGTATAGAATATAACACTATATTTATTGCAAACTGCTATAATCTTCCCCATACTCCCTAGATCCACCCGCACCTGAAATAACTCTTTCTGATCTGTATTTTGGTCCCCACGCTAACAAAGGTCAACTCGGTACACATTCCTGAGGCATAGCAATGATAATATGAACATATGTCTCAACATTCTTGCAAAAATGATCCTTTATCCCTGGAATTATGCTAGGGTATTCAAGGACATTTCAATTATTATTTCAGGTCTAATTGTATGTAATTCTTCATTATCCAAATCCATGCAAGAATCCACTTTAGTTTAATTTAGTAAATGAAGCATAGATAGGAACATTATGCAGGGCTGTACAACTATTTTTCAAGGCCACTTGTCCAGGACAAGTGACTTTCAAAAAGCCACTTGTCCTGACCAGGATGCCACTTGTCCAATAATATTTTGCCAAAACAGCAATTAAAAACGTGATATCATATGTATCTTTACGTATAGGCTAATTGAGACAGAGACAAGATCATGATTAAGATGATTTAATTCAGTTTTTACTCTTATTTACATAAATTATCTAAATAAATAAAGAATCATTATTACACACTAACTAATAATAATTATTTACAACACCGGTCACACACATTTCTTAACACTTATGCCCATGGGCATGACGACCGCCTTTGCCTCAGGCAAGCCAATGCCTGGTGGCCTTCTCAGCATCAAAGTCTTGCAGAGAAGGCCCAGTTCTCTTCAGTTCACTTAATGGCACTCGGGCTGGTCCTTAATAGTCTGGCGTACACCTCACTAACGGGCACCTCACTCATAAGCATCTTCAACTGCACATACTCCGTCTGAATCTGGCTGTGACTAGCCTCAGGGAATACAGCCATCATATGGTTCAGGATGTCCTGTAGATCTTTTCCGTGGCTGGCCAGCTGATGTCGCTCACTTTGGATGGACCTGTAGTCCAGGGCCTGGAAGGACTTCAGTGGTTTCTCCTTGAAGTTCTGGAACCTGCAAATATACATGCATATCACTACATAATTATGAATTCAAAATGGAATCATCAGTGAGTGTACTCGCTCAATACTCAGTCTGTTCTTTTTAGCCTCCCCACTTTCACTTTCATCTTCACTTTTCCGTTTAGAACTAAAGAATTTAAGTAAACTCATATTGATCTTAACACGGCAGCGCAGTTTAATAGAATAATTAATATGGACGAAATGTACAGAGTCCGATAGTTATTTACAGTATATTTCTATATAAAATTGAGTAAATCATATCGGTTGGCTGACTTGAACTTTAATTGCTCTAATTATATCATGAAATTAAAAAACACAACTTACCTCTTTAAAAATAGTGACATTTTCTGCGCCTCGGCAAAAAAGACAAAATTGACGCATGTATCGGTGAATATCAATCAGTGTTTGCAGTCATAATATGACAGCAAACCGCCTATCAATGTGAATAGTCTTGTCGCGAAATATGCCTGTGTGCTGTCGGTCTATCTCCGAAAAAGTAAGCATGAACAACGGAACCGGATTACTGACATACAGGTTTTTTGATTCGACAAGGATCTACGGTTATTATTTGTTTGGCTATTCCCTGTGTGACTTGTCTTTTTAATGTAAATACTTGAGTATATTTTAAACATTATTAATATTTTACTGGCTCTACTAAGGTGACCGTTGGAATTGCTACGGAAGTGTGTTTTAATGTACTGATCAAAAAAGTTTTCACACAGGGGTATAGGTTTTATTTTATAACAATTAATGATCCCAGTACACGGGGATATATAACGGGGACGGGAATATGAGGGAGGGAACACAAAATCACATCCTCAGTAACCTACTATGTTTCAAGTGAAAATGAACTTTCACTTATTGCAGCTTACTGCAACGAAATATGGGTTTAGTTATATATTTATGTTTTTAAGGGTAACCCATATTAGTTTGGTCTTTCATAAATATGCTAAACAAGATGTCCAAGCGACATAGTGGGCCCAGGACACAAATGTGATATAAACACAATTATAATGTCCCAGGTATATTGGAGATCTGTTATTACCAGTTATTTATTTGTATGACTGGTTATAATTGTATGTACCCGGGGTGATCAGTTATGAACTATCATAGTACATATACATATTAAGACAGTCCACTTGCTCTTAATATTCTTAGTACACATATTTTAAACTTCGTAGTCTTAACTAAAAGTATTTTAGTCCACAACTCTCTAATTTTAATGCATAATATCGGATGCTGGATGGCTATGGGTGCACAACTGTATTGTCTTTGTGATATGTAGATCACAGTATTATAGTATAACGCGACATTGCACATGTAATTAGGTATTCTCGTCACATAACCGTATTAGAAATGGTTAACATATATATATATGCAATCTTAAACATCTTAGACGTATACGTGCACCGGCTATTGTATTCACCCGGTCTACCCCCGACTGTCGCTGACACAAATTATTGTGTGAGCGACTGTTGGCGATATGAAAACCAAACACACACTGAGATTACAGCATCCCTCATAGCCCATTAAACATCTAGTTATAATAATTGATGGGTATTTTAATTATCTTAGAAAACTCAGTCGCCCAAATGCATTTATGCCGTGGCGACTTTAAATAAACTTAGTAGTCAGACAATTGTCAGAATTACAATTGTTAACAACATATTACATAGTTGTATACATTTTCTGGAAAGTTTAAGAGAACATGAATGGACATGATAACAATGGTGTGCTATAAAAGGAGGATAACATATTAATTAAATTTGTTAATGAAACACGACTGTTAATTTTATTAGGTCAGCCGGGGGATCGAACCTGCGATCCCTGGATTACCAGTCCAATAGTTAACTACAGTATTACAGTCCGTCTGTCACCCTAAATCATAGGGTGGTCATTAATCCATGGCATCGAAAAGTAACCCTCTTTCTCATACATGTATATTCTACACATAGAGGGGTCATTATTATATTGCATTGAAAAGTGACCTGCCCTCACTTGTTCACTGTATGCATAGGGGGTGGGGTCATTGTTATTATTTGTTGTATGCTTGTCTGTGTAAATAGTATGCATATACATTATGTGAACCTCCTAGTTATACAGCACCCACCACCCCATTATCATCTTTAGAAATTGATAGAGACAAATTATCTGTGTACTTTTATTTTCATATTCAATATATTTATGTTATTCTGTACATCATTGATTCAAAATAAATGTTGCTAGGCAAATTATAATAAATTTAATATGTTCCCACTATATATTGCCATTCGCAAGGGGAGCAATTGTTCCGCAAGGGGGTCAATATTCTATGACCGACTAATAACCCGCGAGTCATTATTTTGAGGGGGGTCAATATTCTATATGACACCGGGTTCAATACTCGGTCAGACCACATATGTAATGTCATCGAGCAAGGCGTCTCACACACATTGCTTAGTATTGGTTAACCGCTTATGTCGGCTAAGCCTGCCTAGTCATGTCGGCTAAGCCTGTCCAGGAAATCAAGCGTAGTTCCTCGCAAGGGGTTTGACATAGGGCAGATAGTAAGTCAATAAGGTGTATCTAGCTTAATAAATAGTTAAACACAAGCTGCTTCGTTCTTATATTGTTCTTATATACTGTTTTTCGGTGTATTTCGGTATTTCTACAGGTTGGAGAACAGTCTATTTCTACAAAAATTGTAAGAGGCACACTTTCTGTCCGTGTTCGATATTTCGGATAGTATTGTATTAATAATTTTAGAGTTGACAACTTGTGTGAATGGTCCATAAGGTTTAGTATGCAAACATATCTGTAGTTGTTGGGATCCTCTATGTTCTCACCTTTAAAAATGGTGAGTATAATAATCTCGCCCAATATCTTGGGATCTGTCCTCTGTTTAAACGTCTTTTAAATAACCTTATCAAAAATTGAGATATGTTATTAAATGCACATTTCAATATTTCTGAGTTCAGATTATCAATACCTGGACTGTTATTATTTTATTTTGTGACAATACAGCAGATTTTACTTCATCATAACTAATTTCTTTATCTAAGAATTCATCAAAAAGATAGTGTTTGTGTTATTTCAACTGGCTCTTCCCGCATACATTGTTAATCAACAGATATATTGTCGGTACGTTGTTGTACTGTTGTTTGATTATATTCCAAATCTGCCAAGGCATTTCTTTGGCCATATCTCGCAGTTTCAGTATGTTCTTCTCTCTATGTCTATATAATTAATATTGCTTATCGATTTATTTTATTGTAGATATGTTTTGCATTGATAAAACCATGCATATTTTCGTCAGTCGTGTACCGTAGAAATGTATTTCTAGCTGTTTTAGTTAGCTTTCAAGTAGCATAACACATTTTTTATAGACATGGTGAAATGTTGTATTATTTTATCATATTAAGTATTTCAAAATTCGCTAAAAGATATAGATTACTTGAGAAATAAATGATAAAATAATTTGCTCACTGTTAGATAATGCATCTCTAAATTCATTCACTTTCGTATCGTCCCACATAATGCGCATTTCGTCAGTTCCATTGACGCCAATTTTATTACCCGCATTCAATTAATATTAAGACCACAGTGGTCCGAAATCTCATTCGGATCTATAATTTCAAAATGTGAAATATGTTCAAAAGCATTTATTTACAAAAGAAAATAATCGACTGTACTTACAATTATACGAGTGATAAGTAAACTGATCGCAAGTATCCCTGTGCAAGTATACCATTACCTACGACAAATGACGTACTTATTATACACATGTCAAGAAGACGACGGCCAAATGCATCGATCACGTACTCGCTATTTTCACGCACCGACATCAATATAACTTGACAGCTCGCTGTCATCAACATATAAGTAGCTATCATAATCTATAAACACCTAGATTTGAATCTCCTATTACAAAGAGTGTGTTCAATTGTATATACCTCTCAATATCTGATTCAATCTGTGGCACATATAAATATCCGCATGCTATTTAAAGCGACACTACATCAGTGAACACGCAAATTACTACAGAATGTATTTTCTTATTATATGGTATAATATGTTTACAAATATTTGTTTCAAATACTGAGTATTTAAACTAATAAGCAAACGTCGTATACGCGGTTTGTTGACATAACACAATACTGAAAATAGGGTCAACATGCATGCGTAATACAATTCTTGTATCATGAATAACACGATGTTACCGTTATATCTCACATGTATATTTATTTGTAGACTAGTCTTAGTTAGATTATCTTTAACCCATTCAACACCAAGTAACTCACACGAACTGGTCCATGATATTCATAAACCAATAAATGAATCAGAAAATCACATTTGGACAAGTTCATTTATCAAAATGGGTAATTATGTCTGAAAATAGTCATATCACTGGCAAAAAGTGCAGATCCTGATGAGATCCTGGATCTACACTGTTTGTAAGCTTATTTAGAGGTATGTGGTGTTGAAAGGGTTAAACGATATTATCTCGCGATTAGTATTGACTCACATGACAAACACATGTCAATTCATGAGCGTGGATGATCGTTAAATGAAATCCTACTTTCAATTTTGAAAGTTTGTAGATCACAAAAACACTGTTTATTGATTCCATGTTAGTATTCCTATGTATTCGGAAGAATTTGTATTAGCCACTCATGTATACGTGAAAATATAATGTCGCTTTAAGCAAGTCATTTGGCAACTTAAGCCACATTTCTTCTATACTTTTACCTTTAAGTGTTTGTTTATAGTATAGAGAAAGTCCACCACTATCGCCCTCTGTTTGTATTTTGTAATTCGCCATCTGTTTGTATGTTGTACTATCGCCCTGTGTTTGTATGTGTACTATCGCCCTATGTTTGTTCATTGTACTATCGCCCTCTGTTTGTATGTTGTACTATCGCCCTGTGTTTGTATGTTGTACTATCGCCCTCTGTTTGTATGTTGTACTCTCGCCGTCTGTTTGTATGTTGTACTATCGTCCTATGTTTGTATGTTGTACTCTCGCCCTCTGTGTGTATGTTGTACTCTCGCCCTCTGTTTGTATGTTGTACTATCGCCATGTGTTTGTATGTTGTACTATCGACATATGTTTGTTTGTTGTACTATCGCCCTAAGTTTGTATGTTGTACTATCGCCCTGTGTGTGTATGTTGTACTATCGCCCTGTGTTTGTATGTTGTACTATCGTCCTCTGTTTGTATGTTGTACTCTCGCCCTCTGTGTGTATGTTGTACTCTCGCCCTCTGTTTGTATGTTGTACTATCGCCATGTGTTTGTATGTTGTACTATCGACATATGTTTGTATGTTGTACTATCGCCCTATGTTTGTATGTTGTACTATCGCCCTGTGTGTGTATGTTGTACTATCGCCCTGTGTTTGTATTTTGTACTGTCGCCCTATGTGTGTATGTTGTACAATCGACATGTGTTTGTATGTTGTACTATCGCCATGTGTTTGTATGTTCTACTATCGACATGTGTGTGTATGTTGTACTATCGTCATGTGTTTGTATGTTGTACTATCGTCATATGTTTGTATATTGTACTATCGTCGTGTGTTTGTATGTTGTACTATCGCCATGTGTTTGTATGTTGTACTATCGTCATGTGTTTGTATGTTGTACTATCGCCCTCTGTTTGTATGTTGTACTATCGCCCTATGTTTGTATGTTGTATTATCGCCCTCTGTTTGTATGTTGTACTATCGCCCTATGTTTGTATGTTGTACTATCGCCCTCTGTTTGTATGTTGTACTATCGCCATATGTCTATATGTTGTACTATCGCCCTATGTTTGTATGCTGTACTATCGTCATATGTTTGTATGTTGTACTATCGTCATGTGTTTGTATGTTGTACAATCGCCCTATGTTTGTATGTTGTACTATCGCCCCCTGTTTGTATGTTGTACTATCGCCCTATGTGTGTATGTTGTACTATCGGCATGTGTTTGTATGTTGTACTATCGTCATGTGTTTGTATGTTGTACTATCGTCATGTGTTTGTATGTTGTACTATCGTCATGTGTTTGTATGTTGTAATATCGTCATGTGTTTGTATGTTGTACTATCGTCATGTGTTTTTATGTTGTACTATCGTCATGTGTTTGTATGTTGTACTATCGTCATGTGTTTGTATGTTGTACTATCGTCATGTGTTTGTATGTTGTACTATCGCCCTATGTGTGTATGTTGTACTATCGCCCTATGTGTGTATGTTGTACTATCGTCATGTGTTTGTATGTTGTACTATCGCCATGTGTTTGTATATTGTACTATCGCCCTCTGTTTGTATATTGTACTATCGCCCCCTGTTTGTATGTTGTACTATCGCCCTATGTGTGTATGTTGTACTATCGTCCTGTGTTTGTATGTTGTACTATCGTCATGTGTTTGTATGTTGTACTATCGTCATGTGTTTGTATGTTGTACTATCGTCATGTGTTTTTATGTTGTACTATCGTCATGTGTTTGTATGTTGTACTATCGTCATGTGTGTGTATGTTGTACTATCGCCCTATGTGTGTATGTTGTACTATCGTCATGTATGTTGTACTATCGCCCTATGTGTGTATGTTGTACTATCGCCCTGTGTTTGTATGTTGTACTATCGCCCTGTGTTTGTATGTTGTACTATCGCCCTGTGTTTGTATGTTGTACTATCGCCCTCTGTTTGTATATTGTACTATCGCCCTCTGTTTGTATGTTGTACTATCGCCCTCTGTTTGTATATTGTACTATCGCCCTTTGTGTGTATGTTGTACTATCGCCCTGTGTTTGTATGTTGTACTATCGCTCTATGTTTGTGTGTTGTACTATCGCCCTGTGTTTGTATGTTGTACTATCGCCCTATGTTTGTATGTTGTACTATCGCCCTATGTTTGTATGTTGTACTATCGCCCTCTGTTTGTATGCTGTACTGTAATTGTTGCCATAGATGTGTACACCTACATATCCATGTAAATCAAGGCTAATATGTGTATCTGTTGACAACCATATCTCCTTTAAGAGTATAATATCATATGCATTCAACGTTTCTAGAATGTCTATGTCGTTGATTGTTCTACTTGACCGTTCACATTCCATGATAATAGCTTTAACTGTTTTAAATGTTCTTCCAGACGGTTCTATCGTCTCGTAGGAAACATGTATGGTGGGACCCTCCTAAGTCACCGTAAACTGCTACGTTACATATATATTGCTTAACCCCTAATACCCTCTTACAAAACGTTAAATGAAATGTTTACCAATTGACAGCTTTGCCATAAACCTGTTATTTCCCAACCATAGTACAGAGTGGATGCAACAAACTAGTCATATATTTGTTTCGAATTGTATCGACATAGATTTGCCGTTAAAATGAGCATGGCTTTTAAGCCGGTTCCATATAAAACAGTATTATTTAATATAAATAAACCCGCATAATTAAATATTAATCCTAAGTAGAAACAATCGCTCACAATGTCCAGGGACTGTTGTAAGTCCAACACTCATCACGCCCATTTTTACCCATCTATCTCTGAAAACAAATAGTTTGTTTCTTCGGTGTTCAACTCTAATCCCGAAAGTATCACAATAATTGGCTAAGCTAAACAGAGAATAGTGTGGTGTGAGACAAATTATAACCATGTCGTCGGCAAATAGTAACAAAGTAATACGTCAACTGACATTCCACAATCAAGTCTGTTCTGGAGGAATAACTCCAGCTCCTCGACGAACATGGAGTACAAAATATGTGACATTATCTCCCATTGTCTTAAGTCAACCACTATACAAACTATCTCTGAGTATTTATGACTGTCACAGTGTTTAACACATGCTTTTACTGAACTGTACTTAGACCGTATTATGGGAAGTAATGTCCCACGTATACGTGTACAGCTTAAACCAAAGCCCATTCCTGTATACCGAATCGAAACATCGTTTCATGTCTACGAACTTCAAGGCACAATATAATATTTTGTTGTGATTTAATACTTTCCCTATGAGCGTATGCAAACTATAACAGCCTTTCCGTAAACCGAAGTGTGCATCAGATAGTATGTAACACGACAAGCCGGGAACATAATAGTAACGCGTTGTGTTTTAAAATCAGTTTATTTCGTTCATAACCCAAGCTAGCATAACTGAGCCTTAACGTGCGTTCTCATAATGAGTCGGAGTCACACTTCGTCTGATACTCTACTCCACTATTGTATGTGTGTCTCTCTCTCTGCCTATTGTATCCGTTGTCACTGTATTTATAAGGATATTCTACAGTACGTGGATAGTCATATCTTGGGGCTAATAATTAAAAATAAGGCTACAAATTAACAACTGACATAAGGTGTGCAAACGTTTGATGAATATCGCTTATATTTCGTAGCCTACGGTGAATCTACGATATAACAAGCTGAACGTGTTCCAACTTGTCCGATATATTCTTATCACAAGATTTAAACCAATTGTCAATCAATGACAATGTGCACATATGTAATAGCCTATGGTTAAACTAATTATCTTGATATATACAGGTACAATATGCTCGTATTGTTACAAGTACGTCATTTTCTTCGGACCATTTATACATGTGGTTATTTAAAAAGCTGGTAAACAGCTTACCAAAACTGCTTAATCATGTAATCCCGCGATAATTATTAACATTCGGTATTTCTCGTTTCTTGCGTAACGTGGTAATAAAGCCCATAGTCCATGCTTTTGGAAATTAATGTACCATTATTTTATATTATTTTTTAATTTTTTTATTTATTCTCTGTATCATGTCCCGTTAAAATATCACTACCTTCAATGAAATTTGATAAACTATCATCAACAGACGTCTTGTTGCGATATAATTATGGTATGCAATGTGTCACCTCCTCATAAGTAATAAGTTGATATTATTCCTCGAGTGTGTGCTTACATTCATCTAACTCATGTGAAGTATTAAATTACTCGGCATCTGTATTTGTTGAAGTATTGACATTTTCAAATATTTATAGGTTATCCTTAAAGTCCTCTACGTTTAGAAAATATGTTATTATTGGAATGCCTAGGCTTGTAATATTTCCAGAATTCTTTCGGATTCGAAAGTTTATGGTTTACGAAGTTTTTAATTTGTGTGAATTTTAACTGTAGTTTTTAATTTGTGTGAATTTTAACTGTCCGTGTTTTTGCCTAACTAATTGCCTAACTAATAATTTGTATGACCTTTTAAGTGCATTCATGTCGACCCAATGTTCTTCTGACATAAAGCGATTGTGTGTGTCCAATGTATTAATATATATATATAGTTTGCTTGCTTGCATTCGTAAGCGGACCATGTATTACGATGTTCTACATATCTATTATCGAATCCATGTTTACTACATTACCGGTATACTTTCGTATAAAGCGGATCCACAACGTCGTTAGCGAAACAATACACATGTTACTAGGCTGTTACCATCGTAACGGTGGTCATTTATAATACTATCGTAACGGTGGACATTTATAGTACTACTAAACAACGGCAGATTCTCAATTAGTTTTGCTCGAAAAGCATATCTATGTTCCGACAGCAAATGCGTTGATTTATACTCAGGATTATACTATTGTTTCATTCAATTTCTGTTAACTTTCGATGTAACGGTATAGTGTTGCATTGCTTGCCAACGGGAGGAACGTTCATCCTATGAGAACAGTGACAACATAGTATAGACGCGTTATCAGATAGAGGAACGTTCCTCCATTTGAGAAACACATTAATTTCTGTTTCTTGTATCTACTGCAAATAATGTATATTTTCAGATTTGATTTACTTTAATTGAAAACGTACGTATTGGTACTAATTATCAAGGGAACATTCCCCCATTCCTAAGAACAACTAGTTTGCGTGCTATTTAGTGTTTACTATAATGCATTTATTTCCACACTTGAACATATTTGCCAAATAAATGAGCTACTTTAGCGCAAGTATTTGGTGTATCTTCAATTCTACCCCTTACTGTCTAGATTCTTAATTAAGCAGCCAGTAAAATGTACCTGCATTATAAGGCGGTAAATCTGTTGTTATAATGAATCCTGGCTTGTATTTATTGTGTACTTAATTAATTGCTGTAACTTATATTATAATGTCGAAGGGGGGCATAGAGTGTTGGCACTGTCCGTGTTCCCGTGCGTGTGTCCGTCCGCCAGAGTCAATAGTTCCAGTCCGGGCTGTAACTATACTTCTAAGCTACGAGAGCTTTACTCACCTACTGTGATATTGTTTTCATATTTCACTAAGATATTCAACATCGTCGAAGAAGTGTACCACTTGCAATGTAAATACGTTAACATCAGCATCATTTTAAAGGCGATTGATGCCTCAATACAATACATAGCAATACATAATATTATTTCCGCAACAATTTCAAAATCACACGTTAAAAATCGTGTGACTCCTTTGTGCACACATGTACAACATTCGTTAAGACACGTTCTGCCCCAAATAGTTGTTATGTGTGTGTCATATAGAATATACCCATAGACGAAGTAAATTTAAATTTAAACTTTATTTATATTACCGTACAATGATTGTGAATCAAGTTCTAACAACTTATATTATTCACTCCCGTTGGCGCGGATAAAAGCTAAATGTTGTCATTTGTGTGAGAGGAAACAGGAGTACCCGCAGAAAACCCACCTGTCCGATCTGGCGATCGCTAACCACTGCGCTAATCGGACAGCCATGACGAAGTAATGGTTGTAAATAAGAACGTACCTGTGGTGCAGCTTGTTTTGGGGCAACATGACACAAAATGACACCATTGTCTTTCTAGTTACACATTGCTACTGATACATTTGTAGAAACAGACAGACCGCCATTGGCATGTGTTATTATCGTGTGTTTGTAGAAACAGACAGACCGCCATTGGCATGTGTTATTATCGTGTGTTTGTAGAAACAGACAGGCCGCCATTGGCATATGTTATTATCGTGTGTTTGTAGAAACAGACAGACCGCCATTGGCATGTGTTATTATCGTGTGTTTGTAGAAACAGACATACCGCCATTGACATGTGTTATTATCGTGTGTTTATAGAAACAGACAGACCGACATTGGCATGTGTTATTACTGTGTGTTTGTAGAAACACACAGACCGTCATTGGCATGTGTTATTATCGTGTGTTTGTAGAAACAAATAGACCGCCATTGGCATGTATTTTTATCGTGTGTTTGTTGTGGAGGTTTAAAGTCGCACAAACAGCTTAGGTCATATCATTCCAGTTATAGTTGTGGCGGAAGACCCTGGTACCCCTCCAAGCAGTATTCCAGACATTGTATTATTGAGTGTGTCATTGAATGTAGTAATGTTATCACACTTTGTAACTGTGAATATCTAAAACGAAAATCAACAGTAAACGTGTAGTTAGTTTTCAAATTAATGTTCGAGAACCGTTTCAAAAATGATTTACAATACGCCATTCTCTGTTTTAGTATGCGACAGTTATAGAACTACCCTACAGACGTATCACGGTCAGTGTATATACGGTTATAACTTAGAGACAATCCCTGACATAAGTAACGATGAAGAATGTATACAGAAATGTGAGATGAACTATGGCGACAATTGCCTCTCTGTCGACTACAAAAATTATTCTAAGAGGTGCCAGTGTTTGAGCATTACAAGACAACAGGCGTTAGACAGTAGCCCGGGAAACATGCATGATTATGATTGTACTCTCTACACAAAAATATGTGGCTAATGATGCACACTGCTCAATTTCGTCCGTCGTTCTATCGTACGTGTTGTCACAGTTCAATTATCTGTTCATAACAACATGTAATTATGTATACTACAAAGGTTAAATACGCTATTTCCATGTCCCCACGCGTGTTATTACCATGTCCCCACACGTGTTATTTCCATGTTCCCACACGTGTTACTACCATGTCCCCACACGTGTTATTACCATGTCCCCACACGTGTTATTACCATGTCCCCACACGTGTTATTACCATGTCCCCACACGTGTTATTACCATGTCCCCACACGTGTTATTACCATGTCCCCACACGTGTTATTACCATGTCCCCACACGTGTTATTACCATGTCCCCACACGTGTTATTACCATGTCCCCACACGTGTTATTACCATGTTCCCACACGTGTTATTACCATGTCCCCACACGTGTTATTACCATGTCCCCACACGTTTATTACCATGTCCCCACACGTGTTATTACCATGTCCCCACACGTGTTATACCATGTCCCCACACGTGTTATTACCATGTCCCACACGTGTTATTACCATGTCCCCACACGTGTTATTACCATGTCCCCACACGTGTTATTACCATGTCCCCACACGTGTTATTGCCATGTTCCCACACGTGTTATTACCATGTCCACACACGTGTTATTACCATGTCCCCACACGTGCTATTACCATGTCCTCACACGTGCTATTACCATGTCCCCACACGTGTTATTACCAAATACCCACACGTGTTATTACCATGTACCCACACGTGCTATTACCATGTGCCCACACGTGTTATTACCATGTCCCCACACGTGTTATTACCATGTCCCCACACGTGTTATTACCATGTCCCCACACGTGTTATTACCATGTCCCCACACGTGTTATTACCATGTCCACACACGTATTATTACCATGTTCCCACACGTGTTATTACCATGTCCCCACACGTGCTATTACCATGTCCATCCCTATTGCTCCACGCAATGCACATTGTTCTCCGTGCGTCAATGTTTACAACTTGTTTAATGTTTATTTTTCAATGCATTTCGCATTTGTATATTGCATATACTCTGTTAGAAAGTGAAGGATACATGCTGAACCATTATGGAATTATTGCATAATGTAATATAGTAGTATATAAATAACAATTATTCCGCATGGCCGTCTATGGTAATTCATTGCATTGTTAGTGATGATGCCCTAGAGTGTCTTGAAGAGCAACGAAAAATACCCAAGTTCTACTTACTCCGTCCAAGCATACCACAGCTATTAGATGTAACACAGAGGACATAATTAATAGTATGGAAGATCGTCAGGGCTATGCAAAGAATGGTTATATTCTTGCAAATCATATTGTTAGCGCTGGGCCTCATGCTACGTATACCTCGCCAGCAATTCAAACTGAACTTACATCAATAATTGCGCGGAGCATGATTTAGAAGAGATCACATTGAAACGTAAACAGGCTGATTTCTTCATAATATTGGCTGACGAAGTAAACGATTGTTCCACAAAGGAGCAACTGTCTATCTGTGTACGATACCTTGCATGCGCAGGTGGTAATCATGCATTATGTGAGGAGTTCATATGTTTTGTAGCATGCCATTCAATCAACGGAGTGGACTAGGCATAACCTATTATGAAGCACATACATGACTGTGGCCTGGATATTCTAAGATTGAGAGGGCTTCGTCGGGGCAAGTAATATGGCTGTTAAGTACAATGGTGTCCAATCCCTGATACGACAGCGAGCGCCCCTTGCCAACTACATGCATTTTAATACGCATATATGTGTCTTATAATCCGCATATACGTGCATAATAACCCGCATATACGTACCTTATAATCCGCATATACCTGTGTTATAATCCGCATATACGTGTCTTATATCCCGCATATACGTGCCTTAAAGTCCGCATATACCTGTGTTAAAACCAGCCTATATGTGTCCTATAACCCGCATATACGTGTCCTATAATCCACAAATACGTGTCTTATAATCCGCATATACCTGCCTTATAATCAGCATATAGGTGCCCTATAACCCGTATATACCTGCATTATAACCGACATATACGTGTCCTATAACCCGCAAATACGTGTCATATAACCCGCATTCACGTGTCTTATAACCCGTATATACGTGTCCTATTACCCGCATATACGTGTCTTATAACCAGCAAATACGTGTCCTATAACCCGCATACACGTGTCCTATAATCCGCATATACATGTCCTATAACCCGCAAATACGTGTCCTATAACCCGCAAATACGTGTTTTATAACACGCATATACGTGTCTTATAACCCGCATACACGTGTCCTATAACCCGCATATACGTGTACTATAACCCGCATATACGTGTCTGACAATTAGCAAATACATGTCTTATAACCCGCATATACGAGTCCAATAATCCGCATATACCTGTCTTATAACCCGTATATACGTATCTTATAACCCGCAAATACGTGTCCTATAATCCGCATATATGTGTCTTATAATCCGCATATACGTGCATAATAGCCCGCATATACGTACCTTATAATCCGCATATACCTGTGTTATAATCCGCATATACGTGTCTTATATCCCGCATATATGTGCCTTAATATCCGCATATACCTGTGTTAAAACCCGCCTATATGTGCCTATACCCCGCATATACGTGTCCTATAATCCACAAATACGTTTCTTATGATCCGCATATACGTGCCTTATAATCAGCATATAGGTGCCTTATAACCCGTATATACCTGTATTATAACCCGCATACAAGTGTCTTATAACCCGCATATACGTGTCCTATAACCCGCAAATAAGTGTTTTATAACACGCATATACGTGTCTTATAACCAGCATACACGTTTCCTATAATCCTCAAATACGTGTCATATAGTCCGCAAATACGTGTCCTATAATCCGCATATACGTGTCTTATAATCCGCATATACATGTCTTATAATCCGCATATACGTGCCTTATAATTCGCATATACTTGTCCTAAAATCCGCAAATACGTGCCTTATAACCCGCATATACGTGTCTTATAACCCGCATATACGTGTCTTATAACATACGTGTCTTATAATCCGCAAATACGTCTCATATAATCCGCAAATACGTCTTTTATAATCCGCATATACGTGTCGTATAATCCGCAAATACGTGTCGTATAACCCGCAAATTGTTTAAATCTGGAACTCGACGTCAGCAAGTATATCATGCTCGCATTCGAAATTCTTGTAGCAACCTGCATTCAGATCTTTATAATAATCATTTGCGCGATAGTCCAAAATGCTTGTGTGAACTTAACGAAAATGAGGAATCGGAGCACTATCTATTTCGCTGTCTATTCTATGTAAATTCTAGACGCGTACTATTCGTAAACACACGTACTTATCATCCCTTAAATACAAGAAAACTACTGTTAGGCTTCGAAAACTTAGCGGACAATGAAAATAAATATATTTTCACACAAGTTCAAACATATATTAAAACGACTAAACGCTTCGAGCAAATAACCACATGATCTGTATATATATATAGGCTGTTCTCTTGTGACGATCTATGTTAGGGTGTGGTGACGGGTGTGGCTGGCTGGGTAACGTTGTATGGTGGGACACTTGATTGGAGTAGCTATTACAGTTACATTTCCTAAACTTTTTTTTTTGGTTTGTTTATTGTTGTTTTTTGTTTCTAAATTCTTATTATCTAAAATGTTGCTTATTCTCTTAATCATTTTACCATTTTTCTATTAGTATCATTAAATTTAGTAAACTACTAGCACAACCCTTGTATTCAGTCTCTTTGTTAATTACAATCTAGTCTTATGGGGAGGGCCGTAACTAATGTTGTTAAAACTTGTGGCCCAACCCATTTGCTTCAACATATAATGACAATCCTTGAGCAAACAATGCCACGAATCATGCATTATGGATAGATATACAAGTTTGTTCATTTGTTTTGTATTGTACATTGTATATATAGAATGCAATAAAATATGATTAAACTAAGTATAACCCTCAAATACGTGTCTTATAATCCGCATATACGTGTCTTATAATCCGCAAATACGTGCCTTATAATCCGCAAATACGTGTCTTATAATCCGCATATACGTGTCTTATAATCCGCATATACGTGTCTTATAATCCGCATATACGTGTCTTATAATCCGCATATACGTGTCTTATAATCCGCATATACGTGTCTTATAATCCGCATATACGTGTCTTATAATCCGCATATACGTGTCTTATAATCCGCAAATACGTGTCTTATAATCCGCATATACGTGTCTTATAATCCGCAAATACGTGTCTTATAATCCGCATATACGTGTCTTATAATCCGCATATACGTGTCTTATAACCGCATATACGTGTCTTATAACCCGCATATACGTGTCTTATAATCCGCATATACGTGTCTTATAATCCGCATATACGTGTCTTATAACCGCAATACGTGTCTATAACCCAAATACTTCATAACGCAATACTCTATAACGCATATACGTGTCTTATAACCCGCATATACGTGTCTTATAACCCGCATATACGTGTCTTATAATCCGCATATACGTGTCTTATAATCCGCATATACGTGTCTTATAATCCGCATATACGTGTCTTATAATCAGCATATACGTGTCTTATAATCAGCAAATACGTGTCTTATAATCCGCATATACGTGTCTTATAATCCGCATATACGTGTCTTATAATCAGCATATACGTGTCTTATAATCCGCATATACGTGTCTTATAATCCGCATATACGTGCCTTATAATCCGCATATACGTGTCTTATAATCCGCAAATAAGCGCCTAATGCTTCGCACATAACTCCACAAATACTTGGCATATAACTCCGCATATACTTCGCATATAACTCCGCAAATACTTCGCATATAACCCCGCATATACTTCACATATAACGCCGCAAATACATCGCATATATCTCCGCATATACTTCGCATATAACACCGCAAATACTTCGCATATAACCCCGCAAATATTTCGCATATAACCCAGTAAATATTTCGCATATAACGCCGCAAATACTTCGCATATAACCCTGCAAATACTTCGCACATAACACCGCAAATATTTCGCATATAACCCATAAATATTTCGCATATAACGCCGCAAATACTTCGCATATAACCCTGCAAATACTTCGCACATAACCCCGCAAATACTTCGCATATAACTCCTCAATACTTCGCATATAACCCCGCAAATACTTCGCATATAACCCCGCAAATACTTCGCACATAACCCCGCATATACTTTGTGAATAATTCCTCATATACTCTGCACACAACTACGGAGTAATCCAGCATTGCCATCACTATAATGTTAGGAAGTGGGACTATACCTGTGCTCACTTGATTCAGAGGTGATTGGTCTGGGCTTTACGCATGTAACAGCATCAATTAGGGCTATATCATCGGCGGACAGATTACCTAGCACCACCTTCTCTGGGCCAGCGAATAACAAGTACTTGGTGCATCAACTCGGTAGGAAACTGCCAACTGGTTCACATAAATGAGACACGACCAGAGCGGGGTTCGAACTCATGACAATCAATGATGATTGATTCAGAGACATGCATCCTTGATCCTTCAGTCTGCCCATTTCTTCAATAGAATAATCCTCGGTTCCATTACTTTCTTCTGATTCCGCTATTGTTTCAGAATTAATCTGAATATAGATACAGAATTAATAATATATAACTTGCATAGTGGACTATATGATGTTATTAAACCAGGTAGGTGAACATAAAGCAGTCATTCCGTTCAACTTCAACATAATATTAAAATATTGCATATCAATGACTTTCCTTTAGACTCAATAATAAGATTGGATTAACAGTTCAAATAAAACAATATCAGCAGTATTATATAGTTGTGTATAGTATTATATAGTTGTATTTAGTATTATATAGTTGTATATAGTATTATATAGTTGTATATAGTATTATATAGTTATATTTAGTATTATATAGTTGTATATAGTATTATATAGTTGTATATAGTATTATATAGTTGGATATAGTATGATATAGTTGTATATAGTATTATATAGTTGTATATAGTATTATATAGCTGTATATAGTATTATATAGTATTATATAGTATTATATAGTATTATATAGTTGTATATAGTATTACATAGTATTATATAGTTGTATATAGTATTATATAGTATTATATAGTATTATATAGTTGTATATAGTATTATATAGTTGTGTATAGTATTATATAGTTAAGCTGTTAACAAAGCAACACATTTATAATTTTACAACCCAACTGATATAACAAGGTCCACTTATTGTAATGTGTAACTACATAGTGAACAAACTACATATCGGAAAGGACTTCATATATGCATTATTTTTGCTTATATCGGTTTTCAATTCAATTCCAGTATATATTTATAATATTATGAACTTAAAAAACATATGTATGACACTATAACCGTCATCATAATATTATAAAATATGGATATTTTTATTTTAAACGTCTTAGAAAACTTAGTCGCCGAAATTAATGTATGCGATGGCGACTTAAATATGGGGGATTGAGAATTGAGATGTCTTGCTAATATATACCTCCATTCTATAACCACTACATCATTATTTATAGCAGATGAGTATTGCTATGGCAACAATTGTTGTCATAGCTTTTCTTGTTAATATTTACTTCCAATAGAAAAATGGACACCTTTGACAAGGGACATAACTCTATGTTCAAATAATGTCAAATTTAGCAAATATATTGGTCATAACATTTGTACATATATTTTGTTTGTACATTGTTTAATGCCTCTGCTACATTTGTTGTAATACCGGAATTGTTCCACTACTAAAGAAGGAAGCAACAATAGTCCACCATACATCGGAATAAGTACGAACGTGTTCAGGGACGACTATTCGACGGCGTATGGTACAAGTATGAGGGGGCTGAGATGATAACTACGCAATTACTATGAGAGAACAGAAGCATCGCAGCATTAGGACCAGCAACACCCAACGACGCCATACCCGACGAGCAGCAGTAAATCGGCATTGAATCAGATTCTTTGTAACATTAATGTATAGTATTAACGAACATTCTGTGCAGACTGCGCCTACCAATCATAATCGTGACTGATTGTTCGGCAGTAATAAGTTGAAGTTGAACATTGTTTATGTAAATGTCAATATAAGCAGGTTGTTACTTTGTAAAGTTGTCCTGTATATCTGTACTTATTTGTATTGTTGGTAAACTGTCATGTAGCATTACAATGCATTGCTACCTATCTTGTTTATTGATTTATAATAAATAAATTATACTGATCATAGTTGGTCATGTTTCAATCATTAAGTAAATTATTATGTCCGAATATAAACTAAGACGACAGTGATACGAACGTATCTGTCCAGTAGATGTCATACACATCAAATAAAGACATCACTAGTCATGTAATGTTAGCAATATACAATTGTGCACGTACGCTTGTATAAATATATTATGCACATTATCCATTGAAACATACAATTAAAGTAGCAGTATAAATGTGATGAATTAAATTACAATTCTAAATGTTATGGGTGCCAGGCTTAAAACAATCATATAGGCATTACCTTTGAGACCTAAACAAGCGAATCAATAACAAATACCATGTTGTGCGTTTATCGAAGTGTACGTTTTGCAGATCAACTGTATTTCCATTTGTGAAGGATATCCCATAGCTGTTTGTTATTGGTCTTGTGATGGATCTCTCATAGCTGTTTGTTATTGGTTTGTGATGGATCTCCCATAGCTGTGTGTTATTGGTTTTGTGATGGATCTCCCACAGCTATTTGTTATTGTTTGTGTGATGGATCTCCCATAGCTGTTTGTTATTGGTTTTGTGATGGCTCTCCCATAGTTGTTTGTTATTGGTTTTGTGATGGATCTCTCAAAGCTGTTTGTTATTGGTTTTTTGATGTATCTCCCATAGCTGTTTGTTATTGGCTTTGCAAGTGTGATGGATCTCCCATCGCTGTTTGTTATTGATTTTGTGATAGCTCTCCTATAGCTGTTTGTTATTGGTTGTGTGATGGATCTCAAATAGCTGTCTGTTATTGATTTTGCAAGTGTGATGGAACTCCCATAGCTGTTTGTTATTGGTTTTACAAGTGTGATGGATCTCCCTTAGCTGTTTGTTATTGGTCTGTGATGGAACTCCCATAGCTGTTTGTTATTGGTTTGTGATGGACCTCCCATAGCTGTTTGTTATTGGATTTGTGATGGATCTCTCATAGCTGTTTGTTATTGGTTTTGTGATGGACCTCCCATAGCTGTTTGTTATTGGTTTTGCAAGTGTGATGGATCTCCCATAGCTGTTTGATTTTGGTTTTGCAAGTGTGATGGATCTCTCATAGCTGTTTGTTATTGGTTTGTGATGGATCTCCCATATCTGTTTGTTATTTGTTTTGCAAGTGTGACGGATCTCTCATAGCTGTTTGTTATTGGTTTTGTGATGGATCTCCCATAACTGTTTGTTATTGGTTTTGCAAGTGTGATGGACCTCCCATAGCTGTTTGTTATTGGTTTTGCAAGTGTGATGGATCTCTCCTAGCTCTTTGTTATTGGCTTGTGATGGGTCTCCCATAGCTGTTTGTTATTGGTTGTGTGATGGATCTCCCATAGCTGTTTGTTATTGGTTTTGTGATGGATCTCCCATAGCATTTTGTTATTGGTTTTGTGATGGGTCTCCCATAGCTGTTTGTTATTGGTTTTGTGATGGATCTCCCATAGCTGTTTGTTATTGGTTTTGTGATGGATCTCCCATAGCTGTTTGCTATTGGTTGTGTGATGGATCTCCCATAGCTGTTTGTTATTGGTTTTGTGATGGATCTCCCATAGCATTTTGTTATTGGTTTTGTGATGGATCTCCCATAGCTGTTTGTTATTGGTTTTGTGATGGATCTCCCATAACTGTTTGTTATTGGTTTTGCAAGTGTGATGGATCTCTCATAGCTCTTTGTTATTGGCTTGTGATGGGTCTCCCATAGCTGTTTGTTATTGGTTTTGTGATGGACCTCCCATAGCTGTTTGTTATTGGTTTTGTGATGGACCTCCCATAGCTGTTTGTTATTGGTTGTGTGATGGATCTCCCATAGCTGTTTGTTATTGGTTTTGTGATGGATCTCCCATAGCATTTTGTTATTGGTTTTGTGATGGATCTCCCATAGCTGTTTGTTATTGGTTTTGTGATGGATCTCCGTAGCTGTTTGTTATTGGTTTTGCAAGTGTGATGGATCTCTCATAGCTGTTTGTTATTGGTTTTGCAAGTGTGATGGATCTCTCGTAGCTGTTTGTTATTGGTTTTGCAAGTGTGATGGATCTCTCATAGCTGTGTGTTATTGGTTTTCCAATTGTGATGTATCTCTCATAGCAGTTTGTTATTGGGTTTGCAAGTGTGATGGATCTCCCATAGCTGTTTGTTATTTGTTTTGCAAGTGTGATGAATCTTCCATAGCTATTTGTTATTGGTTTTGTGATGGATCTCCCATGGCTGTTTGTTATTTATTTTGCAAGTTTGAAGGATCTCTCATAGCTGTTTGTTATTGGTTTTGTGATGGACCTCCCATAGATGTTTGTTATTGGTTTTGTGATGGATCTCCCATAGCTGTTTGTTATTGGTTTTGTGATGGATCTCCCATAGCTGTTTGTTATTGGTTTTGTGATGGATATCCCACAGCTATTTGTTATTGGTTTTGCAAGTGTGTTGAGGGATAATATAAATTATAACCCGCACAAAAGAAATAATTTGATAAAGGGAAGGCCATATAAACACGACACATATATAAATCATGTTGTTTATCAATGAACATGTAAAATTGAGGTTAGATATAGTAGTTATGTTAACAGAGAAATGTGGATGGATAAGGGGGTTGGATGGGGTGACAATTGGGTTCCGTAGGTGCTAGAAGGAATATGCAGTTTGATGAAGTTTTGTACTTCTTTGAATACAGCATAATTAGCACGATCACCCATAGTTACATCGCCATCTATTAACAGGAGTTGTAATTGGTTCGTACCATTGTAACATAGCATGCATGTCTTGAAATAGAGCGCAATATACAGTGTATCAGATAATTGTCAGTAGTTTCATATTCACCGTACCGGTGTCTTAACAGAATTGACATCCCCGTATGAACTGAAAGTTGCGCATGCGCATAATGGTCCATAATGGTACATCTTAGCGGCCGTGAGGAATGAGAGACATTCGCTTTATTTTCTATACTTGTGCTAATTATCAGTATTATGTGGCATTTATGAACCTATAGATATTTATAAAGTGTGTGTGTGGATGGGATTTTCCAATTTCTATATAGATTACTCAGGTTTATGCGCTATCCGTGCTTACCGGATACGAATACACGCGGTCAATTGATGGAACAGCCTACAATATTGACTTTATTGACATCTAGCTAAATGAGGTAAATAATTATATTAGAAATCTACTGTTTTGTTTTATTTTGTTTTATTTTGTTTTATTAATTGAAGCAGTTAGCACATTCCATTATTCAGTAGTGATGTTAGTGACTTGTTTGTAACGGTTGTCACTGTGATATCAGTTGTAATTTGACTGTAAATGTTTCGAAACTCCAAACCACACAGTGACAACCTGGCTCATTTTTCAACCCAATTTAACCTAAATCTACATGAACTTTGTACAGGTAAAGATTTATCCCAAATTAATGTGACAATTAACACACATTATGTCATGTTCAGGTTTGTTTTGAACACATAGCTGAATAATGCACACTATTTTAATTTTGTTTACAAAGATGATCAAATGACACGGTCCCTAGAACAGGTTGGAGAACAGTACAGAACGAGCTATACTAGCTCGATCAAACTATAATAGCTTGATCGAGCTATAATATAATGAATAGAAACATTAAAAATCATATATTTTTCACATTTATCCGAAATATCGAACGCGGACGGAAAGTATGCCACTGACATTTTTTGTAGAAATAGACTGTTCTCCAACATGTAGAAATACCGAAATACACCGAAAAACAGTATATAACAACAATATAAGAACTATTTATTAAGCTAAATACACCTTATAGACTTAATATCTGCCCTATGTCAAACCCCTTGTGAGGAACTATGCTTGTTTTTCTGGACAGGCTTAGCCGACCTGATTAGGCAGGCTTAGCCGACCTGACTGGGCAGGCTTAGCTGACCTAAGCAGTTAACGAGTACTAAGCAATGTGTGTGAGACGCCTTCTTCGATGACACTACATATGTGGCCTGACCGAGTATTGAACCCGGTGTCATATAGAATATTGACCCTCCCCCTCAAAATAATGTCTCTCGGGTTATTAGTCGGTCATAGAATATTGACTCCTTGCGGAACAATTACTCCCCTTGCGAATGGCACTATATAGTGGAAAAATATTAAATTTATTATACTAAAATGTTAATTAACACTGTTTAAGGCCTAGCAACATTTATTTTGAATCAATGATGTACAGAATAACATACATATATTGAATATGAAAATATAAGTACACAGATAATTTGTCTCTATCAATTTCTAAAGATGATATGATGGGTGCTGTATAACTAGGAGGTTCACATAGTGCATAATATGCATACTATTTACACAGACAAGCATACAACAAATAATAACAATGACCCCCATCCCCTATGTATACACTGAACAAGTGAGGGCAGATCACTTTTCGATGCCATAGAATAATGACCCCTCTATGTGTAGACTATACATGTATAAGAGAGAGCGTCACATTTCGATGGCATGGATTAATGACCACCCTATGATTTAGGTGGACTGTAGTCCAGCGGTTAACTATTGGACTGGTAATCCAGGGATCGCAGGTTTGATCCCCCGTCTGACATACTAAAATTAACAGTAATTCAGATGGGACTTTAAACCGAGGTCACATGTCGGTGATTTACACCGGTGTAGCGTGAGCCCCGTAAGTCCGTGAGGATTGTAAGTTCGCTAGTTGCGGCTTACGGGGCTCACGCTACTGGTATAAGAAACGTAAGTTGTGAGAATTGAAAGTCAATAACAATATCTTTCCTCCACTTTAGTTTAAAGATTTTATTTCTCAATTATTTACAGAGATAAATGATAGTAGATAAAGGCTACTAATGAGACTCCAATTTCCAGTGCATGAGGTTTAAAAACGCTCGTGTTTGTGTATAACCATGACTTACAGAATACGCGGTCAATTGATGGAACAGCTTATTGGTATCGATCACGACACCTGTCAATCAAACTATAATGGATAATCCAATCAGCTATCGATATTTCACACATCCTTGAGTAAGCTGGTGTATCACAATACTGCAGTTTTAAGTTGATTGTAAGATTAGCCAGCTAATTTAAATGCAACAATGAAATCGATTATGGATTAATAATCTAGATTTTATCATACAATATGACTGCCGTTGTCATTACTGAAACTGTATTAGTTAGGCCACAACTACTAAGTAGAAATAGTGTGTTGTCGTAATATGTGTATGAGAGTCTGGAGTCTTGTGACCTAAGCTGTTGATGCGACACCCCTACATGTTCTATTACAATGTGAATATATTAATAATTCACACAACGGACATAAAATTATTGGGCAAAATCGTATCTGTATATTGTTTATGACCCTTTTGACTGTCATAAATAATTTAAAGTTAGATAAATCAAGATAGATTTTTGTAGTTTAGTTTATACAAATTTAACTTAACTAGATTGCAGAACAAGTGTTTACTACATTATATTAATCGTCCTCGAGGCCTCATTTCTGGTAGAATCCATCTCGATAAAGGAGAGAAGAAGCAATTTAAGTCCCTTGCTAAGGGACACAATCATAACAGCTACAGCTGGGCGCGAACTCGGGTCATTTCGTACCTGAAGCGAATGCGCTACAACTGCACTATCACGACTTTCACAATGTCAATGCCACGAGATCAATATTTTAAATATAAAAGATAAACAAGGCCACTAGAAACTAGCTTTTACAGACAGATATGTAGACTACGGTTAACACGCTGGACTGGTAATCCAGGGATCGCAAGTTCGATCCCCCGTCTGACACTAATAAAATTAACCGTCTTTCAGATGGGACTTTAAACCGTGCACGTAAAAGAACCAGAAGAGACTCTGGAATGGGTCTCTGTCTGTATCATTGCACTGAATTACTCTCGTTTCGCCACAATCACGATTCGCCACATCTCGATTCGCCACAGAGTAAACATGATTCGCCACAGCTAAAACACGAATTCGCCACAGTATAATTAAAATGAAAAGTATACTATAAAAAAAATAATAAAAATATTAACAAAACATGATGACATAACAATATAATCAGCTTTTATAACGTTTATATATGTAATGTGAGCCTTGTCCGCAATTATTAACCCGAATTTCCTATGTATCGATTCAATTATGGGTACCTGTGTCAATTATCTAACACCTGTACATGTTGATCACCTGTGGTCATTGTGTAACGATGCGTCTGGTTTCTTCTACTCAGTTGTCAGACAAACTAACACCTCAAACCCTTAATCATGGAGTGAAAATAACAATAAACATACATAATAGTTAATACATTTAATATAAAGCACATTTTAGCACACAACTTTTTTATCCTCAAATTACACACCTTAATAAAAGTCCCGTCTCGATAATATATATCATATTTTTAGAACATACAACTACCATTACCATAAATATAGTGCATAGTAGCACAATGTGATAACTGCATGTATCAGTATTTCATAACACAAACTAAACGGGTCCATACAATGAAGCACATGCGTCCAACAGAGCTCTAGTCGATATGTCCTTCGTCCGGTACTGCTCCCACAGCTTCCACAATCGTCCCAGTATCTTCTTTGTCTGCTTCGTCTGGTGTCGCCTCATCTTCTCCTTCACTACCTTCGTCTGGATCGTCACTTCCTTCGCCTCCTTGTACAGCAGAGTTACTAGTACGTAGAATGGTAGATTTCCCTTCCTCTCTCGCCGATTTAGTTTGTTGTGCCACCCCTCGCAGTCGTTGTTCGTCCTCACGGATCGTCCGTACTGGCTCCAGGATTCCACCGGCCACATGTTGTTGGTCATCCAGGTGTTGTTGATGTAGGTGAAGTAGTCGTCCGTCTGTGGTGTGTCGCTCTTCGCCCTCAGATGCTCAAACGCTGGTCGGAGGTCGTCAGCTGGGAGAAGTGGTAGGGAGAACGTCTTCCTCATTATGCGATATACATTGTCGCGTTCACTGTACGCCCTCTGTAAATATATATATGCATATATTAAACGTGAACTTCTATCTAAATCTAGATTTTAACCGCCTCTGCTGTCGAGTGGTTATGGTCGCTGACTTGTATACAACTGTAACCTATCATCACTGATGGTCACGGGTTTGAGCGTAAAACCAGAACTAACAAACAAACATAACAAAACATCAGAGAAATTGGTTATAACCTTTGTTTCCTTCTTTGGACAATATTAATAGTTCACATGTGCATTTTGTGACAAAGCAATAAATAATATTTTGTCATTAGAAATAATTACCTGTAGACCTAGCTCTTGGACTTTGCGGAACAGAGCCTGCCCAAAGTGGAATGCACATACCCGGATATGCGGCTCCTCGAACACGTCCCTCAGTCCCTGCCACATTCCTGCCTCAAAGTCGACAATAAACGTTTCCACGCACCGCTCGTGTAGCAGGTTGACGACAGCTTGGAAAACCTGTATAAAGAAAATGCGATTTTTATAAGTCATATACATTTTGCATATGTAAATAATGTATCAAGTGGAAACATTGCATGCACTGTTTTATTGTCATTTTGCCAGACGTTAAAAAGTGAAAAATCGAAAGACTAGATCCCAGGCTGATATTTACCAGCAACACCTCATAAGACTGGGTTGACTCATAAGTAGACATATAGCACATTGAAATACATTTTATGCATACCATTTTGTAGTCACGGCGCTTTTTCCCGGACATCATCACAAAGCAGAGTGGGACTTGCTTCATGTTGTCGCCGGACTTGATGAAGGCGTATAAAGACAGAAGCTGATAAAATGGGGCTTTGACGACCTTGAAGCTACCATTGATATACCATGTCTTGGCCTTAGAGAGTATGCGAAGCTGGGCGTCCGTTGCTAGGATGTTGTGTCTACGTTCCTTAACCCTGACAGTTGGGCGACGAAAGGGCTCCCCAATCGTGATTGCGAGATAGTCCTCGTCGATCTCATAATCAAGATATGTCGGATCATCAGGGCGGGGACATATACGTACGCGACTGGGTATCTGATGGAGCGCATGAACTGTTGGTCGAGATGCCTCTGATTATGACTGGGGCTGTTTCGAAGGCAAAAGGTAACTATGATACACTATCCATCGTTACTGGTTGTTCCGGTCGACATCCCAGACAGGTGAACTGTATGTCACGACGTTCATTGACGGCTTCTTCATATTCCTGGACGGAGATACCTGAGGAAAATAATTAAAATATGTTTAGAAAACATGCTATAAAAATGTTTGCAGACTGGTACTATAAAGAATATGACTTTCCAATATATTCCAGAATAAACATATCATCTCTGATGGTCACGGGTTCGAGCCCCGCTCAGACCGAGGTCTCATTTATATGAATCGTGTTTTAACTGTGTCGAATCGTGTTTTAACTGTGACGAATCGTGTTTATTCTGTGGCGAATCGAGATGTGGGGAATCGTGATTGTGGCGAATCGAGATAATATCATTGCACTATCCTCCAAAAATCTATAATGACTAATCTCTTCAGGAGGCGTCGCTCATCTGGGCAACCGGTAACGACGATATATAAACGTACACCCCCCACCCGACTCGCTTTAAGTTTGAATAATTATCTTATATAAAGATAAGATTGTGTGTGTGCCTGCCTGTGGGTGTGGTTTTGTGCATGACTGTGTACATAAATACATACTGACTAGGTACTCGACACACGGACGGCTTGTCCCATGATTGCACGGTATAGAGGCCAGACAGGAATATGAATAAAATCCGAGCTCCTGCCCAAGCTACCATGCTAGAGAGTGTAGCGGGTCCAGTTGCTTTCGCTATGTTATATGTTTACAAATACTAACATGCATTACCTTTTGTAATCGTCGCTACCCAGGTTGCATAAATGAGCGACACCTGAAGAGTCATATTAGATTTTGGAGGATAGTGCAATGATACAGGCAGAGAGACCCATTCAATAGTATTTGAAGGACTGATGCATTGGCAGAGTGATTCACTTTGAGAATTGTTTTGTTATTTCATCGCTTTCAATCCCCACCCAATCCCCAGTTTGTTAGTTTTTCACTTGATATAAAACTATATTTTCATACACGTATTATATATTTTGGTATTACTACATAATACGTTTATCTCTTAATCGCCGATAGTGCACACATTTATATATTTAATGGAGATAATCTCAATAAGCTATAAGCTTTCGATTTAATCCATTTTCGTTTTGTATACAATATGTCACCGACTCGAGTTCACGGGGTTTGAACTTGTGTGCAGGTTAACTCTAAATGGGGAATTAGTGTGGTACAGCAGAGTAGCGTACACAAAGTGGTGGCATATGAAGGGGTCAGTCCACGGTGTATGGTCAATTTGAATTAAACCAATGACGATTCCAGTTACTAATTTCATATATATATAATTGTCCAGCAATAACGATAATTAACACAGATTGAAGTTCACGTTAATTATGTAGGTGGTTTTAATGTCTGTGTGTGTTTTATGTGTATTTATCGTGGCTACCGATTGCCCATATGAGCGACGCCTCCTGAAGAAATTAGTCCTCTTAGACATTTGAAGGATAGTGCAATGATACAGACAGAGACCCGTTCCAGTCTCCTGTGTTTCTTTTACGTGCACGGTGTACAACACCGACACAATATCTTAGTTTAAAGTCCCATCTGAAAGACTATTAATTTTATTAGGGTCAGATGGGGGATAGAACATGCGATACCTGGATTACCAGTCCAGCATGGGTTTTAATGGTGTCATATATAGTGCATAGACTATTAGATACAAATTAACATAAGTCCTGTAGCAGATTTAATGTGGCTAGCATTATGCCACTAAATGATACATTGTATTAACAGTAGCTGCTTTATGCTACTAAAGGTATTTATATCAAAGAAACCATAAATTCTAAATAATGTCAACTATGACAACTCTTCTAAGACATGTTATGGATAATAATATCAGATAACATCTGCTTAAGAAAATGCATTAGTGATTTCCTCTATATAAAATATAATGTAAAGGTCACCATTATACAAAGAAACTAAATGATTGAAATTATAGGAATGAAATAAAATAATAATTATGTAACTAATGAATTTTATTGAAATTCTGACCGTTACATATATTTGTACTGTACATTATGAATGAATAAATATGTTTAAACCAAGTCTTCGCTGGTTCATTTAGTGTCCAGCTTAGGCACCAACACCAGACCTCGTCAGAAAATCTATTAATATTATTAAGGTCGGACGTGGATCAAGCCTACAATATCTAACCAGGATCCTTTTGATTGATTATCTAACTTACCAGTTGGTCATGGTACCCAGTTTATCCTGTGTTCTTCTATGAATGCACTGGACGCTTCCTTAGGATCGCTGTCATGTTGAAAATTGTGTGGTGTAGGCAATACATACTAATATCAATGTTGTATTACATTCATATATACAGTGGGCCGTCACATTTACATTACATATTTGTAAAAGCGACATTTCCAGTCTAAGCAACATGGAGGACACCACATGGAGGACACCCATATGTAGCTACACTCATAAACACACATTCCAATATATATATATACATTCCGATACATTCATATATACATTATGATACACATATATATATATATTCCGATACATATTTTCTGAAAATGTTAATCCTGTGATAATTGAATGTTCCGGTCTGGGGGAAAATGTTGAAGCTGTGAGAGTTGAAAGTCCCGGTAAGGGACCTATCTAAAGTGACCCACAGGCATCATATGAAGTGGTGAGATATCTATCTCCATTGGCCCACAGGAAAACATTATGTATAGTCTAAATATATTAATATAAGCTTGGTATTATGCATTTTCTGGGAATTGGGGTGGGGGTCTAATAACTTGGCGCAAGAATAAAAAATTAGGACAAAAATGTGACCCTTTTCAGTTGTCAATATCATTTATTATAATTATATATCAAATTGTTCTGACCTTAGTTGTCTCCTAGTTAAGTTCCGTTTCACACCTGCCAGAAAATCCCATAATCCTGGAAAGGATGTTAATTAGACTACACCTCACTGGTTATATACCTGGAATATACAAGACAGTAATTATTGAAGCATTAGCAGGTCATCACAGCTTTACACGGTGGTATTGTTTATGACATATGAGAATAAAGGTTTAGTGTGATATTTGAAATATGACAAATAGTGGTGTTCTAATAATAACAGCCAACTGCTTGCACAACGATTTTATGTCACTCATCATATATTTGGAAAAATGAGAGGCCTATTTCACCCATTTCATTCTGGATACATTTAAAGTTTTACATAGCTAAATGTCTTAGCAAGATCATCTGAATAGCAAACAGCATAGAGCCTGATCAGACGGCATGTTTCCTGGTGGCTGATATGGCTCTATATTCTTTGCATATACTGTTTGAACGGTATCTAGAATCAAATGGGTTAAGAACAGTTACTCTACAATTGAATAATTCTACAGACGGATATGTAGCCCAGTGGTAACATGCTGAACTGGTAATCCAGGGACCGCATGTTAGATCCCCCGTCTGACCCTAATACAATTAACAGTCTTTCAGATGGGACGTTAAACAGAAGTCTTGTGTCGGAGCTGTACACAGTGCACGTAAAAGAACCAGAGGAGACTCTGGAATGGGTCTCTGTCTGTCTGTATCATTGCACTATCCTCCACAAATCTAAAATGACTAATCTCTCCAGGAGGCGTCGCTAATATTTTGTATAATAAATTACGGCTTGTCCATTTTCAGAGGGGACAAGCTCTGTGTCTGTCTGTCAAAATTATTTTCCCTGAGTACTAGAATAATTATTATTAAAAGCTATTTAAAATTGACGTCACTGTTTTCAGTTAATATTTAGGTGATATATTTGTTTACATTCATTGTATACCGGTATGTATGTTCAGCTTATATTAAATTGCTTCACACCCCTATAACAGTAGTGAAAGATGTGGATATCTTCTTGCATAATATTAACTTATAGTACATGACCATTATACTAATATTACTGAGTCAATTGCAAACAGATGGCAACAACTGTAATAGAACAGAGAATGGAGCAACACAATAAAATGTAAAAATAAAACAAAATAAATGTGTTTGGGGGGGGGGTAGCCGGATCAGCAGGTGGGGGGGGGTAAAAAGTGGTGGCAATTTGATTTTCTCCAGTGGAAATCCTACAAGACCACTATATATAACCTGTACTAGTTTGTAAAAAAATATGCTAATAGCTAATCAGTAGGGTAGCTGCACGTGAACATGGTTGTTGTGTAAGCTAATATATGTATATTGGAGAGAACTTACGTAGTTCTTGACATATTCAATAAGGCCATACCACCAGTATCATAAGGTGATTGATGATATGGTCTTGGTGACACCACTGTGACCACCCAGTGGGCTGCCATGAAACTTCTTTATTTAAGATATTGGTGCGTCTCTCATAAGTCATATTAGGTTCGCAGTATCTGTCTTACATAGTACATTGCCTGAAATAAAGAACAAACTGTTGTCAAAATACATAGATAACAAATATAACTGTTAAGTTACAAAATGTGTCAGAGAACACAAATGCCGTTTTGTCAGTAAACAAAAGCAATTTTAGTGAAAGTCATGATAGCGCATTGGTAGCGCGTTCGCTTCAGGTGCGAAAGGCATGGAGTTCAAGCTACTCTGGAACCGTTACGATTGTGTCCTTAGGCAAGGCATTTAAATTCCATGTTGCTTCTTCTCTCTCCCTCGTGGCGATGGATTCCATCAGGAATGAAGTCTCGAGATTTTAATATAAGTTATAAGAACTTGTTTCGCAATCGATCTTAAATAAATGTGTATAAACTAAAAGTAATTTATGGGTTTAAAGTAGGTCACAGTGCCTGGGTAAGGATTTGATGCAGTAAGGATGCCTGACTAGTAAATTTATTTAATGTCGCCACCGCATAAATGCATTTGGGCGACTGAGTTTTCTAAGAAGATTAAAATACCCATCATCTAAAAGTGATGGTTTTGCCTATCGTAATTATTATAACTAGATGTTTAGTGGGCTATAAGGGCTGCTGTAATCTCAGTGTGTGTTCGGTTTTCATATCTCCGACTGTCGTTCACACAAGTACTGGGATCATTAATTATTATAAGATAACAACCATACCCCTGTGTGACAACATTTATGATCAGTACGTTAAAAAACACTTCCGTAGCAATTCCAACGGTCACCTTAATAGAGCCAGTAAAATTGTAATAATGTTTAAAATATACTTAACTATTTACATTAAAGAACAGTCATCCAGGGAATAGCCACACACATAATAACCGTATATCCTTGTCATATCAAAAACCCGTATGGCAGTAATCCGGTTCCGTTGTTTATGTTCGGTTTTTCGGAGATAGACCGACAGCATGCATTGTTCGCAACAATATTATTCCCATGGCTAGGGGGTTTGCTGTCATAATGTTCCTACATGTACTAATTTTACTAAACTAAACTGGACACTTGCATGGATCTTGAAGATTTACATAAAACGGTGACAAGAAATGATATCCGAAATTTCCTCTAATACCCTAGCATAATTCCAGGGATACATTATTAAAGGAACATTTTTGCAAGAATCTTGAGACATATGGTGTTCATATTAGCATTCCCGGTCACTAATATTTACACTATTTAGAGAAAGTGATTTATTATGGGAATACATAAAGAAGAAAGATAAGTTTGAAATACACAGAAAGTATAAACTTATATGAAGGTTGTTAAAAGGACACGTGTCTGTCCGAGAAGTGTTGACAGCTCATAATGTGTCCTTCATATCTCCCAAGATCCTTGTTATTACATTATCAAACTGGGAGAGTACAATGAGCGAGTCCAGCTATATATTTACCAAATGAGCTGGGCAAGTTAGCCCATGTTCATCATCACCACATTTCATATTGTTGTAAATCTACTTAAAATTAAATGATTATGACAGCCCTACCCATCCATGGGTATGTCCAAGACAAAGATCTTCTGCATAAGTTTCAGCCGGATAAGTCACTTATATCATTTATGGTATGAGTATTATAGACATACCCCTCATACAAAATTCAGTTTCCTGCACATAGGGAGGCACACGTCATAAAACATAATGTTGTCTGTCCTTGCTCATACAATAATAAAATATTACTTATTTACGTTCAATTTATCGTCGCTACCGTTTGCCCATATGAGCGACGCCTCCTGAAGAGATTAGACATTTTAGATTTTTGGAGGATAGTTCAATGATACAGACAGAGACCCATTCCAGCGTCTGCTCTGTTTCTTTTACGTGCACGGTGTAAAGCAACGACACAAGACCTCGGTTTATCATCACATCTGAAAGACTGTTAATTTTATTAGGGTCAGATGGGGGATTCAGAACCTGAGAACTTATTATAAATGATATAAAACATGTAACCAGTGTATTGGGAACACAGGAGGTGTCACTGTTGGTTGCAGATCCATAAACATAAGGTTTTAGTGCTTTTCACACCTGTGGCAAACAGGATAAGGCTTAATTTGGTCCACAGTAGTCAGAACTTGTGGTGGCACATGGTCTCAAGGGTGTTCAGGTAGCAGACTTCAGACCGGACCAGCGGACCTGTCACCGCCTTGGATGCTACCGGTAGTTACCTGAGATCCAGTGATAAATATTACAATATCGAGCAAAGTGAAGAAATCCGATCTGGGTCACCTCGCCAGATTGGAAGTACAATGTCATATTGAGGAAAACTACAGCAATCACCTCAAAATATAATTATACAGATGAATCAAAATGCCCCGATTCTGACAAAGTGTCTGCAGCTGTAGTCATGCCATCCCTACAATGTGAATATGTAGAAAGTTGCTGGATAGTAGATAATAATTCACCGAAAAATGTGATATTATCTGACTCACTTTCATCACTGGTCTCATTACAATCAAGGAATAGTAAGTCTAGACTAGATCTAATCAAAGACATAGGTAAATTACATAATGAGGGTGTGAACTTGGACCTTCAGGTTACCATAGCATGGTGTGCAGCAGTGCACATATAGGTATCACTGGAAATGAGCTGGCTGACAGGGCAGCCATGTCGGGCCTGGAGCATACAAATGTAGAAAATAATGTGAAGCTTTTTTTATTTTTTTTTTTATTTTTAATTTTTATAATTTTTTAATTATTTTTAATTCCTTTTTTTTAAACATAAATACATGTTAACAATGCAATGTACTAACATAAATTAATGTATTTTAAATAGTATGTCCATGCTAAATCGCAGATACATTAAACATCAATACAATGTATACATATGATGGAGAGAAATTCATTACATTTTTTGGAAAGAGAGAGAGAAATATAGGGGAGGAGAAGTCGTGTGGATGGTTGAGTATCTACTATATAACATTTAAAGATTAGTTAATTAATATGGTTCAGAAACGGGCTCCATTTTAGCGTGAAAGTAGTATGTTGTTTTTGAAAAATGCAATTGTTTCCTCTATTTTTATTTTATACTTAAAATATGCAACAAAATGGACACCAGTTGGTATACTCTTCTCACATTTACATTTGAATATGAAGTATTTAGCAAGCAGTATAATGTAATTAATGTTCATTTCATATATTTTGTTCTTGTGACTGAAATTACAAAGCGAAATGCATTCATAATTTAATTGAACTAAATCATCTGTTTTTAAAAAAATTCTCAAAAAGTGTGTAATTTTTATCCAGAAATCCTGTATAAGATGACATTCTGAAAACATATGACGCTAGAATCATTTTGCATTGTGCAAAAATCACACAATTGCGACACAACTATATTACATTTAAATAGGAAACTGTTGTTCGGAATAATATGCATTAGGTATTTATATTGAAATTCTCTCAGTTTACTTTCAATAGTTACTTTAATCGGTTGTGTGAATATTTTCTTCCAGTTAATATCAACTAAAGATAAGTTATTTTCCCATTTGTTGGCTTGCTTAATAATCTCAGGCTTAGACCTTTTTGTTAATATTGCATAAATAAGTTTACATACGTTTGTATGTTCATTTATTTTTGTTATTAAATTGTTAGGAGATGTATATGATATTGGTTCTGATCTTAACTGTAACTTCCATGCTTGAGGTACACTTTTCACAAGAGTGTAGTATTTCAAATATTCTCCCGGGGTGATATTATAGAGTTGCATTATTTGTGGAAATGAATAAAATTGTTTTTGTCTGTAATTGTATATATGTTCTATATATTGAATCCCCTTATTAAACCAGTCTTTATAAAAAAATGTGGAATTATCATATTTCTTTATGTACGAATTGTTCCAAAGTAGTTCTTTGGATATGGTTTCTACCGTTTCCACGTAATTTGCACTTGACCATGCCTTTAATATTTCTTTTAAAAACTGAGATTTTATTTCGAAACGTGAAATGTCAGTTGAACTAACATTACTTTTAAAAACGAAGTCATTACCATATTTCTCCAGCATATTTTCATACATTTGTACCCATTTTGATTCTTTTTGAAATAGTATTCGTTTTATCCAACTAGCCTTTAGTGATGTAACGAAGTTTTCTATATCCAACATTTTTAACCCCCCCCCCCTCTTCATAGTCTTGGATAATTTGTTTTCTAGCTATTTTATCAGGTTTATTATTCCACAGAAATTTATACATGACATTTTTTAATTCTTTTAGTGTATGGTCATTTGGATTACTTAAAACTGTTAGGGGATATATATGTTTTGGGAAAGCAAATGTTTTTAATACTGTTATTTTTCCTATTAAAGACAGGTTCCATTTGTTCCATTTGTTCAAACAATGTTCGAACGATAGCATTTTATTTGTTATGTTAAGATGTTGCATAGTATTGACATTATTACTGAATGTTATTCCCAAAGTAGTTGCTTGCTCTGACGTCCATTTAAATTTCTTCTTTTTACAGTATATTCTTTCACTATGTCTCATCAAACCTACTCTGAGAACGGTGCATTTGGATTTGTTCAACGTTAAACCTGATATAATTCCAAAGTCGTCAAGTGTATTGATTAATGTAGTAACGGATTTTTCTGAACCATCTAAGAGGAAACTAGCATCGTCAGCAAAAAGTGTTTGTTTTATGTCTATTCCGTGCGCTTTTATTCCAGATATATCCGTGTTATTGTTGACTTCAATAGATAATAATTCAATACATATAATGAAAATATAAGGCGACAGTGGGCATCCTTGGCGTACACCCTTTGTTATTTGAAAAAAGTCTGACATATGTCCATTATTGGTTATACAAGATTTGGCATCTTTGTAAAATAATTTTATCCAATCAGTCACATTTGTAGTGAAACCGAAATGTTCAAGACATTTGTACATAAAACGGTGGTCGATACTGTCGAATGCTTTATTAAAATCTGAAAAGAATATCAAGCCTGGGTCGTTGTTTTCATTTACATAATTAATAACCTCTTGAATTGTTCTAACATTTTCACCAATGTATCGTCCTTTTATGAAACCGGTTTGGTCAGTACTTATAATAGTATCTAAAAATGGTTAATTCTATTTGCAATTGCCTTTGTTGTTATTTTGTAATCTACATTAAGGAGTGATATTGGTCTCCAGTTACTGATTGATAGGAGGTATTTGTCCTTCTTTGGTAACATTGTAATAATACTTTGTTTTTGTAATTCAGACAACTCGTTTTTTTCTAAAGAATAATTTAATGATCTGATTAAGAACACTTTTATTTCTGACCAGAACATTTTATAGAATTCTGTTGATAAGCCATCTGACCCTGGACTCTTATTGTTTTTCATATCTTTAAGAGAAATGGCGCATTCATATTCAGTTAAAAATCGTTGTCCTATATTATGTTGTTCATCTGTCAATGTTTTATGTGGGTTTTTAAAAAAATGTGTTGTCATCAGTATTGTCTCTAAAGGTGTCTTGTTTGTACAGCTTTTCATAAAATGATTTTATATGGTCAAGTATTTTTGTTGGTTGTATTTCTATAGTGTGTTGGTGTGTACAAAGTTGTTGTATAGTTTTTTGCTCTGCACGTTTTTTTCTAAGTTTGCAAAATATTTAGAATTTCTTCCCGCTCCTTCAACCCATTCCGCTTTTGATCTCAGTAATATGCCTTTAATTGTTTCTTCGATATGGTTTTCTAGCTTAGTTTTTTTCATCTTTCAGTCTCTTAAATAAATTATCATCATTTGGGTTACATGTTATTTCACTCTGAATGTTGTCAATATTACGGTGTATTTCTGTTTCATATATTTGACTTTCTCTCTTTTTACGAACTGAATATTTAATTGTTTCGTCTCTTATGCCGCCTTTAATTACCTCACATAATGTATTAGGATTAGCTTCGATGTTTATTGTTGCAAGTTCTGCGATTTTGGCGCTAATCATGACTAGATAAGCTTCGTCTAGTAAATAAGAGTTATTAATTTTAAAAGATCCAGGGCCTCTAATAGTTTTATTTATTTGAATGTTTAATACAACAATCGAATGATCAGATTTAAAGCCAGGACGAATATTACAGTCTGTTACAGTTGTAACAAGATTAAGAGATATAAAAAAATAATCGAGTCTACAGAATATTGGTGGATTCGTGTTAGAGTGCCAAGTGTACATTTTCTTATCTGGGTGTTTTAACCGTCATATATCTATAATTTCTTCAGAATCTATCAAGTCGTTAAGTATTTTAGATGTCTTCTTACCAGTATCACTTCTGCCATTTAGTTTTTCGTTTATATTATTAATAACGGTATTAAAATCCCCACCTAATATAATGGCATATTCATTGTATTCAGCTGTGTGGTTCGCAATTAAATTAAAAAAGGATATGTCAATAATGTGAAGCTTGCACCCATGGAGATCTACTCATTTATCAGGGCTGAAACAATTACCCGTTGGAGCCAAACTTTATATAATAGGCCTTTTAAACAAACATATAAGTTGAGCTCTGTGGGGCTCAGTTGACCGGTGCCTAATATTCCCATTCTATAAAAATAGATAAGTGCATTTAAGTAGACTGAGACTGGGGACAAATCTGTTGCCTGGTAATGATGGACAACATATACTTAAATTGGATCCGGTTTGTCACACATGACGGGTGAAGTACACCACCGAACATTTTCCGCTAGACTGTAGTGTGCACGGGACTCATCGAGCTGATCTGCGGGCTGCTGTTGCAATCTTGAAAATGTCCTCAACCCCAGAAAGGCTGCCCAAACATCAGTATACAAAGCTCTGTAGACCTACATCTTAGACTGTCAGATGTCCGAAAAAATATAGAGGACCTGTGCAGTTATGGCTGGCTCAGACACAAGTTCCCATACTTTTGCAGCTTGTTAGTAGATCAATAAACCAGTTAGTAGTGCAGAAACTAGCCTCACTAGAGTCCTTTCCGAAAAGCAATTTTATTGCCGGTTTCTCATCATTTGAGTGGGAGATTTTTGACCCCAGGTGAAAGAGATTACTTAAATTTCATCTTAGGGCTCTTTTATGTCTACAGTCATCACTATAACTTAAATCAATATAAATTTGGGAAAATCTACAACGACCTGGAAAAAATAAATGTTATATATATATATCAATACCCCCGCTAATAGAACCCTTCGGACAGATCCCACGCTTATGCCTCTGTCCACACATCCACGTTAATATATTATGAAAATGATAACTACTTATCAGTTAATACAATAGTTTCAGTAATATAAGTAATTACTTATATGACCCCCCTATTTTTGTATTAATATCGCTTCTCCCCCCTGTGACCAAATATGTAGGAGACAAACATTTGTTCATCTCTTCATAAAATCTGCCCTAAACTAATAGATTTAATCATATATATGGGAATAATATTGTCTGAGTCAGACCAGGTGAAATCCAGAGCCCCTGGTCCAATCCACCCAGAGTAGTAGGTAAGATAGCACGCAGAACAATTGATAAGTTCAGCCAGGCTAGGTACCAAACCAATGATCAATTGTATCGGGATGCCAGGGGCTGCGGTTTTCGACCTTCTAATGTGGGCTAGTCCGAGGCGAGGAATACTCTATACCTATTGGGTGTTCTATGTATCTAATAGGATGGTACACTTAGTGTACCTGTCCCTGGTTATCCTGACCAGATCATGATAATAGAAATTTGAATATCCCTTATCAAAACTGACCAAACAGAGATTTCTTCAAAAACAAATATATAGCACAATTTTGAACCCAGTATTCTCTCAAATTATCTGATTTATCCAGATTATTTGTATAATTTTCAGAAGCAATAACATGTTATTGACCCAAAATGATCAATTAAGGTAGCCTGATTATAGTAGGATCATAATTGAGGCCCCTATGCTATGACATATGTGTAATGTCAAAACATAGTGTGTTTGTTCAGTTTTTGGTCAATTACACACAAGATTGAAAGTATAAAGGGATCCAAAAATCCCCATAGATACATAATAAAATATTATATACATAATTAAACAAACTAGAGTGATGTTGGTAAAATTTCCAAGAAAGTGCCCTTTGAGATTGTTGCCATATAAAGTGAGAAATCTGATATATTATACCACATGTGTCATGCATACACCATAACCTAGTTTTTATGATCATTTATCTAATATCACCAGAATGTTTATGCCTTTCTATAAACATCAATATGATATGGACTTCAAACAATTAAATACGGTTATATAACTGTATTATTACCACAGTTGAGGCCTTTATGCTATAACATATGGGCAATGTTGTCCAATTCTGACTTTTTGGGATTATATGCATACATAACCTAGTTTTTATGATCATTTATCTAATATTACCAGAATGTTTATGCCTTTCTATAAAAATCAATATGATATGGACTTCAAACAATTAAATACGGTTACATCACTGTATTATTACCACAGTTGAGGCCCTAATGCTATGACATATGTGTAATGTCAAAACGTAGTGTTTTTGTTCAGTTTTTGGTCAATTACACAAAAGATTGAAACGTATAAAGGGATCAAAATCCCCATGTATACATAATAAAATCTTATATACATAATTAAACAAACTAGAGTGAGGTTGGTAAAATTTCCAAGAAAATGCCCTTTCAGATTTTCTCCATATAAAGTGAGAAATCTGATTTATTATACCACATGTGTCATGCATACATAACCTAGTTTTTATGATCATTTATCTAATATCCACAGAATGTTTATGCCTTTCTATAAACATCAATATGATATGGACTTCAAACAATTAAATACGGTTATATAACTGTATTATTACCACAGTTGAGGCCCTTATGCTGTGACATATATATGGGCAATGTTGTCCAATTCTGACTTTTTGTTTTGGGATTATATGTGCTCAGTCAAACTATCCTGTGAGTGCTTCTTGGGATAAATATCCTAAAATGTATAGAATATAACACTATGCTTATTGCAAGCTGCTATAATGTCCCCTTACCCCCTAGATGCGCACCAGAAATAACCCGTTCTGGTCTGTATTTTGATCCACACGCTAACAAAGTTCAACTCGGTACACATTCCTGAGGCAGAGGAATGATAATATGAACATATATCTCAAAATTCTTGCAAAAATGATACTTTATCCCTGGAATTATACTAGGGTGTTCGAGGAAATTTCAATTATCATTTCAGGTCACCTTTTTAAGTAATTCTTCATTGTCCAAATCCATGCAAGAATCCAGTTTAGTTTAATTTAGTAAAAGAGGCATAGATAGGAATATTATGACGGCAAGCCGCCTATCAATTGGAGTAGTCTTGTCGCGAAAATTGCCTGCGTGCTGTCGGTCTATCTCCAAGTAAGCATGAACAACGGAACCGGATTACTGCCATACAAGTTTTTTCATTCGACAAGGATCTACGGTTATTATGTGTTTGGCTATTCCCTGTGTGACTGTCTTTTTCATGTAAATACTTGAGTATATTTCAAACATTATTACAATTTTACGGGCTCTACTAAGGAGACCGTTGGAATTGCTATGGAAGTGTTTTTTAACGAACTGATCATAAATGTTGGCACACAGGGGTATAGTTGTTAATTTATAACAATTAATGATCCCAGTACACGGGGAAATATAAAACATATGAGCGGGAATATGAGGAAGGGAACACAAAATCACATCCTCAGTAACCTACTATGTTTCAAGTGAAAAGGAACTTTCACTTATTGCAGCTTACTGCAAAGAAATATGGGTTTAGTTATATATTTATGTTTTTAGGGGTAACCCATATTAGTTTGATCTTTCTTAAAATGTTAAAAAAGATGTCCAAACGACATAGTGGGCCGAGGACACAAATGTAATATATAAACACAATTTGAATTATAATTTCTGTATGACTGGTTATAATTATATGTACTCGGGGGATCAGTTATGAACTATCATAGTACAGATACATATTAAGACAGTACACTTGCTCGTAATCGTCTTAGTACACATATTTTAAACTTCGTAGTCTTAACTAAAAGTATTTTAGTCCATAACTCTGTAATTTTAATGCATAGTGTTAGATGCTGGATCCATGGATATGGGTGCAAGACTTTATTGTCTTTTGAAATGTAGACCACAGTATTACAGTATAACGCGATATTGCACATGTAACAAGGTATTCACGTCGTATTATAAATGGTAAACATATTTTTATATATATAGATATGCAATCGTAGACATCTTAGAAGTATATGTGCACCGGGTATTGTATTCACCCGGTCTACCCCTGACTATCGCTGACACAAATTCCTATATGAAAACCAAACACACACTGAGATTACAGCATGAAATTACAGCAGCCCTCATAGCCCACTTTAAAACATCTAGTTATAATAATTGCGATAGGCAAAACCATCACTTAGATGATGGGCATTTTAATTATCTTATAAAACTCGCCCAAATGCATTTATGCGGTGGTGACTTTAAATAAACTTATCAGTCAGACATATTAATTAAATTTATTAAAGAAATATACATCAATTTCTGCTGAATAAGCATCAAACTAGCATTTTATCTTGATGTGTGTGTGTGCGTTTTACGTTTATTTATTGTCGCTACAAGTTGCCCATATGAGCGACGCCACCTGAAGATATTAGTCATTTTTGGATAGTGCAATGATACCGACAGAGACCCAATCCAGAATCTCCTCTGGTTCTTTTACATGCACGGTGTAAAGCACCAACACGAGACCTCGGTTTAAAGTCCCATCTGAAAGACTGTTAATTTTATTATGTCAGACGGGGGATCGAACCTGCGATCCCTGGATTACCAGTCCAATAGTTAACCGCTGGACTACATTCCACCTGTCACCCTAAATCATAGTGTAGTCATTAATCCATGGCATCGAAAAGTGACCCTCTCTTTCATACATGTATAATCTACACATAGAGGGGTCATTATTCTATGGCATCGAAAAGTGACCTGCCCTCACTTGTTCAGTGTATACATGGGGGTGGGGGTCATTGTTATTATTTGTTGTATGCTTGTCTGTGTAAATAGTATGCATATACATTATGTGAACATCCTAGTTATTCAGTACCCACCATATCATCGTTAGAAATTGATAAAGACAATTTATCGGTGTACTTATATTTTCATATTCAATATATTTATGTTATTCTGTACATCATTGATTCAAAATAAATGTTGCTAGGCCTTAAACAGTGTTAATTAACATTTAATTATAATAAATTTAATATTTTCCCACTATATATTGCCATTCGCAAGGGGAGTACTTGTTCCGCAAGGGGGTCAATATTCCATAACCGACTAATAACCCGAGACACATTCATTTGAGGGGGAGATTCTATACACCAGGTTCAATACTCGGTCAGGCCACATAATTATTATGTAGTGTCGTCGAGGTAGGCGTCTCACACACAATGCTTAGTACTGTTAACCGCTTAGGTCGGCTAAGACTGCCCAGTCAGGTCAGCTAAGCCTGCCCAGTCAGGTCGGCTAAGCGTGTCCAGGAAAACAAGCGTAGTTCTTTGCAAGGGGTTTGACATTATTGGCAGATATTAAGTCAATAAGGTGTATTTAGCTTAATAAATAGTTAAACACAACCTGCCTCGTTCTTATATTGTTGTTATATACTTTTTTCCGGTGTCTTTTGGTATTTCTATATGTTGGAGAACAGTCTATTTCTACAAAAATTGTAAGTGACATACTTTCCGTCCTCGTTCGATATTTCGGATAAATGTGAAAATATATATGATTTTTAACGTTTCTATTCATTAGATAATTGCTCGATCGAGCTATTATAGCTTGATCGAGCTGTTGTAGCTTGTTCTGGACTGTTCTCCAACCTGTTCTAGTGACCGTGTCATTTGATTATCTTTGTAAACAAAATTAAAATAGTATACATTATTCAGTTATTTGTACAAAACAAAACTGAAAATGACATAATGTGTGTTAATTGTCACATTAATTTGGGATAACACTTTACCTGTACAAAGCTCATGTAGATTTGGGTTAAATTGGGTTGAAAAATGAGCCAGGGTGTGGTTTCGGAGATTCGAAACATTTACAGTCAAATTACAACTGATAACACAGTGACATCCGTTACAAACAAGTCACTAACATCATTACTGAATAATGGAATGTGATAACTGTTTCAATTAATAAAAAGAATAAAACCAAACAGTAGATTTCTAATATAATTATTTACCTCATTTAGCTAGATGTCAATAAAGTAGGCTGTTCCATCAATTGACCGCGTGTATTCGTATCCGGTAAGCAAGGATAAAGCATACACCGGAGTAATCTATATAGAAAATCTATAGGTTCATACATGTCACATAATACTGATAATTAGCACAACTATTGAAAATAAAGCGAATGTCTCTCATTCCTCACGGCCGCTAAGATGTACCATTATAGATCATTATGAGCATGCGCAACTTTCAGTTCTTACGGGGATGTCAATTCTGTTAAGACACCGGCATAAGGATTACTTCGAAAATTGGTATTCTCTGAGAGAGAGGAAGTGGTTGCGTATACGTGTGTGTTTATTAATCTCAAAACGATATTCTGTATAGAAGAGCTTAGGCACAATAGTAGAGCTATTGAATCGGAAACGTCTTGTCCTGACATTGATAACGAACCCTCAGTTTGGATTTCCTCATGGAGGTCGTTCCATCAATGGTTGAAGCATGTTTGAGTTTGTGTATAATTGTAAGTGCCTGGTGGCCCTCATATACGTGTCATATAATCCGCATACAATTCCGCATATACTTGGCATACAACTCCGCAAATACTTGACATACAACTCCGCATATACCTGGCATATAACTCCGCAAATACTTGACATACAACTCAGCATATACCTGGCATACAACTCCGCATATACCTGCCATATAACTCCGCAAATACTTGACATACAACTCCGCATATACCTGGCATATAACTCCGCAGATACTTGGCATACAACTCGGCAGATACTTGTCATATAATTCCGCATATACTTTGCATATAACTCCGCATATACTTTGCATATAACTCCGCGTATACTTAGTATATAGCTACGCATACACATGGCATATAACTCCGCAAATACTTGACATATAACTCCGCATATACATGGCATATAACACCGCAAATACTTGACATACAACTCCGCATATACATGGCACATAACTCCGCATATACATGGCATATAACTCCGCATATACATGGCATATAACTCCGCATATACATGACATATAACTCCACATTTACTTGGCATATAACTCCGCATATACATGGCATAAAACTCCGCATATACATGGCATATAACTCCGCATATACATGGCATATAACTCCGCATATATGGCATATAACTCCGCAAATCTTGACATACAACTCCGCATATACATGGCATATAACTCCCCGGCAATACTTGACATACAACTCCGCATATACATAGCATATAACTCCGCATATACATGGCATATAACTCCGCATATACATGACATATAACTCCGCATTTACTTGGCATATAACTCCGCATATACATGGCATAAAACTCCGCATATACATGGCATATAACTCCGCATATACATGGCATATAACTCCGCATATACTTGGCATACAACTCCCGCATATACTTGGCATACAACTCCGGCATATACTTGGCACACAACTCCGCATATGCATGGCATATAACTCCGCATATGCATGGCATATAACTCCGCATATACATAGCATATAACTCCGCATATACATGGCATATAACTCCGCATATACATAGCATATAACTCCGCATATACATAGCATATAACTCCGTATATACATGGCATATAACTCCGCATATACATGGCATATAACTCCGCATATGCATAGCATACAACTCCGTAAATACTTGGCATACAACTCCGCATATACATGACATAAAACTCCACATATACATGGCATATAACTCGACATATACTTGGCATATAACTCCGCATATACATGCCATATAACTCCGCATATACTTGGCATATCACTCAGGAGTAGTCAAACATTACCATCACTATAATGTTAGGAAGTGAGACTATACAGGTGCTCTCTTGATTCAGAGTTGGTTTGTCCGGGCTTTACGCATGTACCAGTACCACTTAGGGCTATATCATCGGCGGACAGATTACATAGCACCACCTTCTCTGGGCAAGCCAGCGGATAACCAGTATTTGGTGCATCAACTCCGTAAGAAACTGCAAACTGGTTCACATAAATGAGACATGGCCTGAGCGGGGTTCGAACTCATGACCATCAGTGATGATTGATTCAGAGACATGCATCCGTGATCCTTCAGTCTGCCCATTTCTTCAATAGAATAATCTTCGGTTCCATTACTTTCTTCTGATTCCGATATTGTTTCAGAATTAATAATATATAACTTGCATTAGTGGACTATATGATGTTATTAAACCATGTAGGTGAACATAAAACAGTCATTCCGTTCAACCTCAACATAATATTAAAATATTGAATATCAATGCATTTCCTTTAGACTCAATAATAAGTTTGGATTAACAGTTCAAATAAAACAATAACAGCAGTATTATATAGTTGCATATAGTATTATATAGTTGTATATTATATAGTTGTATATAGTATTATATAGTTGTATATAGTATTATATAGTTGTATATAGTATTATATAGTCGTATATAATCGTATATAGTTGTATATAGTATTATATAGTTGTATACACTATTATATAGTTGTATATAGTATTATATAGTTAAGCTGTTAACAAAGCAACACGTTTATAATTTTACAATGAACCCAACTGCTCTAACAAGGTCTGCTGATCAGAAAGGACTTCATATAAGCATTTATTGATAACATAATTTGATTTATTGAATGGCATTTTCAGTGTTTTACCACAAAATAAAGTTGAATATATCAGCAAAGTTAATCCGCTCCTTGTTCTTACTTCGTCCATATTGTTTGCTTAACTGCTCGGCAGTACAATGGAGTCCTTGTTCCCCATCTTGACATCTATAAAGTATTCTGCTAAAACAACACATTATCTATGAGCACCATCCGATTGGTGCCTCTTTGTATCAGTAGAAAATTTGTTCCAGTCACTGAATGGAGTACCTGTAAAATACACGGACTTGCTATTTTCCAAATCTGATAAATATTGAAACCCAAGTATGCCGTTATTTATTCAGTATGCATTATTTAAATTACTGATTAAAAGCTCCGGTACTCGTTATGAAACAATAAGTATATTATTACAACGAACATTCATTCGTGTCCAAGGTGCTGTTGATGTTGCACATAGTCAACAGAACCTTAGCTAAACGTTGACACATACTGTAATCAATTGAACTGTTAGAGTTGACATTTTATGTCAGTCCACAATTAATTGTCTAAATGGACGTACCGGTGTATTGTGATTTAATATTGTGATTTAATTAAGGATTATATTTACAACTCAGAAGTTTACCATGAACTGATGTTGTCCTGGACTTTGTAGCACGGTTCCAATATTTGCTTACTAACAACGTGATAGTATTGGTGAAAAAGAACAAGTGCTGGAATTGCTATTACTCAGGACAGTGTTCTTGTGGGTTTGAATTACTACATAAATAGTCAATGTAGATAATAACCATCTACTCTTTCATTATGTTTAGTTATTTGTTTATCTTGGTGATGCTAGATGTACACATATTGCAAGCACATGTCGCAAAGAAATTGTACTGGAATCAATGCATGACTATTCAACCATTAGCAATGTTGGCTAGAATGTCACTAGTTGATTGTAAGAACGCATGCTCACACAGAGAGAGGTGTATATCCATAAGTTATCGGAAAACTATGAACTTATGTCGATTGTATGATGCCAAAGATACACCGATTCAATGTGTCGGAGAGGTTGTAATTTATAAAACTGATTTTCTAGAGGTAAGTTGTGAACGTTAATTTAATAACATTTATGCCAACATCACTCAACTCTCATACAAGGTGCTATGTTTAAGTATTGAATAAAAGAAAAGACAAAGTATTAAATTAAGATTGAAATTTGAATTTTTATTAGGAACTGTTAATGATTCATATTTTAACATTCACATCAATCCACAAACATTTTAAACAGCATAAATGTAGTGCATGCAACACTAAATGAAACACAGATCGATTCGATTCCTTAAATTTACATTGAATTTTCTAAGGGTTGCAATACTGTAAATGACCGTATGTGGTACACAAGTTGTGTATGTATGACGTTTCCCTTCCAATACTGTAAATGACCGTATGTGGTACACAAGTTGTGTATATATGTCGTTTCCATGCCAATACTGTAAATGACCATATGTGGTACACAATTTGTGTATATATGTCGTTTCCATTCCAATACTGTAAATGACCGTATGTGGTACACAAGTTGTGTATATATGTCGTTACCATTCCAATACTGTAAATGACCATATGTGGTACACAAGTTGTGTATATATGATGTTTCCATGCCAATACTGTAAATGACCATGTGTGGTACACAAGTTGTGTATATATGACGTTTCCATTTCATTAATGGAACACATACGTTACTAATGCGCCTCACGTCACGTCAACAAACACTCTAACCAATCACCAACGTTTCAAAGGTAGCGGCGTGTCTTTTCTATACTAAGCAACAATAACAATACATTACATTGCAATGACAAGACGACGAACCCTAACACAATGACTAGACGGCGTACCCTAACGCAATGACTAAACGGCGTACCCTAACACAATGACTAGAAGGCGTACGTTTATTGTACTGTCTGACACCTGGTTATGCACTATGCATTTCTTTATTAAATTCAGTATGTTTGAAAATAACGTCATATGTCAGACACGCTCGTGCGTGCATAATATTATTATGAGTTCCATCGTCACGCTAACAGGCGTACGCAACGTTCCGACATTTTTAAAATGTTCAAAAAATAACTCTCCGTCGGAATACTGTGTTTTTGATTTGACTCGCCTAGAAAACAAGCAGGGCTAAACAACTATTTTCTATAGAAAACCGCTGGAAATATGTGCCCGTATGTCAACGTCAAATCAAAAGTTGGGCATCACCACAGTCAAAATTCAGAAATAAAAATGTTGATGTTTTCTGCACGAAATCATCTAGTAGAATGAACCTTTCAATACTCTTACACTGGAGATTTAAAGAAACCACCGTGAACATCCCGTGCAAGACCTTACCAATACAACCACTATGCGGAATACGTTCCGCGGAAACACAAATATGCCACGCTATGCTTGAAATGTATAGTCTTTGCTGCACTAATTAATAACAAAGCACTACATTGCAGTGACTAGACGGCGTACATAGAACGAGTAGATAGTAAATGTTTAGATGAGATTATAAAGACAACTGTTTTGAAACGTCCTCCCATGTACCTACCATTACAGTGTTTGCTCTTACAACTCCCGTGGCGCTTCCAGCACCAGCCATTTACTGCGGCATTAACTGCCATTGTGGGATCTCAAAGATTACAATACCAAGTTGTTTCAAATGTATTCGTTCTTAATGTACAGTACATATAATATATACAATATATTATATTGTATACAAAACAAAATGGATTAAATCGAACGCTTGACCAAAACTACAACTACAAAGGCATGGTAGTATGATGCACTAGAAGACCGAAACCGTGGTGTAAATAAATGCATTCAATCGTAAAAAAACTTAACCGAAACGTCTAAGTAGTGTGCAAAAACAGCTATTTTGCACACGATACTAAGTATTGTGATTATCTAATGTATATAAATTATTATATATAGAAATGACCGTACTAATAGTTATGCAATATTCGCGCCTAAAATCAACAAGCTATTTAGGCGCACAAAAATATGATTACATGAGAAATTAATTTGTGTATCGTTAATTTATCTTACCGCGAGAGATTATGTAATAGTTGTCGGTTTCTTTTGATGAGGCGCCAATATGTCTGGCTGTTTCGTTAAAGTTACGATTTTGATAGCGTAAGGTAACAGGTGGTCAGCGCCACGCTGTCTGACTGAAAGGTATATAATTCCGAGTAAATGAGAGAGAAATTAGAGCACAATAGGCTGTCCTTATGCGAGAATTGATTGTGTATCTCAAATAGAAAACAATTATTTTTTCTATGACACTAGAGACGAGATGTCATCTGTATATTAATTTAATATACTTATAAAACGAACTATAAACTGAACTTAAGTGGTACGGACACATTGAATAGCAATGGATTAAATAGCACCGTATGTCTTGAATATAATACGTGATAAATAATATGATATAGATAAGAGATACAAATTATCTCTAAAATATAGCGGTAATAAATTGATACCAGAACAGTTCGGTGAGATATTGAATTTATCAAGAGACGCGAGCGGCTGATCTAATTAGACAGTCTAATTGAGATATCCTTGATTGTATATTGAAGATTAAAAATGTAATACAATTATCGACAGGGCGATGATCTAATAAAGACACTAGAAGTTAATGAGGCTTGAAGTGATTATGATATAGATAATAGATCAGAGATTCACGAGACGTGAATATACGAAATAGGAGAATTTACCAGACGAACAGTAAAATAGATAGAAAAGAACATAGTGTTACGTTGTTATTGTATTGATAGAGAAATTAACTATACCCCTAGACAACCGACCAGAGAGTTTATATAGCTTAAACCTTGGAAAGAGCCGTAAATAGACCAGACGTAGATAAGAGCCGACAAGGGGGGAGGCCACAGTAGCGTGCTTAGTAACTCTCAACTGTATAATCTTTACACAACCTTCTCTACCGTAGCCGTATTGGTCAGTTGTATATGTCTGTATGCATAATTAAATCAAATTAACGGTATTAATAGTAGGGAGGCAGGATCGAACAATGATCAAATCAGAAGCATTTGGTGCATCCAACCCAGATAGTGTGTACATAATGTGGTATACCTGCCCATGGTGGATGTATAATCCCAGATAGTGTTTACACAATGTGGCATACCTGCCCATGGTGGATGTATAATCCCAGATAGTGTGTACATAATGTGGTATACCTGCCCATGGTGGATGTATAATCCCAGATAGTGTGTACATAATTCCGTTAAATGTATGTAATGAAATTCCGTTAACTATACAGAATAAACACACATACAGAATAAACACACATAGTCATCAAGGAATCATACAACGTACATAACTGACTTAAATGACAGGGTACAATGTTTGTGCTTAGCACATATGGGATCTATAAAAAAATAAAGATGTGTTCCAATCCACAACGGTCAAATTTATTTATCACAATAAATGTTGTCCAAAATACTAAAAGTATAAGAATCACGTATAATATAAAATGTACATTACATAAGCAATACTATGTACTGAGCTACATAATAATACATGTATGTCATTCTTAGCAACATATTCAAGTGTTATGGAATAGTCAATCACTGACCAAATGTGTACTGTTTTATATACTGCAACATTCAAATGAAATAATTGACTAATTATTTAGCCATAATCATTATAGTACTGAACTATTTATCTTTGCAGCATATTGTATTAGCGTATTTACATTCACATGTAAATCACAAAATAACCTGTATTATTGAAATCCTATTACAATATATACAGGTGATGATTATATTAGCTTAGCCATTGTTTCTGGATTCGGCTTAAACAAGTCTACTAACTGCTGAATAACGTTCATCTACAATATATTCTAGTCTTAATTATAAGTCTGAATTAGAGACTATTCATAGAAAAATCATGTCAAGTATTACGGAAATATATTGTATAATTTTAACAATTATTTCTTATCTCCTAAGGGCATGTTCAATATCAACATTTACATTAACTAGTTTAGAGTACACCGAGAAACAAAGTCTAGGTATAGCAGAATCATGTATTGTATTACAGAAATATATTGTATAATTATAACAATTATTTCTTGTATACGGTCATGTTGATTCTTAACATTTACATTAACTACAACTGAGAAACAATCATTTAAAGCATCAGTATATTACATTATTTTAAGAACACAAATAGTAATATCTTGATAAATATTCCTAATACAATGAAGACAGAATAAAGTAATGTCTTACCTATAAAAGAATAAAGATGTGTTCCAATCCACAACGGTCTAATTTATTTATCACAATAAATGTTGTCCAAAATACATAAAGTATAAGAATGTCGTATAATGGATGGACACACCTTTTTAAGGAAGTAATAATTTCTGATATGATAGGCAATCTGTTGTTATCACAGACTACATACCTTGCAATCCTTAAGGATTTTCTTGTACAATTATAATGTCTGATGGCTTTTCTTCAAATTGGAAGATGCACCAATTTTATAACAAAATGCGTATTTAAAATTCATATTTAATTTAAATCATATTTTTATATTTGTTTGGCACACAACACGCATTTTGTTATTTGTTTGGCGCAAAACACAATCCTGACAACGATGTTCCCATTTTGGCTCCCAGGATAGTAGTGTTGGTTTGTCTTGAGCTTACATCAAGCCCACCAAGAATATCGACGTGGGGGTTGAGACGTCACACGAGGAAGGTAATGGTTCCGGCGCACAGTATCCGGGCCGTGAATAAACGACGTCTTCTCTGGGATATGTGTCTCCGGGAATGTAAACAACAATGGCTGTTGCGGTACGTAGTCCGGCCTTAAAACAGTTGGGGCTCTAACGTCCTCCAATTCCTCACCGGGAATATATGTCCGGGGGAAGAAGCTTAAAATATAGATAGCATATGGAATATACCATATCAACCTTCATGTGTCAGTTATTATAACATAACCTGTTATATAAGAACAATAGTACACGTGATACACGATTGTGTTGTCACGTTAGTCAGATATCAGACACTACACAGTAAAATGAAAATACAAATGAGGATATGAATAGATATATACAAGGTAGATAACTGTATACCAACCATCACATGAATAAAAGGCACTTCGTATACAAGTACGAACAATATCTCTGTGGTCATATTTGCCACGTGGTACCAACACAAACGGTAACCCCTGGACATATCTTAACTTATAATAAGTGTAATACATCACACGGACATGCTGATGCTTGGTATGGAGCAATGAGTACAGAACAACTCAAAATACACAACTCAAAAGACAAGATACAACGGAGTTCCATAGTTTACTGAATACAAATCCAACTACAATATACGTACAATGATATGGAACAATGTGTATCGAACCACTATAATACAATATGCATCGTCGTTCCATAGTTGGTAGTTATTTAACAAAACCATATTGCAATCATTCATAGTTGCTAACAATATGAATCAACATATCACCGTTTACAGTATTCATTGCTAATACTGGAAACAAAACTACGACATCTGTCACTTGGTAATAACTAGATTTAACCAAAATACGACATCTGTCACTTGGTGATAACTAGATTTAACCAAAATACGACATCTATCACTTGGTAATAACTGGATTTAACCAAAATACGACATCTGTCACTTGGTAATAACTGGATTTAGCCAAAACTACGACATCTGTCACTTGGTAATAACTAGATTTAGCCAAAATACGACATCTGTCACTTGGTAATAACTGGATTTAACCAAAATATTATTTTATCAAAATGTTAAATCCTGATATAATTTTACACGTACTTTGACTTCAAGCAATGCATCTACAAGCCTAGCATTCAACGACTGACTGGTCGAAATGACCTAATCGTGCACTTAATATTTAAAAATGACACCTTATACTCCTGATTTAAGTACACTTTTCAAGAAGCACTCGTTAGTTTATACAAATTTAGTTCAGCTCGATTGCGAAACAAGTTCTTATTACTTATATTAATCACTCTCGAGACCTCATTCCTGATGGAATCCATCTCCACGAGGGAGAGAGAAGAGGCAACGTGGAAATTAAATGCCTTGCCTAAGGGCACAATCGTAACGGCTACAGCACTTGTTAGTTTACATATAACGCCTCGCAAGATAAATCACCTGATAACGATTTATCAAAAGAGGGATTACCTGGTATTTATCTAACGTACATTATCATTACAAACATAAGCTTGCGATAAAACTATGAGTTGATATTTGTGATTTCGGATACCCTAAATAATGTACTAAGTATCCGATCAAAAAGGTACTGATTTATAAGATAGTTTAAAATTACCCAAAACGATGATGCACGTTATTACTATACAAGAATGCAGAAATTGAGGCCCGCATATCAACGCTATGACACACAGTAATCATGAAACGTGGGACAATAGAATATTAATGGGCACAATATAAATGATATAAACACATGTTTGCTTGGCCTTACTATCCTGTTGGGAAACAACACTAACTAATTATAAATCGAGATAAACTTACAGACAGGTTCAGATAACTAAACAATGACCCAAATGTATTCTATCATAAATAACGTTCAATACACGGCTACACCTTCAATACATATATCACTGGATATATCGATTATAAACTAAACTGACCAATAAATAATTAGGTCACATTAACAAGTGTAAGTTGACTGTAGGTAAACAGATCAAGAATATATTAATTTGTAAGTACGCATTTACTTGAGACATTATCATAAATTACACGCTTCAATTACAGCGGTAAAGTAATTAAATAACTTCATGAATGTATTTAATCTATATAATGAACGCAAGCGCCGGTAGCCGAACGGTCTAAAGGGTTGATACTAAATTCAAATGAAATGAGCTAGTTCGCGTGGGTTTGAATCCTCACTGCTTAAAAATTGCGAAGTTACAAAAATAGAAAGAAATATTTTTTATTATGATGATATAGATATTTATTTATACATTATTTCAGTTATATTCTTTATATTTTAAATCAACGTTTCCCGATTCCCATTTTGATGCTAGTATGTGTTTTATTTCTTATTTTTTATTTCTTATTTTTATGATATTTTATTTTATTTTTCTACAACACAACTTATACAATTTTACGAGCATCATGCAATTTCAAAATTACGATCCATCTTCGCTCACTGTGTCAGTTGAGCTGCCACACTCATACGCCGAGTCGGTATCCTCTGTATCCGAGCCATGTATGGTAATCACTACCTCAGTCGGTTTTTCTCCGGAGTAGTGATCTTATGCTTGCATCTTGCCAATCAATGAATGTTAATAAAATCGTGCAAAGCGAGCGTTCATGCTATGTGTAGCATTTTTATACCTAAGGTCAGCCGAATATGCAGATGTCTCAAGTAAATGCGTACGTACAATATACGATCCACACTCAGTACAGATTAGTGTATACCTGTAAATAAACTTAGTATAATTACTGGACTGTAAAATAATACACACAGTATACTTAATGGACTGTAAAACAATACACACAGTATAATTACTGGACTGAAAAACAATAAACACAGTATAATTACTGGACTGTAAAACAATAAACACAGTATAATTACTGGACTGTAATACAATACACACAGTATAATTACTGGACATAAAAACAATACACAGAGTATAATTACTGGACAGAAAACAATACACACAGTATAATTACTGGACTGTAAAACAATACACACAGTATAATTACTGGACTGTAAAACAATACACACAGTATGATAACTGGAATGAAAAACAATATACACATTATCATTACTGGACTGTAAAACAATACACACAGTATAATTACTGGACTGTAAAACAAAAAAACACAGTATAATTACTGAACTGTAAACAATACAAACAGTATAATTACTGGACTGTAAAACAATAAACACAGTATAATTACTGGATTGTAAAACAATACACACATTATGAGTACTAGAATGTAAAACAATACACACAGTATTATTACTGGATTGTAAAACAATACACACAGTATAATTACTGGACTGTAAAACAATTCACACCGTATTATTACTGGACTGTAAAACAATACACACATTATAATTTATGGGCTGTAAAACAATACACACAGTATAATTATTGGACTGTAAAACAATACACACACTATAATTACTGGATTGTAAAACAATTCAGACAGTATAGTTACTGGACTGTAAAACAATACACACAGTAGAATTACTGGACTGTAAAACAATTCACACAGTATAGTTACTGGGCTGTAAAACAATACACACAGTATAATTATTGGACTGTAAAACAATACACACACTATAATTACTGGATTGTAAAACAATTCAGACAGTATAGTTACTGGACTGTCAAACAATACACACAGTAGAATTACTGGACTGTAAAACAATTCACACAGTATAGTTACTGGACTGTAAAACAATACACACAGTAGAATTACTGGACTGTAAAACAATACACAAGGTAGAATTACTGGACTGTAAAACAATACACACATTATAATTACTTGACTGTAAAGCAATGCACACTGTATAATAACAGGATTGTAAAACAATACACACAGGATAATTACTGGACTGTAAAGCATACACACAGTATACTTACTGGACTGTAAAGCAATACACACAATATAAATACTGTATTGTAAAACAATACAAAGTATTATTACTGGACTGTAAAACAATACACACAGTATAATTGCTGTACTGTAAAACAATACACACAGTATAATTCATGGACTGTAAAACAATACACACAGTATAATTATTGGACTGTAAAACAATACACAAAATATAATTACTGGATTGTAAAACAATACACACTGTATAATGACTGGATTGTAAAACTATACACACAGTATAATTACTGGACTGTAAAACAATACAGAGTGTATAATGACTGGATTGTAAAACAATACACACAGTATAATTACTGGATTGTAAAACAAAACACACAGTATAATGACTGGATTGTAAAACAATACATACAGTATAGTTACTGGACTGTAAAACAATACACACAGTACAATTACTGGACTGTAAAACAATACACACAGTAGTATTTCTGGACTATAATACATTACACACATTATAATTACTGGACTGTAAAACAATACACAAAGTATGCTTACGGGACTGTAAAACAATACGTACAGTCTGTTTTAAAAGATATGGACTCATCCAAATCACCTGGAATTGATAGTCTTACTTCCTTATTTTACTTTAAGTTCTGTCATTTATTTGGTCATATTTTGGAATTGCTTTTCCACAGTATAATTACTGGACTGCAAAACAATACACACATTATAATTACTGGACTGTAAAACAATGCACACAGTATAATTACTGGATTGTAAAACAATACATACAGTATAATTACTGGACTGTAAAACAATACACACCGTATTATTACTGGACTGTAAAACAATACACACATTATAATTACTGGACTGTAAAACAATACACACATTATAATTACTGGATTGTACAACAATACACACAGTATAGTTACTGGACTGTAAAACAATACATACAATATAAATACTGGACTGTAAACCAATACACTCAATATAATTACTGGACTGTAAAACAATACACACAATATAATTACTGGACTGTAAAACAATACACACAGTATAATTACTGGACTGTAAAATAATACACAGTATAATTACTGGATTGTAAAACAATACACACAGTATAATTACTGGACTGTAAAACAATACGCACAGTATAATTACTGGACTGTAAAACAATACACACAGTATAATTACTGGACTGTAAAACAATACACACAGTATAATTACTGGACTGCAAAACAATACACACAGTATAATTACTGGACTGTAAAACAATATATACAGTATAATTACTGGACTGTAAAACAATAAACACAGTATAATGATTGGACTGTAAAACAATAAACACAGTATAATTACTGGATTTAAAACAATACAACAGTATAATTACTGGACTGTAAAACAATAGACACAGTATAATTACTGGACTGGAAAACATAAACACAGTATAATTACTGGATGTAAAACAATACACACCGTATTATTACAACCAATATAATACTGGACTGTAAAACAATACACACAATATAATTACTGGACTGTAAAACAATACACACAGTATAATTACTGGACTGTAAAATAATACACAGTATAATTACTGGACTGTAAAACAATAAACACAGTATAATTACTGGACTGTAAAACAATAAACACAGTATAATTACTGGACTGTAAAACAATACACACAGTATAATTACTGGACTGTAAAACAATAAACACAGTATAATTACTGGACTGTAAAACAATAAACACAGTATAATTACTGGACTGTAAAACAATAAACACAGTATAATTACTGGACTGTAAAACAATACACACAGTATAATTACTGGACTGTAAAACAATAACACAGTATAATTACTGGACTGTAAAAAATAACACAGTATAATTACTGGACTGTAAAACAATAAACAAACACAGTATAATTACTGGACTGTAAAACAATAGACACAGTATAATTACTGGACTGGAAAACTAAAAACACAGTATAATTACTGGATTGTAAAACAATACACACATTATAATTACCAGAAGATAGGATGTGAAATCAGAGGATATGTTGTGAAGCCATATGATAGGTTGTGAAACCAGATGATATGTTGTGAAATCAGAGGAGATGTTGTGACGCCAGAAGATATGTTGTGAAACCAGAGGCTATGATGTGAAATCAGATGATAGGTTGAGATACCAGAATATATGTTGTGAAACCAGATGATTGATTGCGAAACCAGATGGTATGTTGTAAATCCAGATGATAGGTTGTGAAACCATATTAAAGGTTGTGAAACCAGATGATAGGTTGTGAAACCTCGTGAAACCAGGTGATAGGTTGTGAAACCAGAGGATATGTTGTGAAACCAGAGGATAGGTTGTGAAACCAGTGGAGATGGTGTGAAACCAGATGATATGTTGTGAAACCAGATGATATGTTATGAAACCAGAGTATATATGTTGTGAAACCAGATGATAGGTTGTGAAACCAGAGTATATGTTGTGAAACCAGAAGATATGTTGTGAAACCAGATGATAGGTTGTGAAACCAGTAGATAGGTTGTGAAGCCAGATGATATGTTGTGAAGCCAGAATATAGGTTGTGAAACCAGTAGATATGTTGTGAAGCCAAATGATATGTTGTTAAACCAGATGATATATTGTGACACCAGAGGATATGTTGTGAAACCAGATAAGATGTTGTGAAACCAGATGATATGTTGTGAAACCAGAGGATATGTTGTGAAACCAGAGGATAGGTTGTGAAACAAGATGATAGGTTGTGAAACCCACACTATCTTAGCTTCAGTAAAATTAAACTTTGTATGACTAAACTGATACAGAGACTCTGGTAATGTGTGGTTTTGTATTATTATTTTACATTGTAGATATGTATATTTATTGTATACAGAGACTCAGGTAATGTGTGGTTTTGTATTATTATTTGACTTTGTAAATATGTATATTTATTGTATACAGAGACTCTGGTAATGTGTGGTTTTGTATTATTATTTTACTTTGTAAATATGTATATTTATTGTATACAGAGACCCAATTTGTACATTTATAATGCTAGAAAGGTGTATTGATTGAAAGTATTATAACTACTATGATTTGTAGAGTATAGTATATATATTGTTTTAATTATTATGATAGTAAATTGCATCCAACATTTACCTCACAATTATTTCTCGTAGTTTCCACTTTAGGAATAAAGATAAGGTTTGCACTTAACAAACGTTTTATATACCTGGACTACAAACTCTGGTTTAATACTATAGTTTTATAGACCCGGACTACAAACTCCGGTTTAATACTATAGTTTTATAGACCCGGACTGCAAACTCCGGTTTAATACTATAGTTGTATAGACCCGGACTGCAAACTCCGGTTTATAGTTTTAATAATGCTATATTTCGGTTATGAGTGTTCGACATAGCTTTCTTTCGTTGAACGCTCGGCACAACAACATAGTCCAGTATTCCATATGCTGCTTCTAGTCCTCTCCATGTAGAACTAAGCTTGCACCAGCAAGCGGTGACATTGATCTCAGGCACACCTTCGAAATATCCACAGTATCCAAATTCACTGGCGTCAATAAAGACGTGAGTATCCAAATCCACTGGCATCAATAAAGACGTGAGTATCCAAATACACTGGCGTCAATAAAGAGGTGATTATCCAAATCCACTGGCGTCAATAAAGACGTGAGTATCCAAATCCACTGGCGTCAATAAAGACGTGAGTATCCAAATCCACTGGCATCAATAAAAACATGAGCATCAAATTCCACTCGCGTCAATAAATACTTGAGTATCCAAATCCTCATGAGTCAATAAAGACGTGAGTATCCAAATCCACTGGCGTCAATAAAGACGTGAGTATCCAAATACACTGGCGTCAATAAAGACGTGAGTATCCAAATCCACTGGCGTCAATAACGACGTGATCATCCAAATCCACTGGCGTCAATCAACACGTGAGTATCCAAATCCACTGGCGTCAATAAAGACGTGAGCATCCAAATCCACATGCGTCAATAGAGAGGTGAGTATCAAAATCCACTGGCGTCAATAAAGACGTGAGTATCCAAATCAACTGGCGTCAATAAAGAGGTGAGTATCCAAATCCACTGGCGTCAATAAAGACGTGATCATCCAAATCCACTGGCGTCAATAAACACGTGAGTATCCAAATTCACTGGCGTCAATAAAGACGTGATTATCCAAATCCACTGGCATGAATAAAGACGTGAGCATCCAACTCCACATGCGTCAATAAAGACGTGAGTATCCAAATACACATGCATCAATAGAGACGTGAATATCCAAATCCACTGGCGTCAATAAAGACGTGAGTACCAAAATCCACTGGCATCAATAAAGACGTGCGTATCTAAATCCACTGGCGTCAATAAAGACGTGAGTATCCAAATCCACTGGCGTCAATAACGACGTGAGTATCCAAATCCACTGGCATCAATAAAGACGTGAGTATCCAAATCCACTGGCATCAATAAAGACATGAGTATCAAAATCCACGGGCGTCAATAAATACTTGAGTATCCAAATCCTCATGCGTCAATAAAGACGTGAGAATCAAAATCCACTGGCGTCAATAAAGACGTGAGTATCCAAATCCACTGGCATCAATAAAGACGTGAGTATCCAAATCCACTGGCATCAATAAAGACATGAGTATCAAAATCCACGGGCGTCAATAAATACTTGAGTATCCAAATCCTCATGCGTCAATAAAGACGTGAGTATCAAAATCTACTGGCGTCAATAAAGACGTGAGTATCCAAATCCACTGGCATCAATAAATAGGTGATTATCCAAATCCACTGGCGTCAATAAAGACGTGAGTATCCAAATACACTGGCGTCAATAAATACTTGAGTATCCTAATCCTCATGCGTCAATAAAGACGTGAGTATCAAAATCCACTGTCGTCAATAAAGACGTGAGTATCCAAATCCACTGGCGTCAATAAAGAGGTGATTATCCAAATCCACTGGCGTCAATAAAGACGTGAGTACCAAAATCCACTGGCATCAATAAAGACGTGAGTATCCAAATCCACTGGCATCAATAAAGACTTGAGTATCCAAATCCACTGGCATCAATACAGACGTGAGTATCCAAATCCACTGGCATCAATACAGACGTGAGTATCCAAATCCACTGGCGTCAATAAAGACGTAGTATAAATCCACTGGCGTCAATAAAGACGTGAGTATCTAAATCCTCTGGCGTCAATAAAGACATGAGTATCCAATTCCACGGGCGTCAATAATGATATGCGTATCCAAATCCTCTGGCGCCAATAAAGACGTGAGTATCCAAAACCACTGGCGTCAATAAAGACATGAGTATCCAAATCCACTGGCGTCAATAAAGACATGAGTATCAAAATCCACTGGCATCAATAAAGACGTGAGTATCCAAATCCACTGGCATCAATAAAGACATGAGTATCAAAATCCACTGGCGTCAATAAATACTTGAGTATCCAAATCATCATGCGTCAATAAAGACGTGAGTATCAAAATCCACTGGCGTCAATAAAGACGTGAGTATCCAAATCCACTGGCAACAATAAAGACGTGAGTATCCAAATCCACTGGCATCAATAAAGACATGAGTATCAAAATCCACGGGCGTCAATAAATACTTGAGTATCCAAATCCTCATGCGTCAATAAAGACGTGAGTATCAAAATCCACTGGCGTCAATAAATACTTGAGTATCCAAATCCTCATGCGTCAATAAAGACGTGAGTATCAAAATCCACTGGCGTCAATAAAGTCGTGAGTATCCAAATCCACTGGCGTCAATAAAGAGGTGATTATCCAAATCCACTGGCGTCAATAAAGACGTGAGTATCCAAACTCACTGGCGTCAATAAAGACGTGTGAGTATCCAAATACACTGGCGTCAATAAATACTTGAGTATCCAAATCCTCATGCGTCAATAAAGACGTGAGTATCCAAATCCACATGCGGCAATAAAGACGTGAGTATCCAAATCCACATGCATCAATAGAGACGTGAATATCCAAATCCACTGGCGTCAATAAAGACGTGAGTACCAAAATCCACTGGCATCAATAAAGACGTGCGTATCCAAATCCCCTGGCATCAATAAAGACTTGAGTATCCACATCCACTGGCATCAATACAGACGTGAGTATCCAAATCCACTGGCGTCAATAAAGACGTAGGTATATAAATCCACTGGCCTCAATAAAGATGTAGGTATATAAATCCACTGGCGTCAATAAAGACGTGAGTATCTAAATCCTCTGGCGTCAATAAAGACATGAGTATCCAATTCCACGGGCGTCAATAATGATATGCGTATCCAAATCCTCTGGCGCCAATAAAGACGTGAGTATCCAAAACCACTGGCGTCAATAAAGACATGAGTATCCAAATCCACTGGCGTCAATAAAGACATGAGTATCAAAATCCACTGGCGTCAATAAAGACATGAGTATCAAAATCCACAGGCGTCAATAAAGACGTGAGTATCCAAATCCACTGACGTCAATAAAGACGTGAGTATCCAAATCCACATGCGTAAATAAAGACTTTAGTATCCAAATCCACTGGCGTCAATATAGACGTGAGTATCCAAATCCCCATGCGTAAATAAAGACGTGAGTATCAAAATCCACTGGCATCAATATAGACGTGAGTATCCAAATCCACTGGCGTCAATAAAGACAGTACCCAACTCAGTTTCCTCTAAACTGACGTCAACCGAGACGGATGCCTTACTCATCACAGTTTTATCATCTAGAAATCACATGTTCAAATCGAATACATTATGAGCTTAATTGCACTTATCCGAACTAACCTATCCGATCAGGCTCTAGTTCGAACACACTCATTACATTATCATTTCTCCAATGCTGTAAACAGATAATTAGCCTGCCTATTGAAGAAGCGTCTCAATTATCCCGAAGCTTAGAAACTGCATTATCCACATATGTGACGTGACACACGTGCTCTCATGTACATGTGACTCAGGTACTATCACGTATATGCCTCACGTATTATCACGTATATGTTACTCACGTACTCTAACGTACATGTGACATATTCGCGTCATACTGGCGATCTGTTTCCATGACCCTGCATACACAAGCCACAACCAATATTGCAATGTCCAGCGTTGCAACACTATGAAATACGATCCTGGCTTCCGGCTACGAGTTGCTGAATAATAGGTATACTCAGTTGATTTCTCTGATAAACACGCTGCTTGAAGCTATACAAGGCCAGAACCGATCATACATCGTTAACCTGTTTGCATACGCAGAATTGCTGCTCGTCGACTCCTTTTCTGAGTTTGAACACGTCGGTCTCTAGCAGTTGCTGTTGTAAAGCACTCAACTGGTACTGTGACTAGTACTGTGAATCACTCATTCGTTTATTGAAGCCATTTCAATTTTTGATTAATAGTTCGCTCCATATGGGTACGTAGTACAACTTGTTTGTTATTTTTCATCCACCCCGGCGCTGTTGTATATAAAGTTGCATAAATGTGATGTTTTCTGCACGAAATTGTTTAGTAGAATGAACATTTCAATACTTTTACATTCGATAATTAAAACAAACATATACGGAATACGTTGCGCGGAACGACAACTAGTTAACGCAGCGGGCGTAATAACACAAGTATGTAATTTGATGACGATAAGAGATTGGAAGAATTGCTACTAATTACTATGTACAACGTGTGTGCTATATACGGTGCTATATACGGCTAATCCATGGTCTAGTGATTAAGAATCAGCCGACTAACGAATAGTGGTACGAATGTTTGAACCACATATGAGTACCTGAGTGTTGGCAGCGGGTCTGTATGAATACGAGTCGGGAAGTACTGCTGTTCGTAATAGGTGACATATAATCGTAAATGGGTGGCACTTTCAATATTGGTTTAACCTTTTACTTGTTTCAGGGTCCTGGGGATGTTTGCAGTCGACCTGCGAAAGGTATAATTTATCATTGCTTATGTATGCTCTCCTGGCACTTGCACTTGCAGACAACATATTATATCCTATTTTTATTAGATATTATGGTAGGAGATACAGTACAAATGCTCTAACAGACAGCATATTATACCCTATTTTTATTAGATCTTATATTAGGAGATACAGTTCAAATGCCCATACAGACAACATATTATATCCTATTTTTATTAGATATTATGGTAGGAGATACAGTTCAAATGCTCATACAGACAGCATATTATATCCTATTTTTATTAGATATTATGTTAGGAGAAACAGTTCAAACGGTATGGTATATTGGATAGTTTATTTAGAGAAAAATCCAAACTGTAGGTATTGATTTAACTCTAGGCATCACCTTGTGATAGTCTGTACTATCGGTTACTAATAATGTGCTGATCTGTGTTCAAGCATTTAAATTGTAATGTTCGCCATTGACCAATCCATTAATGTTTGATGCAGAGTGTGTTTGCGCTCTACCGACTGCCATTTAGTTTTTTATTCAAATACAAAATACGGTACATGCTAAATATATTCGAAGGATAAACTGGTAAGATAATGTAAATAAAAATTATAACACCCACATAATTGCAGATAAGGAAAGCCTACCCGAGGGCTGAAGATGCATGGATGGAGCAATGGCCTGTCCGAGTGTGGGGTTTCCTTATCTGCAACACTATAGAGGTGGTAAGATTTATTGTCTCACTCAATTTCGATGGAAGATAGGAAATACAGCAGCCGGTGAGCTATATCCGTCATATCCATTGCTTCCAAATGCTGGGGAGATTAGTTTCTTATATTTCATTTGCTACTGACAAAGACAACATTTGCTCCATTCTTATTTCAGATTTGTCTGAACTAGAACTTGCCATATTTGTGATTATGTTAAGGCCGAATGGTTATCATCCTACCACTTTCATACACCACATTTATGACACATTAATATATGGGATACAAATAGGTTCATGAATTAGTTGCCTATACAGACACAGTATCATTAGTCACGACCCAACCTCATTCAGATTTTTAATAATGCCACAAGTGTGTCCCTGTTGTACAATGACAGTCACTCTTTAAGAACATTATTACATTTTGACTAGTAAAAGGACATATAAACAACCATCATATTTAACAAACTGAATAGTCTAGCTTGTTCCAAACGCATGGTACAGGCTAGCTCGATGTAAGCTATCTAGCTTGTTCCAAACGCGTGGTACAGGATAGCTCGATGTAAGCTATATAGCTTGTTCCAAACGCGTGGTAGAGGATAGTTCGATGTAAGCTATCTAGCTTGTTCCAAACGCGTGGTACAGGATAGCTCGATGTAAGCTATATAGCTTTTTCCAAACGAGTGATACAGGATAGCTCGATGCAAGCTACCTAGCTAGTTCCAAACTCATGATACAGGATAGCTCGCTGTAGGCTGTCTAGCTAGTTCCAAACGAGTGATACAGGATAGCTCGATGTAAGCTGTCTAGCTAGATCCAAACGCGTGATACAGGATAGCTCGCTGTAAGCTGTCTGGCTAGTTCCAAACTCGTGATACAGGATAGCTCGTTGTAAGCTGTCTAACTAGTTCCAAACGCGTGATACAGGATAGCTCACTGTAAGCTGTCTAGCTAGATCCAAACGCATCGTACATGATAACTCGCCGTAAGCTGTCTAGCTAGTTCCAAACGCGTGATACATGATAACTCGCTGTAAACTGACTAGCTTGTTCCAAACGCGTGATACAGGATAGCTCGCTGTAAACCTAGTAGCTAGTTCCAAACGTGTGATACAGGATAGGTTCGCTGTGAGCTATCTAGCTAGTTCCAAACGCGTGATACATGATAGCCCGATGTAAGCTGTCTAGCTAGTTCCAAACGCGTGATACATGATAGCCCGATGTAAGCTGTCTAGCTAGTTCCAAACTCGTGATACAGGATATTTCGCTGTAAGCTGTATAGCTAGTTCCAAACGCGTGATACAGGATAGCTCTATGTAAGCTGTCTAAATAGTTCCAAACGCGTGATACAGGATAGCTCGCTGTAAGCTTCTAGCTCGTTCCAAACGCGTGATACAGGGTAGCTAGTTGTAAGCTGTCTAACTAGTTCCAAACGCGGTATACAGTATAGCTCGATGTAAGATGTCAGTACCAACGCGCATGTGTTTGCCCCACGACACCTTAAGAACGTATGTTAAAATTACAAACAGTGACACATTCGTAATATATAAATAATATAATTATAATTAAATAAAAATGTATGTTTTCTATTATTTCATTGCAGAGTGTGGCAGCATACCATCTGTCGATAATGCAATCTCTTCTGGAAATATGAGGCACATGGGAGCTAAGATTAAATACCAGTGCTCTGAGAGTAATGCTATTTACTATATCGAGTGTCTACAAACTGGTCAATGGGGAGACCTACCGACATGTCCTAGAAAAGGTAGAGTTTGTAAAACAAATGTGTTGAAATTTACGATTCCAGATTAGTTGGCGCCGATTAATCAGATCAACTGACCTTATTGTACTGATATTTATTTAAACATATTAACATGACAAACTAGTATTTTATGATGTGACGTTTTATTGAATTTTGTGTATAACTTTGACGATTGATTTCAGTTATTGGACTCGGTAAACAGTTTGCTTATCGCCATGAATACCATGCACATATAGATAAGTAGGGAACATTGGAATCACATATAGATTTAGGGAACAATGGAATCACATATAGAAGTAGGGACCATTGGAATCATATATAGGAGTAGGGGACATTGGAATCACATATAGAAGTAGGGGACATTGGAATCACATATATAAGTAGAGAACATTGGAATCACATAGAGAAGTAGGTAACATTGGAATCACATATATGAGTAGGGCACATTGGAAACACATATAGGAGTAGGGAACAATGGAATCACATATAGGAGTAGGGAACATTGGAATCACATATAGAGAAGTAGGGAACATTGGAATCACATATAGAGAAGTAGAGAACATTGGAATCACATAGAGAAGTAGGGAATATTGGAATCACATAGAGAAGTAGGGAATATTGGAATCACATATAGGTGTAGGGAACATTGGAATCACATATAGAATTAGTGAACATTGGAATCACATATAGGAGTAGGGAACATTGGAATCACATATAGGAGTAGGGAACATTGGAATCACATATATGAGTAGGGGACATTGGAATCACATATAGGAGTAGGAACATTGGAATCACATATAGGAGTAGGGAACATTGGAATCACATATAGGAGTAGGGAACATTGGAATCACATATAGGAGTAGGGAACATTGGAATCACATATAGGAGTAGGGAAAATTGGAATCACATATAGGAGTAGGGAACATTGGAATCACATATATGAGTAGGGGACATTGGAATCACATATAGGAGTAGGAACATTGGAATCACATAGAGAAGTAGGGAACATTGGAATCACATATAGGAGTAGGAACATTGGAATCACATATAGGAGTAGGGAACATTGGAATCACATATAGGAGTAGGGGACATTGAAATCACATATATGAGTAGGGAACATTGGAATCATATATAGGAGTAGGGAACATTTGTATCATATATAGGAGTAGGGAACATTGGTATCATATATAGGAGTAGGGAACAGATCATGTAAATACATTTGAAGAAGCCCGTGTTTATCTTCATACAATAGTATTAGTTTCAGAATAAATCTAAGGTCTGCATGTGAAATTCAGCCATGTGTTTTGGTAGATATTTTACTGAGAAGGAATGATTAAACAATACAATAAAATACCAACTTTATTTCACTCCAGACATGGACACATATCGATATTAGGACGTTTCTCGAAAGTATCCGTTTCGTATTGAGTGCATATTCAGGACACGGTCTAAGACATAGGTGTAGATAGTGTTAAATCAAAGTAATACGTTCTAGTCAAGTACACTTGGTTACAGAGATTGTACTACTGTGCATATGTCATGATCCGTCCAAGTACACTTGGATACAGAGATTGTACTACTGTGCATATGTCATGATCCGTCCAAGTACACTTGGATACAGAGATTGTACTACTTTGCATACTGATATAATTTGATAATATGATGTGTCGAGTGCAATAACTTTGACGATTGTTTTCACTTATTATACTCTGTAAGCAATGTGCTTGTCACCACACGCACCAATATTGTTCTCGTAATCATTGTTCATTGAATCTATTCTGATCTATATAGATAATTACTTGTAGACTGTGGCACACCTGCCGATCTTCTATACGCCACTAGTGATTACACCTCCACGTTAGAAGGTTCTTCCGTGTCATACACGTGTTTGTCCGGTTACACGAACTACCATACCGATGCAGTGATGTCCATTATATGTCTGTCCTCCGGACAGTGGGATTCAATAGATTTCAGTTGTGAAGGTAGCCACATTGATGTTCTGTTCAAATCCTTGTTATACAGTTCAAACTCCCATCAAATACAACTATATCAGCGAGAAGATTAATTCTCCGGCATGATCAGTGAAATGTATTAAAATCCCTGTTTATTCACAACAATGTTATAGTTGTGAGCAATACAAACTTAACCTATTTAATCCAGGCGTGTTACAATATAAGTTTGAACAGGAATGTACGGTAAGCGAATTAAATGTGCTTAAACCTGAAAAAGAAGCAGCAGTTTCTCGGACGACGAATCCATTCAAGCTAGTGTTTAGCTTTACAAACTGCCTCATTATGATAAGATGCCATATGGCCAGAAGTGATGGTCATATAATTATATTGGCATAATAGTAGCCTTCGATACACAGACGGCATAATTTAATTTAGTAACCATTTGAGTATCGCATAATTATATTGAAATAATTTCTTAGAAATGGAATCGTAGTCATGACATCACACGTAGTACCTTGTAAAAGCCTAAGCAATCTGAGTGAGCATTAAAACATAATACATGCGTGCATTAATTAAGAAATAATATTTTTCTTTCCGTTGTTTATTGGCGAATAAAATAATTATGGCCTGGAGTTCTGACGTGTAGGAATTAATCATGCAGGCCGTATGAACTAAGTTGCTGATTTCGGTGCCCAGAAAGACAAACCATGTGTTATTCGAATATACATAAGGCAACTATAAATAGTATTTCGATTCTAGCATGCCCAAACTATATAAAACGCGCAAACAGAGGTTGTGTTAATTGTTTTAGAGCAGTACGTAAATAATGTCAAAAAACTACACCAATGACGATGTCACGTTTAACATCAAGCGCTAAACCATGTTTTATTTTTAATTTAACAACGGTAAAGCCATCATTGTGTGTATATACAGACAAAATGCCGAGCCATGTTAGAATACATGGCACATGCGTGCATTAATGCATAGTACATGCGTGTATCAATACATAGTACATGCGTGTATCAATACATGGTATATGTGCGTATTAATACATAGTACATGCGTGAATTAAGATACATAATGCATACGTGCATTGACCCAATATACATGCGTGCATTAATATATAGTATATATGTGTATTAATACATTGTACATGCGTGAATTAATATAGTACATCCGTGTATTTATGCATAGCACTTGCATGTATTAATACTTGAATACATAATACATACGTGCATTGATCACATGTACATGCGTTCATTAATACATACCTGCATATTTTCATTAATCGATAGTACATTCGTGCAATAATGCATATTACATGCGTGCATTGATCCACTATACATGCGTTCATTAATACATAACTACATATGTTCATTAATCGATAGTTCATTCGCCCAATAATGCATATTACATGCGTGCATTGATACATACTACATGCGTTCATTAATACATACCTGCATATATACAGTAATCGATAGTACTTACGCGCAATAATGCATATTACATGCGTGCTCTAATACATACAATGTACTACATATGTGTATTAATACATAGAACATGCGTGCATTATCTCATGCTACACACATGCACTAATACACACTACATACCTGTATCAATGCATAGCACGTAGGTGTATTAATACAGAGAACATGCGTGAATTAATACATAATACATGTGTGAATTAATACATTTTACATGTGTGCATCAATACATTCTACATGCGTGCATTAATACATACTACATACGTGCATGAATACATAATACATGCGTGAATTAATACATTATACATGTGTGTATTAATACATACTACATGCGTGAATAAATACATAGTATATGCGTGCATTAATACATACTACATGCGTGCATTAATACATACTACATGCGTGCATTAATACATACTACATGTGTGAATTAATGCATAGTACATGCGTGTGTTAATATATAGTACATGTGTGTATTAATACATACTACATGTGTTCATTAATACATAATACATGCGTGAATTAATACATATTACATGCGTGCATTAATACATTCGACATGCTCGAATTAATACATACTACACGCGTGCATTAATACAGTCTACATGCGTGCATTAATACATACTACATGGGTGAATTAATACATAGTACATGCGTACATTAATACATACTACATGCGTGCATTAATACATAGTACATGCGTGCATTAATACATAATACATGCGTGCATTAATACATAGTGCATGCGTGCTTTAATACATAGTACATGTGTGAATTAATACATATTACATGCGTGTATTAATACATACTACATGCGTGCATTAATACATAGTACATGCGTGCATTGATACATAGTACATGCGTGCATTAATACAAAGTGCATACGTGCATTAATACATTCTACATGCGTGTATCAATACATAGTACATGCGTGAATTAATACATACTACATGCGTGCATTAATACATTGTACATGCGTGTATTAATACATACTACATGCGTGCATTAATACATTGTACATGTGTGCATTAATACAGTGTACATGTGTGCATTAATACATAGTACATGCGTGCATTCATACATAGTGCATACGTGCATTAATACATTCTACATGCGTGTATATATGCATAGTACATGCGTGAATTAATGCATAGTGCATGCGTGCATCAATACATACTACATGCGTGAATTAATACATACTACGGGCGTGAATTAATACATAGTACATGCGTGAATTAATACATTATACATGCGTGAATTAATACATACTACATGCGTGAATTAATACATTCTGCGTGCGTGCTTTAATACGTAATGTAGGTACCACTGAGGTGAATTTTGAAGACACGCTGATGGATGCACAAGTTTGTCTCAATAAACAGTACCTGCGTTCTTATATATTATATTACAGTAGCATTGCATGCAGGGAGTATTTGCGACGTGGACAATGACTGTGTCGACCCCAACTCCAGATGTGTAAAACAATACTATAATGATGAACAAGGAAAATGCTTTTGCAAATCATTGTATGATTATGATCACTCGCAATCGAAATGTACAAAAGGTAAGTGCATCTCCATTACAGTATCGCAAGTCGCAAACATTCGATATGTACACATTAATACATTGCATCTACATACATATACGTGAGATATTACTAGTTGTATACCATGTCTGTTTATACATATCTATGACTCGCTTTATTAGATAAGTTCAACGTTTTCCGATTTGCCCAAATAGGGTTCGATCCTCGGACCGGGAAGTATGAGTGATTGTACGATGGTCGCCAGATCGAACATGTGTGTTTCCTTTGGGTACTCCGGTTTCCTCCCACACGAATGACCACATTTACCCTTTCATCCAGCGCAAACGAGAGTGATTAATATAAGTTGTTAAAACTTGCATCGCAATCATTGTAAACTAAATAAAGCTTAAATAAAAAAGCCGGAAGAAAATTGAAATGCGTAATATATTATGTTAATATCTAGATCTATTATCTGACGTGTATAGTGTTATGCAAACGACTTCGAATGGAGATAACTATCTACATTCCACTATTTATACTAACCGAAAATGCACGAAATAATCGTGCATATAAACACAACACTTGATTACACACCATTACCCGAAATACTGTAAACCTAGGATAAATATATTTATTTCCTAATTCGCTCCGCTCAAACGTAAATAAATCATTTATCCCATAATCAAGTAATTCTAGGGGGGAAAGAATCACAAACAAGATTTTAGGATGAGCCATTTGCATTACCATGTTAATCATTTCGAACAATCACAAAGAACGGGTATTCTGGTTTTAAATTATTATGTAATTGACATGATTCTATAACATTTTACGAACATTCATGACAATAATATCAACGTAAAATTCATCATTAGGTACCAATAAATTTGGTAACAAGTAAATCGTGTTTCACATAGCCATTCTTGGCTCTCTCGTTGCGCCAACGGCCGTGCCGTCTAAATACTTGTTGTAAACCGATAGATTAAAACATGCTGAGAAAAATCATCATGTCTAGACTTAGAATAAGATAGAGGAGATCCTCTCAGTTTGACACATTTCGTAGTCTTGAAATACGAAAATTGACGAAAAATAAATTCTTTGGACCCGTCAACAATAATAGCACATGTTAGATATTTCTGAAACATTGCAACAGGGCAGGCAACACCGTTAGATTTTGTTATCAAACACCAATTGTCGTCGCTATATATGTCGGTTTTACATTTTGCTATGAAAATAGCGATATTATTCATAATTGTATCAGTCGATACCTAAATATATAAAAATAAGCATATCCAACTATAATATTAAATGATACTCGCGTCAATCAAGTCGTACATATGAAAACGCCTAATAGAATTACCATAATTCTGCATACATTACGAATTTTTAACAATCCAATAATCAAGTCGGATATCCTTCCTAAAAACGTAAACATTGTAAACCAATCCATGCAAGATCAACATGTTTTGTCAATAGATTATCTGCCTTCACAGCATCCAATACACTACCTGCCTTCACAGCGTCCAATATACTACCTGCCTTCACAGCATCCAATATACTACCTGCCTTCACAGCATCCAATATACTACCTGCCTTCACATCATCCAATACACTACCTGCCTTCACAGCGTCCAATATACTACCTGCCTTCACAGCATCCAATATACTACCTGCCTTCACAGCATCCAATATACTACCTGCCTTCACAGCATCCAATATACTACCTGCCTTCACATCATCCAATATACTACCTGCCTTCACATCATCCAATACACTACCTGCCTTCTCAGCATCCAATACACTACCTGCCCTCACAGCATCCAATATACTACCTGCCTTCACATCATCCAATATACTCCCTGCCTTCACAGCATCCAATATACTATCTGCCTTCACAGCATCCAATATACTACCTGCCTTCACAGCATCCAATATACTACCTGCCCTCACAGCATCCAATATACTACCTGCCTTCACAGCATCAATTAGACTATATGCCGTAACAGCCTTCACAGCATCCACTAGTCTATCTGCCTTCACAGCATCAATTTGACTATCTGCCTTGGCATCATCAATAAGAATATCTGCCTTCACATCATCCAATAGCATATCTGCCTTCACAGATTCCAATAGCCTATCTGCATTCACAGCATCCAATAGCCTATCTGCCTTCACAGCATCCAATAGCCTATAGGCCTTCACATCATCCAATAGCCTATCTGCCTTCACATCATCAATTAGACTATCTGCCTTCACATCATCAATTAGAATATATGCATTCACAGCATCAATTAGACTATCTGCATTCACAGCATCAATTAGACTATCTGCCTTCGCAGCATCAATTAGACTATCTGCCTTCACAGCATCAATTAGACTATCTGCATTCATAGCTTCCAATAGACTATCTGCCTTGAGCTTTCACAGCCCCAAACCAACTATCTACAATACAGTGTAGAACTAACATTTATTCAATAAACAACTTTCACATCTCAAAATTACGTTGACATCTACATAATGTAATGTTTGATGTTGTCAAATGAAAACATCGGCTGTAGTATGTATATATAACCTCATATATCCCTGTAAATTAAAATAATCAAAAAATACTGGCGATCTGGCGATCAACTTCGACCCCAATAATTATTGCTTAGGAGGAAAATCATAGAGTTTTAGATCCCGATTCTTATCAAGAAATATATTGAATCGTACACATTAAATTGTAATCTGTCGGGGCGGACAAACACGCCTACTTAAGCAATTTGGAAAAATGCGACATAAACGTGATGAATAAGATTACTATTGTTGCGCAGTGAATATATCTGCGCATGGGCAAAATAGATAGATGTGCTCGTCTGATTATAAAATCACATCCCAATGACCACTCAAAATATTCGATATGAATAAGTGGGGGGACAACTTAAACGGATTACATCTCATGCACGAAGTAGATAAATGCACACACCTGATTAAGAACACATCCCAATGACCACTCAAAAATCGATATGAATAAGTGGGCGGGACAACTTAAACGGATTACGTATACTAATAAAATGTGCTACATTAAAGCAAGACGGATATGTAGTCCAGTGGCAACAAGCCGGACTGGCAATCCAGGGATCACAGGCTCGATCCTCCGCCCGACCCCACCAAAACCAACAGTCTCCCAGATGGGACATCAAACCGAGGTCTCGCATCGGCGCCTCGCACCACGCACGTAATAGAACCAGAACAGACCCCGGAATGGGTCCCTGTGAAATAACTAATATATTCAGGAGGCGCCGCTCACATGGGCAACCGGTAGCGACGATAAATAAACGTAAAAACACACACATTAAAGCAAAATCTAAAATGAATAATCTCTTCAGGAGGCGCCGCCCACATGGGCAACCGGTAGCGACGATAAATAAACGTAAAACACACACAAACAATAAAGCAATCCACAGACGGATCTGTAGTCCAGTGGTCAACACGCCGGACCGGCAATCCAGGGATCGCAGGCCCGATCCCCAGTCCGACCCCAATAAAACCAACAGTCCCCCAGATGGGACGCCAAACCGAAGTCCCGCGTCGGTGCCCCACACCGCGCGGACGAAGGAACCAGAGGAGACTCCGGAATGGTTACACGTCTGTACTACCGCACCATCGTCCAAAATTAAAAAAGACCTAATCTCTTCAGGAGGCGTCGCTCATATGGGCAACCGGTAGCGACGATAAATAAACTCAAACACACAAATTAAATCAATCCGAGATTTTTTGCAATCTAATCTAATAGCCAAGACTTTACTATTAAATTTTACTAGAATTAAAAACACTTTGTTCATGTACTTTTGAGAAAAGTCCTGTCCGGCTGGAAATTCAAAAATATCCACTTCCAGCGTCTAAAATTCTGACACAATTTTGGTTGTCCGTGTACCAATGAACGTTCTGAACTTTTTATGAAACTAAAGACTCCTCAAAGCAAATAAAGTGCGTACAGTACCCGCCAAGTAAAACTGTCCGTTCAACCGAGGACTAATTTTGTATGGCAAATCAGTTTGTTCTCGACTCAACGTATGATGCGCAAGCTACATTACTAACGTCTGAATAAATAGTCACTGAATGTGTATGTTTTGAAAACAATTGTTTAACTGTACTAGAAGAAGCTGCTTTTTCCAAAACATCAATTATTCAATGCACCCATCGAACTCAGAAACATTTAGTAAAATATCCCAGCTTTGGCCTTGAATAATAGTACTGTGCAAAATGTTGTCATAAGTTTGCAAAAGTTTCCTAAACTGGCATCATGGACATGACCATTCATGTGACCTGTGCTAATTTCCCTAGGGGTAAAAACGGCAATTTCTTCGACAGATTGTCTAAAAGTACATTTACACTCGAAAAACGTTTTTTCCGATATCCCTAAATTACTTTCTTCCAGATTTCAAACCAAACCTAGCCATTCTAACAGCCGAGTGGGAAGTAAAACCGAATGTTTATAAGTGCTAATAAAAGCAGCATTTATCAGCACATTGTTCACGAACTGAGCGTCTGTAAGAGCCAGATCATATGATCTATTTATTCCCCATCCGTCATCTAGAAATAAAACTAGACATACGCCATTTTTTCCTATATATATGACAATGTACCTAAAGGCACTTGATGAAATGTAATGGGCCGAGGTCAAACCGAATGGTAAAACCTTGAACACGAAATTGGATTGCACTCCGTCAATAGGCCAAGAAAACCCTAGAAATGTTTGTTGAAACGCTGCACTATCTATATGGTAACCTTTAAAACAAATAATGTACTGGTTTTGCACACAGTGACTTTGATACTCAAATAACTGCAAACACGGAATTAGAAACTGCAGATTTGAACAAATAACTGCTCGGAACATCTAAAAAGGGAATACTATATCCGATTTGATAATCTCTAAAATAAAAGAGGGGGGTTTAATTGTATCTTTCCAAAAATCGAAATGTTCTCTTATTCTGCCTTTAAAACAAATAGTGTACTGGTTTTGCAGTGACTTTGATACTCAAATAACGTACGTGTGAAAACATAATGTCTTCTTCGAAATTGTACAATACAATTCACTAAAATTATACTCATCTTTGATATGTTCATTTTTCGCCGACCTCTGTGTTTGAAAACAACCCTGTTGTTGTGGTTGTCTGAACTCCCCTCTGATGCGGATGGCCGACTTCGTGTGAATCTGGGAACGGAACCGAACAAACGTGTTGATTCCCTGTTCTGTTGGGGGCCATGGCGCCCGGAGTGACCTGATAAGTTCCGAAACTGTATCCAAATCGTCAAGAATGTCGGCGTTGAATTAGAACTGCTTTATTAATTTAAGTATTCGCCACATGGCATATGGTCGCCTAAAATATCGTTAGAAGCCATACATCCAATAAACTGACGTGTATAGTGTAATGCAAACGACTTCGAATGGCGATAACTATCTACATTCCACTATTTATACTAAACCGAAAATGCACGAAATAATCGTGCATATAAACACAACACTTGATTACACACCATTACCCGAATTACTGTAAACCTAGGATAAATATATTTATCAATTAAATTAAAAAGTTATATAATGAGAACAATATATATATTTACCTGGATTACGGTCAAATAAATAGGGACAATTATATTAAATGAAAGAAAGAAAAATAAATAGCCTGTATTATCATACAAAATACCCCCCAATATCGCTCCTCACATATAGCAATAGTATTTGCTACATTAAAGAGTAATAACAAAACAGTCCATTGCAATGACTAGAGGGCGTACACTAGTACAAGGATTAGACTGGTGCCATAGCACAAGGATTAGACTGGTGCCATAATACAAGGATTAGACTGGTGCCATGGTACAAGGATTATACTGCGTGCCCTAGTACAAGGATGAATAGACTGGTGCCATAGTGCAAAGACTAGACGGCGTGCCCTAGTGCAAGGATTAGACTGGTGCCATAGTGCAAATACTAGACGGCGTGCCCTAGTGCAAGGATTAGACTGGTGCCATGGTACAATGATTATACTGCGTGCCCTAGTACAAGGATGATTAGCCTGGTGCCATAGTGCAAAGACTAGACGGCGTGCCCTAGTGCAAGGATTAGACTGGTGCCATAGTGCAAATACTAGACGGCATGCCCTAGTGCAAGGATTAGACTGGTGCCATAGTGCAAATACTAGACGGCGTGCCCTAGTGCACTGACTATACGGCTTGCCCTAGTGCAATGACTAGACGGCGTGCCCTAGTGCAAGGACTAGACGGCGTGCCCTAGTACAAGGACTAGACGGCGTGCCCTAGTGCAATGACTAGACGGCGTGCCCTGGTACAAGGACTAGACGATGTGTCCTACTGCAATGACTAGACGGCGTACCCTAGTGCAAGGACTAGACGGCGTGCACTAGTACAAGGACTAGACGGCGTGCCCTAGTACAAGGATTAGACTGCGTGCCCTAGTGGAATGACTATACGGCGTGCCCTAGTGCAAGGACTAGACGGCGGGCCCTAGTGCAATGACTAGAAGGCGTGCCCTTGTACAAGGACTAGACGGTGTGTCCTACTACAATGACTAGACGGCGTACCCTAGTGCAATGACTAGACGGCGTGCCCTAGTGGAATGACTATACGGTGTGCCCTAGTGCAAGGACTAGTCGGCGGGCCCTAGTGCAATGACAAGAAGGCGTGCCCTTGTACAAGGACTAGACGGTGTGTCCTACTACAATGACTAGACGGCGTACCCTAGTGCAATGACTAGACGGCGTGCCCTAGTGCAATGAATATACGGCGTACCCTAGTACAATGACAAGACTGCGTGCCCTAGTGCAATGTCTAGACGGCGAGCTCTAGTGCAAGGAATAGACGGCGTGCCCTAGTGAAATGACTATACGGCGTTCCTAGTGCAAAGACTAGACGGCGTGCCCTAGTGCAATGACTGTACGGCGTGCCTAATACAAGAACTAGACGGCGTGCCCTAGTGCAATGACTATACGGCGTGCCTAGTGCAATGACTATACGGCGTACCCTAGTGCAAGGACTAGACGGCGTGCCCTAGTGCAATGACTAGACGGCGTACCCTAGTGCAATGACTAGAGGGCGTACCCTAGTGCAAGGACCAGACGGCGTGCTCTAGTGCAATGACTAGACGGCGTGCCCTAGTGCAATGACTAGACGGCGTACCCTAGTGCAAGGACTAGACGGCGTGCCCTAGTGCAATGACTAGACGGCGTAACCTAGTGCAATGACTAGACGGCGTACCCTAGTGCAAGGACTAGACGGCGTACCCTAGTGCAAGGACTAGAGGGCGTTCCCTAGTGCAATGACTAGACTGCGTGCCCTAGTGCAATGTCTAGACGGCGAGCCCTAGTGCAAGGACTAGCCGGCGTGCCCTAGAAAAATGACTATACGGCGTGCCTAGTGCAAAGACTAGACGGCGTGCCCTAGTGCAATGACTGTGCGGCGTGCCTAGTACAAAAACTAGACGGCGTACCCTAGTGCAATTACTAGACAGCGTGCCCTAGTGCAATGACTAGACGGCGTACCCTAGTGCAAGGAGTAGACGGCGTGCCCTAGTGTAATGACTAGACGGCGTACCCTAGTGCAATGACTAGACGGCGTACCCTAGTGCAAGGAATAGACGGCGTGCCCTAGTGCAAGGACTAGAAGGCGTGCACTAGTGCAAGGAATAGACTGCGTGCCTAGTGCAAGGAATATACTGCGTGCCCTAGTGCAATGACTATACGGCGTGCCCTAGTGCAATGACTATACTGCGTGCCCTAGTGCAAGGAATAGACTGCGTGCCCTAGTGCAAGGAATAGACTGCGTACCTAGTGCAATGACTATACGGCGTGCCATAGTGGAATGACTATACGGCGTGCCTAGTACAATAACAATACGGCGTGACCTAGTGCAATGATTATACGGCGTGCCTAGTACAAGGACTATACGGCGTGCCCTAGTGGAATGTATAGACGGCGTGCCCTAGTGCAAGGACTAGACGGCGTGCCCTAGTGCAAGAAATAGACTGCGTGCCCTAGTGCAAGGACTAGACGGCGTGCCTAGTGCAATGACTAGACGGCGTGCCCTAGTGTAATGAATAGACGGCGTGCCTAGTGCAAGGACAATACGGCGTGCCCTAGTGCAATGAATATACGGCGTGCCTAGTGCAAGGAATAGACTGCGTGCGCTAGTGCAAGGACTATACGGCGTGCCCTAGTGCAATGACTATACTGCGTGCTCTAGTGCAAGGAATAGACTGCGTGCCTTAATGCTAGGAATAGGCTGCGTACCTAGTGCAATGACTAGACGGCGTGCCCTAGTGCAATGACTATACGGCGTGCCTAGTACAAGGACAATACGGCGTGCCCTAGTGCAATGACTATACGGCGTGCCTAGTACAAGGACTATACGGCGTGCCCTAGTGGAATGACTATACGGCGTGCCTAGTACAAGGACTATACAGCGTGCCCTAGTGAAATGTCTAGACGGCGAGCGCTAGTGCAATGACTAGACGACGTGCCCTAGTGCAAGGACTAGACGGCGTGCCCTAGTGCAAGAAATAGACTGCGTGCCCTAGTGCAAGGACTAGACGGCGTGCCTTAGTGCAAGGAATAGACTGCGTGCCCCAGTGCAATGACTAGACGGCGTGCCCTAGTGCAATGACTAGACGGCGTTACCTAGTGCAAGGACTATACGCCGTGCCTAGTGCAAGGAATAGACTGCGTTCCTAGTGCAAGGAATAGACTGCATGCCCTAGTGCACGGACTAGACGGTGTACCTAGTGCAATGACTAGACGGCGTGCCCCAGTGCAATGAATAGAGGGCGTGCCTAGTGCAATGACTAGACGGCGTGCCCTAGTGCAAATACTATACGGCGTGCCCTAGTGCAATGACTAGACGGCGTGCTCTAGTGCAAGGAATAGACTGCGTTCCCTAGTGCAATGATTATACGGCGTGCCTAGTGCAATGACTAGAAGGCGTGCCCTAGTGCAAGGGCTAGACGGCGTGCCCTAGTGCAATGAATAGAAGGCGTGCCTAGTACAAGGACTATACGGCGTGCCCTAGTGCAATGTCTATACGGCGAGCCCTAGTGCAAGGACTAGACGGCGTGCCCTAGTACAAAGACTAGATGACGTGCCCTAGTGCAAGGAATAGACTGCGTTCCCTAGTGCAATGACTAGACGGCATACCCTAGTGTAAGGAGTAGACGGCGTACCGTAGTGCAATGACTAGACGGCGTGCCCTAGTGCAATGACTATACGGCGTGCCCTAATGCAATGACTATACTGCGTGCCCTAGTGCAAGGAATAGACTGCGTGCCCTAGTGCAAGGAATAGACTGCGTACCTAGTGCAATGGCTAGACGGCGTGCCCTAGTGCAATGACTATACGGCGTGCCATAGTAGAATGACTATACGGCGTTCCTAGTACAAGGACAATACGGCGTGCCCTAGTGCAATGACTATACGGCGTGCCTAGTACAAGGACTATACGGCGTGCACTAGTGGAATGACTATACGGCGTGCCTAGTACAAGGACTATACGGCGTGCCCTAGTGCAATGTCTAGACGGCGAGCGCTAGTGCAATGATTAGACGGCGTGCCCTAGTGAAAGGACTAGACGGCATGCCCTAGTGCAAGGGCTAGACGGCGTGCCCTAGTGCAATGAATAGACGGCGTGCCTAGTACAAGGACTATTCGGCGTGCCCTAGTTCAATGTCTATACGGCGAGCCCTAGTGCAAGGATTAGACGGCGTGCCCTAGTACAAAGACTAGATGGCGTGCCCTAGTGCAAGGAATAGACTGCGTTCCCTAGTGTTAGGACTATACAGCGTGCCCTCGTGCAAGTAATATACTGCGTGCCCTAGTGCAATGACTAGACGGCGTGCCCTAGTGCAATGACTATACGGCGTGCCCTTGTGGAATGACTATACGGCGTGCCCTAGTGCAAGGAATATACCGCGTGCCTAGTGCAAGGAATAGACTGCGTACTCTAGTGCAATGACTAGAGGGCGTACCCTAGTGCAATGATTAGATGGCGTGCCCTAGTGCAATGACTAGACGGCGTACCCTAGTGAAATGACTAGCCTGCGTGCCCTAGTTCAAGGACTAGACGGCGTGCCCTAGTGCAATGACTAGACGGCGTACCCTAGTGCAATGACTAGACGGCCTACCCTAGTGCAATGACTAGACGGCGTACCCTAGTGCAATGACTAGACGGCGTATCCTGGTGTAAGGAGTAGACGGCGTACCGTAGTGCAATGACTAGACGGCGTGCCATAGTGCAATGACTATACTGCGTGCCCTAGTGCAAGGAATAGACTGCGTGCCCTAGTGCAAGGAATAGACTGCGTACCTAGTGCAATGCTAGACGGCGTGCCCTAGTGCAATGACTATACGGCGTGCCATAGTAGAATGACTATACGGCGTTCCTAGTACAAGGACAATACGGCGTGCCCTAGTGCAATGACTATACGGCGTGCCTAGTACAAGGACTATACGGCGTGCCCTAGTGGAATGACTATACGGCGTGCCTAGTACAAGGACTATACGGCGTGCTCTAGTGCAATGTCTAGACGGCGAGCGCTAGTGCAATGACTAGACGGCGTGCCCTAGTGCAAGGACTAGACGGCGTGCCCTAGTGCAAGAAATAGACTGCGTGCCCTAGTGCAAGGACTAGACGGCGTGCCCTATTGCAAGGAATAGACTGCGTGCCCTAGTGCAATGACTAGACGGCGTGCCCTAGTGCAAGGAATAGACTGCGTGCCCTAGTGTAAGGATTATGCGGCGTGTCCTAGTGCAAAGAATAGACTGCATGCCTAGTGCAGAGAATAGACTGCGTGTCCTAGTGTATGGAATATACTGCGTGCCCTAGTGCACGGACTAGACGGTGTTCCTAGTGCAATGACTAGACGGCGTGCCCCAGTGCAATGACTAGACGGCGTGCCTAGTGCAAGGACTAGACGGCCTGCCCCAGTGCAATGACTAGACTGCGTGCCCTAGTGCAAATACTATACGGCGTGCCCTAGTGCAATGACTAGACGGCGTGCCCTAGTGCAAGGGCTAGACGGCGTGCCCTAGTGCAATGAATAGACGGCGTGCCTAGTGCAAGGACTATACGGCGTGCCCTAGTGCAATGAATATACGGCGTGCATAGTGCAAGGAATAGACTGCGTGCCCTAGTGCAAGGAGTAGACGGCGTGCCCTATTGCAAAGACTATAAGGCGTGACTAGTGCAAGGAATAGACTGCGTGCCTAGTGTAAGGAATATACTGTGTGCCCTAGGCAAGGAATAGACTGCGTACCCTAGTACAAGGACAATACGGCGTGCCCCAGTGCAAGGACTATACGGCGTGCCCTAGTGCAATGACTATCCGGCGTTCACTAGTACAAGGACTATACGGCGTGCCCTAGTACAAGGACTATACGGCGTGCCCTAGTGCAAGGACTAGAAGGCGTGCCCTAGTGCAATGACTAGAAGGCGTGCCCTAGTGCAATGACTAGACGGCGTGCCCTAATGGAATGACTATACTGCGTGCCCTAGTGCAAGGAATAGACTGCGTACCTAGTGCAATGAATAGACTGCGTGCCCTAGTGCAATGACTAGACGGCGTGCCCTAGTTCAATGACTATACGGCGTGCCATAGTAGAATGACTATACGGCGTGCCTAGTACAAGGAAAATACGGCGTGCCCTAGTGCAATGACTATACGGCGTGCCTAGTACAAGGACTATACGGTGTGCCCTAGTGCAATGTCTAGACGGCGAGCGCTAGTGCAATGACTAGACGGCGTGCCCTAGTGCAAGGACTAGACGGCGTGCCCTAGTGCAAGAAATAGACTGCGTGCCCTAGTTCAAGGACTAGACGGCATGCCCTAGTGCAAGGAATAGAATGCGGGCCCTAGTTCAATGACTAGACGGCGTGCCCTAGTGCAAGGAATAGACTGCGTTCCCTAGTGTAAGGACTATACGGCGTACTCTAGTGCAAAGAATAGACTGCGTGCCTAGTGCAAAGAATAGACTGCGTGTCCTAGTGTATGGAATAGACTGCGTGCCCTAGTTCATTGACTAGACGGCGTGCCCTAGTGCAAGGAATAGACTGCGTGCCCTAGTGCAATGACTAGACTGCGTGCCCTGGTGCAACGTCTATACGGCGTGCCTAGTGCAATGACTATACGGCGTGACTAGTGCAATGACTAGACGGCGTGCCTTTGTGCAATGACTATACGGCGTGCCCTTGTGCAAGGAATAGACGGCGTGCCCTAGTGCAAGGAATAGACTGCGTGCCCTTGTGCAAGGAATAGACGGCGTGCCCGTGTGCAAGGAATAGACGGCGTGCCCGTGTGCATGGAATAGACGGCGTGCCCGTGTGCAAGGAATAGACGGCGTGCCCTAGTGCAAATACGATACGGCGTTCCCTAGTGCAAGGAATAGACAGCGTGCCCTAATGCAAATACGATACGGCGTGACTAGTACAAGGACTAGACGGCGTGCCCTAGTGCAATGACTATACGGCGTGCCTAGTGCAATTACTAGACGGCGTGCACTAGTGCAATGACTATACGGCTTGCCCAGTACAAGGAATAGACGGCGTGCCCTAGTGCAAAGACTATACGGCGTGCCTAGTTAAAGGACTAGACGGCGTGCCCTAGTGCAAGAACTAGAAGGTGTGCCCTAGTGCAATGACTAGAAGGCGTGCCATAGTACAAGGACTAGACGGTGTGCCCTAGTGCAATGACTATGCGGCGTGCCCTATTGCAAGGACTAGACGGCGTGCCCTAGTGTAAGGACTATACGGCGTGCCCTAGTACAATGACTAGACGGCGTGCCCTAGTTCAATGACTAGACTGTGTGCCCTAGTGCAACCTCTATACGGCGTGCCTAGTGCAATGACTATACGGCGTGCCTAGTGCAATGACTAGACGGCGTGCAATTGTGCAAGGAATAGACGGCGTACCCTTGTGCAAGGAATAGACGGCGTGCCCTAGTGCAAGGAATAGACTGCGTGCCCTTGTGCAAGGAATAGATGGCGTGCCCTTGCAAAAGGGAATAGACGGCGTGCCCGTTTGCAAGGAATAGACGGCGTGCCCTAGTGCAAGGAATAGACTGCGTGCCCTTGTGCAAGGATTAGTCGGCGTGCCCTTGTGCAAGGAATAGACGGCGTGCCCTAGTGCAAATACCATACGGCGTGCCTAGTACAAGGACTAGACGGCGTGACCTAGTGCAATGACTATACGGCGTGCCTAGTGCAATTACTAGACTGCGTGCCCTATTGCAATTACTATACGGCGTGCCTAGTGCAATGACTAGACGGCGTGCCCTAGTGCAATGACGATACTGCGTGCCCTAGTGCAAGGAATAGACGGCGTGCCCTAGTGCAATGACTATACGGCGTGCCTAGTGCAATGACTATACGGCGTGCCCTAGTGCAAGGAATAAACTGCGTGCCCTAGTGCAAGGAATATACGGCGTGCCTAGCGCAATGACAATACGGCGTGCCTAGTGCAAGGAATAGACGACGTGCCCTAATGCAATGACTATACGGCGTGCCCTAGTGCAAGAACTATACGGCGTGCCCTAGTGCTATGATTATACGGTGTGCCCTAGTGTAATGACTAAACAGCGTACCCTAGTGCAATGACTATACGGCGTGCCCTAGTGCAATGAATATAAGGCATGCTCTAGTGCAATGACTAGACGGCGTGCCCTAGTGTAATGATTAAACAGCGTACCCTAGTGCAATGACTATACGGCGTGCCCTAGTGCAAGGACTAGAAGGCGTGCCCTAGTGCAATGACTAGAAGGCGTGCCCTAGTGCAATGACTAGACGGCGTGCCCTAATGGAATGACTATACTGCGTGCCCTAGTGCAAGGAATAGACTGCGTACCTAGTGCAATGAATAGACTGCGTGCCCTAGTGCAATGAATAGACGGCGTGCCTAGTGCAATAACTATACGGCGTGCCTAGTGCAATGACCATATGGCGTGCCTAGTACAAGGACAATACGGCGTGCCTAGTGCAAAGACTATACGGCGTGCCTTGTACAAGGACTATACGGCGTGCCTAGTGCAATGACTATACGGCGTGCCTAGTGCAATGAATAGACGGCGTGCCTAGTGCAATCACTATACGGCGTGCCCTAGTGCAATGACTATACGGCGTGCCCTAGTAGAATGACTATACGGCGTGCCTAGTGGAATGACTATACGGCGTGCCCTAGTGCAATTACTATACGGCGTGCCTAGTACAAGGACTAGACGGCGTACCCTAGTGCAATGACTATACGGTTTGCCCTAGTGCAAGGAATATACTGCGTACCCTAGTGCAAGGAATAGACTGCGTGCCCTAGCGCAAGGACTAGACGGCGTGTCCTAGTGCAAATACTAGATGGCGTGCCCTAGCACAATGACTATACGGCGTGCCCTAGTGCAAAGACTAGACGGCGTGCCCTTGCACACTGACTATACGGCGTGCCCTAGTGCAATGACTAGACGGCGTGCCCTAGTGCAATGACTAGATGGCGTGCCCTAGTGCAATGACTAGACGGCGTGCCCTAGTGCAATGACTAGAAGGCGTACCCTAGCACAAGGACTAGACGGCGTGCCCTAGTGCAAGGACTAGACGGCGTGCCCTAGTGCAATGACTAGACGGCGTACCCTTGCGGAATGAGTAGAGGACGTGCCCAAGTGCAATGACTAGAAGGCGTACCCTAGCACAAGGACTAGACGGCGTGCCCTAGTGCAATGACTAGACGGCGTGCCCAAGCGCAATGAGTAGAGGACGTGCCCAAGCGCAATGACTAGAAGGCGTACCCTAGCACAAGGACTAGACGGCGTGCCCTAGTGCAAGGACTAGACGACGTGCCCTAGTGCAAGGACTAGACGGCGTGCCCTAGTGCAAATACTAGTCGGCGTTCCCCAGTGCAATAATTAGACGGCGTGCCCTAGAGCAAGGAATATACTGCGTGCCCTAGTGCATTGACTAGAATGCGTGCCCTAGTGCAATTACTAGACGGCGTGCCCTAGTACAATGACAATACGGCGTGCCCTAGTGCAATGACTATACGGCGTGCCTAGTGCAATGACTAGACGGCGTGCCCTAGTGCAATGACGATACTGCCTGCCCTAGTGCAAGGAATAGACGGTGTGCCCTAGTGCAATGACTATACGGCGTGCCTAGTGCAATGACTATACGGCGTGCCCTAGTGCAAGGAATAAACTGCGTGCCCTAGTGCAAGGAATATACGGCGTGCCTAGCGCAATGACACTACGGCGTGCCTAGTGCAAGGAATAGACGACGTGCCTTAGTGTAATGACTAAACAGCGTACCCTAGTGCAATGACTATACGGCGTGCCCTAGTGCAATGAATATACGGCATGCTCTAGTGCAATGATTAGACGGTGTGCCCTAGTGCAATGACTAGACAGCGTGCCCTAATGTAATGACTAGACGGCGTGCCCTAGTGCAAAGACTATACTGCGTGCCTAGTACAAGGACTAGATGGCGTGCCCTAGTGCAAAGACAATATGGCGTGCCCTAGTGCAAGGACTAGACGGCGTGCCCTAGTGCAAAGACTATACGGTGTGCCTAGTACAAGGACTATACGGCGTGCCTAATGCAATGACTATACGGCGTGCCTAGTACAAGGACAATACGGCGTGCCTAGTGCAAAGACTATACGGCGTGCCTAGTAGAAGGACTATACGGCGTGCCTAGTGCAATGACTAGACGGCGTTCCCTAGTACAAAGACTAGACGGCGTGCCTAGTGCAATGACTATACGGCGTGCCCTAGTGCAATGATTATACGGCGTGCCCTAGTAGAATGACTATACGGCGTGCCTAGTGGAATGACTATACGGCGTGCCCTAGTGTAATGACTATACGGCGTGCCTAGTGCAATGACTAGACGGTGTGCCCTAGTACAATGACTATACGGCGTGCCCTAGTGCAAGGAATAAACTGCGTGCCCTAGTGCAAGGAATATACGGCGTGCCTAGCGCAATGACAATACGGCGTGCCTAGTCCAAGGAATAGACGACGTGCCCTAGTGTAATGACTAAACAGCGTACCCTAGTGCAATGACTATACGGCGTGCCCTAGTGCAATGAATATACGGCATGCTCTAGTGCAATGATTAGACGGCGTGCCCTAGTGCAATGACTAGACAGCGTGCCCTAGTGTAATGACTAGACGGCGTGCCCTAGTGCAATGACTAGACGGCGTGCCCTAGTGCAAAGACTATACGGCGTGCCTAGTACAAGGACTAGATGGCGTGCCCTAGTGCAAAGACAATATGGCGTGCCCTAGTGCAAGGACTAGACGGCGTGCCCTAGTGCAAAGACTATGCGGTGTGCCTAGTACAAGGACTATACGGCGTGCCTAATGCAATGACTATACGGCGTGCCTAGTACAAGGACAATACGGCGTGCCTAGTGCAAAGACTATACGGCGTGCCTAGTAAAAGGACTATATGGCGTGCCTAGTGCAATGACTATACGGCGTGCCTAGTGCAATGACTAGACGGCGTGCCCTAGTGCAAAGACTAGACGGCGTGCCTATTGCACTGACTATACCGCGTGCCCTAGTGCAATGACTATACGGTGTGCCCTAGTAGAATGACTATACGGCGTGCCTAGTGGAATGACTATACGGCGTGCCTAGTGCAATGACTGGACGGCGTGCCCTAGTACAATGACTATACGGCGTGCCCTAGTGCAAGGAATAAACTGCGTGCCCTAGTGCAAGGAATATAAGGCGTGCCTAGCGCAATGACAATACTGCGTGCCTAGTGCAAGGAATAGACGACGTGCCCTAATGCAATGACTATACGGCGTGCCCTAGTGCAAGGACAATACGGCGTGCCCTAGTGCAATGATTATAGGGCGTGCCCTAGTGCAATGACTAAACAGCGTACCCTAGTGCAATGACTATACGACGTGCCCTAGTGCAATGAATATACGGCATGCTCTAGTGCAATGACTAGACGGCGTGACCTAGTGCAATGACTAGACAGCGTGCCCCAGTGTAATGACTAGACGGCGTGCCCTAGTGCAATGACTAGACGGCGTGCCCTAATGCAAAGACTATACGGCGTGCCTAGTACAAGGACTAGACGGCGTGCCCTAGTGCAAAGACAATATGGCGTGCCCTAGTGCAAGGACTAGACGGCGTGCCCTAGTGCAAAGACTATACGGTGTGCCTAGTACAAGGAATATACGGCGTGCCTAATGCAATGACTATACGGTGTGCCTAGAACAAGGACAATACGGCGTGCCTAGTGCAAAGACTATACGGCGTGCCTAGTACAAGGACTATACGGCGTGCCTAGTGCAATGACTATACGGCGTGCCTAATGCAATGAATAGACGGCGTGCCTAGTGTAATCACTATACGGCGTGCCCTAGTGCAATGACTATACGGCGTGCCCTAGTAGAATGACTATACGGCGTGCCTAGTGGAATGACTATACGGCGTGCCCTAGTGCAATTACTATACGGCGTGCCTAGTACAAGGACTAGACGGCGTACCCTAGTGCAATGACTATACGGTGTGCCCTAGTGCAAGGAATATACTGCGTGCCCTAGTGCAAGTAATAGACTGCGTGCCCTAGCGCAAGGACTAGACGGCGTGTCCTAGTGCAAATACTAGATGGCGTGCCCTAGCACAATGACTATACGGCGTGCCCTAGTGCAAAGAATAGACGGCGTGCCCTAGCACAATGACTATACGGCGTGCCCTAGTGCAATGACTAGACGGCGTGCCCTAGTGCAATGACTAGATGGCGTGCTCTAGTGCAATGACTAGACGGCGTGCCCTAGCGCAATGACTAGACGGCGTGCCCTAGTGCAATAACTAGACGGCGTGCCCTAGCACAATGACTAGACGGCTTGCCCTAGTGCAATGACTAGAAGGCGTACCCTAGCACAAGGACTAGACGGCGTGCCATAGTGCAAGGACTAGACGGCGTGCCCTAGTGCAATGACTAGACGGCGTGCCCTTGCGGAATGAGTAGAGGACGTGCCCAAGTGCAATGACTAGAAGGCGTACCCTAGCACAAGGACTAGACGGCGTGCCCTAGTGCAATGACCAGACGGCGTGCCCAAGCGCAATGACTAGAAGTAGTGCCCTAGTGCAATGACTATACGGCGTGCCCTAGCGCAATGAGTAGAGGACGTGCCCAAGCGCAATGACTAGAAGGCGTACCCTAGCACAAGGACTATACGGCGTGCCCTAGTGCAAGGACTAGACGACGTGCCCTAGTGCAAGGACTAGACGGCGTGCCCTAGTGCGAATACTAGTCTGCGTTCCCCAGTGCAATAATTAGACGGCGTGCCCTAGAGCAAGGAATATACTGCGTGCCCTAGTGCATTGACTAGAATGCGTGCCCTAGTGCAATTACTAGACGGCGTGCCCTAGTACAATGACAATACGGCGTGCCCTAGTGCAATGACTAGACGGCGTGCCATAGTACAAGGACTAGTCGGCGTGCCTAGTACAAGGACTAGACGGCGTGCCCTAGTGCAAAGACAATATGGCGTGCCCTAGTGCAAGGACTAGACGGCGTGCCCTAGTGCAAAGACTATGCGGTGTGCCTAGTACAAGGACTATACGGCGTGCCTAATGCAATGACTATACGGCGTGCCTAGTACAAGGACAATACGGCGTGCCTAGTGCAAAGACTATACGGCGTGCCTAGTAAAAGGACTATATGGCGTGCCTAGTGCAATGACTATACGGCGTGCCTAGTGCAATGACTAGACGGCGTGCCCTAGTGCAAAGACTAGACGGCGTGCCTAGTGCAATGACTATACGGCGTGCCCTAGTGCAATGACTATACGGCGTGACCTATTAGAATGACTATACGGCGTGCCTAGTGGAATTACTATACGGCGTGCCCTAGTGCAATGACTATACGGCGTGCCTAGTACAAGGACTAGACGGTGTGTCCTAGTGCAAGGAATATACTGCGTGCCCTAGTGCAAGGAATAGACTGCGTGCCCTAGCGCAAGGACTAGACGGTGTGTCCTAGTGCAAAGACTAGACGGCGTGCCCTAGTGCAATGACTAGACGGCGTGCCCTAGCGCAATGACTATACGGCGTGCCCTAGTGCAATGACTAGACGGCGTGCCCTAGTGCAATTACTAGACGGCGTGCCCTAGTGCAATGACTAGACGGCGTGCCTGGCGCAATGAATAGACGGCGTGCACTTGTGCAATGACTAGACGGCGTGCCCTAGCGCAATGACTAGACGGCGTGCCCTACTGCAATGACGAGAAGGCGTACCCTAGCACAAGGACTAGACAGCGTGCCCTAGTGCAAGGACTAGACGGCGTGCCCTAGTGCAATGACTAGACGGCGTGCCCTAGCGCAATGAGTAGAGGACGTGCCCAAGCGCAATGACTAGAAGGCGTACCCTAGCACAAGGACTAGACGGTGTGCCCTAATGCAAGGACTAGACGGCGTGCCCTAGTACAATGACTAGACGGCGTGCCCTAGCGCAATGAGTAGAGGACGTGCCCAAGTGCAATGACTAGAAGGCGTACACTAGCACAAGGACTAGACGGCGTGCCCAAGCGCAATGACTAGAAGTAGTGCCCTAGTACAAGGACTAGACGGCGTGCCTTAGCGCAATGAATGACGGCGTGCCCTAGTGCAAGTACTAGACTACGTGCCTTTGTGCAAGGACTAGACGGCGTGCCCAAGTGCAAGGACTAGATGGCGTGCCCTAGTGCAAGGACTAGACGACGTGCCCTATTGCAAGGACTAGACGGCGTGCCCTAATGCAATGACTAGACGGCGTGCCCTAGTGCAAATACTAGTCGACGTGCCCCAGTGCAATAATTAGACGGCATGCCCTAGAGCAAGGAATATACTGCGTGCCCTAGTGCATTGACTAGAATGCGTGCCCTAATGCAATTACTAGACGGCGTGCCCTAGTACAATGACTATACGGCGTGCCCTAGTGCAATGACTAGACGGCGTGCCCTAGTGCAATGACACACATATTTCAAATTTATTTATTTCATTTATAACATGCAACTTGACATACGCTCATGTTTGAGAGATATTTGGCACCAAATTACCAATGGCCACCTATATGTACTGTTTGTTGCAGAGTTAGACTCAGCTGAGTATGTAGAGTTCAACGAACTTGCTAGTCACACATATGCTAGCCATTACTTATTACAGTCAGTACTGTAGCCAGACGCAAATTTCAATCAAGGCAATCTAGGGGAGTCCGGTGGCATGTTCCCCCCTAAATGTGTTGGGGGTATAGAAGCGATTTCCTGCGTGTTCTGATTTAAAGAGTTGAGACATATAATTAGGTACTGATCGTTCAGCTCTCTAGCAGTCAACATTGTATACAGCAATAGGATATTTGTTTGCATGCTATATATTTAATTGTTTGTTGTTTTTTTGCTTTGAAAAAGTTAACCGAAGCAGCTGCCTCGGTGTGCCCCAATGCGACTACGGGCCTCAGTCTCGGGAGAAGCAGATAAAGCAAACACGTTGTGATTTTAGTAATAATCAATCAATCAGTATTGACTGCCTTTGGGGTATCGACCAAATCATATAGGGTATGCATGTACAAATCACATAATATTAGTCTCTATACATCCCAAACTTGGTATATCAATTATTTATTTTACAACGATTGCTTCAATAATTTATACATGTATTAATCACGCTCGTTGGCGGCGGTGATGAAGCGTATTATATATATATGTGTTCATTCATGAGGGAGGAACCCGGAGTACTCGGTGAAAACCCACATGTCCAATCTGGCGACCACTGTACCATCTCACTTACTTCCCGGTTTGAGGATTGAACCTGGATTTGCAATGGTGAAAAGCGAGCGTACTAACCACACTGGGCTAATCGGACTTTGTTAGTAACACACATTATAGCACAATGCAGAGTGGACTAATATTATAAAATCAATGTTGAAATACGATAATCCTATAGGTTATCAATCACATAATATTAGTCTCTATACATGTATGTTTGTTGTTATGGTTTACAGTCACATCCTTAGCATTTGTCATATGGTGACTCTCCAGATATTATTAGTAGAGGAAGACCTCGGGTGCCCCTACCAGCAATATTACAGGCATGCACCGACCTTACTCAAGCCAGCGGGATAGCTTCATCACATTAAATAAGTTGCCGCCCAAGTGGGATTCGAACTGACAGCGGTGAGGGAAAGTGATTTTAAGTCCGTAACCACGAAGGCCTCTCAATATCAATGCATCCTAATTAATATTAGTAACACTGAGTATAATATATAGCACAAGGCAGAGTATAATGATGAACTAAGATCATAAATCAATGTGGAAGTTAGTTTTGACCACCAATCGACCAGTATTGACAACTTTGGGAGTATTGACTGGGATGGTTTTAATGGGTATTAATTAGTTAGCAGAGCAAGACCAGTTAAAATCAACATTTCATATTTCTGTTTCGGTAAATACTTACATGTGCATGCATTTCATCTCCACAATTCAACTGGATCACTGTGCCATCAGTAGTTGAAATGGTCGTGATCAGAGATCGACCTGATTAGCAATAATGCTGAAAATGTATTAAGAAATACTGGGTTGGACATTACCCACACCATCTATATAGTTTCATTATACATGTAGGGGGGACAATATGCCCCGTCAAAATGTCCAGTAGGACTGTATCGGTGTATCCCCTCTTCAAGAGACCGGATAGGACAGTATCCCCCTCATTGAAAATCAGCATTATCCTATAATAGACTTGCAAATAAAATAAACTTGTTGTAGAAGTTTGTCGAAATCTTAGACCTTAGTGTGGTGTACAATGGAGAAACAATTATGGAAACATTATATATCTGAACAACATGTATTGGCACAGCTGTTCAGTCTGGGGGGATAATGGGCCTTCTCTTTCGTAATCGAGAGGTTGTGAGTTTGAACCCGACCACACGCATAGCGATGATGTCCATAGACAAGACACTTAAATCCACATTGACATTTCTCTTCCCCCCGTGGTCATGTTGGACATGAGAGCAATTACATGTATGTTGTAATAACTTGTTTTGCAATCGAGTGACAGACGAGCTCAAATAAATGTGTGGGATGGGGCACATGGCTAGACACATAATCCACATTTGATCAGAAGCTCAATCGGTCCAATTAAATATCTCGGTGTTCAAATATATTTATTTGACTGACAAAGCAAACTATCGACACCTGTTACAACCAGGTACCCAAGCTACTCTTTTCCCAGTGGCAATGGATTCCAATTCCACAACAATGATGATTTTATAGCAATGTTTTATAACCTGTTTCTCAATTGAGCTTTAAATAAATGTGTACATGACTGTATAAACAAATTAGATGGCTTAATATCTGTGGATGTGGATAATGTATGTTGAGGATAACGTATGTGGGGGATAATGTATGTGTGAGGGCATACTATACGTGGTGATAATGTCAGGGGGGATGACGTATGTTGTGGGGGTGAAGCATAATACTGGTGGTGTTCTATCTGTGGGTGGGAATAATGTATGTTGAGGATAATGCATGTTGAGGATAATGTATGTGTGAGGGCATACTATACGTGGTGATAATGTCAGGGGGGATGACGTATGTTGTGGGGGTGAAGCATAATACTGGTGGTGTTCTATCTGTGGGTGGGAATAATGTATGTTAAGGATAATGCATGTTGAGGATAATGTATGTGTGAGGGCACTCTATACGTGGTGATAATGTCAGGGGGGATGACGTATGTTGTGGGGGTGAAGCATAATACTGGTTGTGACCTATCTGTGGGGTGGGTAATGTTTGTGGGACCAGGGGGATAATGTTTAGTGTACAAACATTTATTTTCTACAGTTCTTACACCTTTTATTAATCACTCTCGAGACCTCACTCCTAGTGGAATCCATCGCCACGAGCGAGAGAGAAGAGGAAATGTGGACTTTAAATGTCTTGCCTAGGGACACATCAGAATGATTACAGCTGGGCTCAAACTCCGGGCCTTTCGCTCCTGAAGCGAACGCGCTATTACGTATGCCACATATAATAGGAATAATAATAATAGATAATGTCTACTCTTGTGGGTGAGGGATGAGGGTAATATATGTGGTTGGACATTGCATGTGGGGGAGGGATGAGTGTAATATATGTGGTTGGACATTGCATGTGGGGGATGGATGGGGGTAATATATGTGGTTGGACATTGCATGTGGGGGAGGGATGGGGGTAATATATGTGATTGGACATTGCATGTGGGGGAGGGATGAGTGTAATATATGTGGTTGGACATTGCATGTGGGGGAGGGATGGGGTAATATATGTGGTTGGACATTGCATGTGGGGGAGGGATGGGGGTAATATATGTGGTTGGACATTACATGTGGGGGAGGGATGGGGTAATATATGTGGTTGGACATTGCATGTGGGGGAGGGATGAGGGTAATATATGTGGTTGGACATTGTATGTGGGGGAGGGATGAGGGTAATATATGTGTTGGACATTGTATGTGGGGGAGGGATGAGGGTAATATATGTGGTTGGACATTGTATGTGGGGAGGGATGAGGGTAATATATGTGGTTGGACATTGTATGTGGGGGAGAGATGAGGGTAATATATGTGGTTGGACATTGTATGTGGGGAGGGATGAGGGTAATATATGTGGTTGGACATTGTATGTGGGGGAGGGATGAGGGTAATATATGTGGTTGGACATTGTATGTGGGGGAGGGATGAGTGTAATATATGTGGTTGGACATTGCATGTGGGGGAGGGATGAGTGTACTATATGTGGTTGGACATTGCATGTGGGGGAGGGATGGGGGTAATATATGTCGTTGGACATTGCATGTGGGGGAGAGATGTGGGTAATATATGTGGTTGGACATTGCATGTGGGGGAGGCATGAGTGTAATATATGTGGTTGGACATTGCATGTGTGTGAGGGATGAGGGTAATGCATGTGGTTGGACATTGCATGTGTGTGAGGGATGAGGATACTATATGTGGTTGGACATTGCATGTGGGGGAGGGTAATATATGTGGTTGGACATTGCATGTGGGCGAGGGATGAGGGTAATATATGTGGTTGGACATTGCATGTGGGCGAGGGATGAGGGTAATATATGTTGTTGGACATTGCATGTGTGTGAGGGATGAGGGTAATATATGTGGTTGGACATTGCATGTGGGCGAGGGATGAGGGTAATGCATATGGTTGGACATTGTATGTGGGGGAGGGATGAGGGTAATATATGTGGTTGGACATTGCATGTGTGTGAGGGATGAGGGTAAAATATGTGGTTGGACATTGCATGTGGGTGAGGGATGAGGGTAATATATGTGGTTGGACATTGCATGTGGGGGAGGGATGAGGGTAATATATGTGGTTGGACATTGTATGTGGGGGAGGGATGAGGGTAATATATGTGGTTGGACATTGTATGTGGGGGAGGGATGAGTGTAATATATGTGGTTGGACATTGTATGTGGGGGAGGGATGAGTGTACTATATGTGGTTGGACATTGCATGTGGGGGAGGGATGGGGGTAATATATGTCGTTGGACATTGCATGTGGGGGAGAGATGTGGGTAATATATGTGGTTGGACATTGCATGTGGGGGAGGGATGAGTGTAATATATGTGGTTGGACATTGCATGTGTGTGAGGGATGAGGGTAATGCATGTTGTTGGACATTGCATGTGTGTGAGGGATTAGGATACTATATGTGGTTGGACATTGCATGTGGGGGAGGGTAATATATGTGGTTGGACATTGCACGTGGGCGAGGGATGAGGGTAATATATGTGGTTGGACATTGCATGTGGGCGAGGGATGAGGGTAATATATGTTGTTGGACATTGCATGTGTGTGAGGGATGAGGGTAATATATGTGGTTGGACATTGCATGTGGGCGAGGGATGAGGGTAATGCATATGGTTGGACATTGTATGTGGGGGAGGGATGAGGGTAATATATGTGGTTGGACATTGCATGTGTGTGAGGGATGAGGGTAAAATATGTGGTTGGACATTGCATGTGGGTGAGGGATGAGGGTAATATATGTGGTTGGACATTGCATGTGGGGGAGGGATGAGGGTAATATATGTGGTTGGACATTGTATGTGGGGGAGGGATGAGGGTAATATATGTGGTTGGACATTGCATGTGGGGGAGGGTAATATATGTGGTTGGACATTGTATGTGGGGGAGGGATGAGGGTAATATATGTGGTTGGACATTGCATGTGGGAGAGGGTAATATATGTGGTTGGACATTGCATGTGGGGGAGGGTAATATATGTGGTTGGACATTGCATGTGGGGGAGGATAATATATGTGGTTGGACATTGCATGTGGGTGAGGGATGAGGGTAATATATGTGGTTGGACATTTCATGTGGGGGAGGGATGAGTGTAATATATGTGGTTGGACATTGTATGTGGGGGAGGGATAAGTGTACTATATGTGGTTGGACATTGCATGTGGGGGAGGGATGGGGGTAATATATGTGGTTGGACATTGCATGTGGGGGAGAGATGGGGGTAATATATGTGATTGGACATTGCATGTGGGGGAGGGATGAGTGTAATATATGTGGTTGGACATTGCATGTGTGTGAGGGATGAGGGTAATGCATGTGGTTGGACATTGCATGTGTGTGAGGGATGAGGATAATATATGTGGTTGGACATTGCATGTGGGGGAGGGTAATATATGTGGTTGGACATTGAATGTGGGCGAGGGATGAGGGTAATATATGTGGTTGGACATTGCATGTGGGCGAGGGATGAGGGAAATATATGTGGTTGGACATTGCATGTGGGGGAGGGATGAGTGTACTATATGTGGTTGGACATTGCATGTGGGTGAGGGATGAGGGTAATATATGTGGTTGGACATTGCATATGGGGGAGGGTAATATATGTGGTTGGACATTTCATGTGGGGGAGGGTAATATATGTGATTGGACATTGCATGTGGGGGAGGGTAATATATGTGGTTGGACATTGCCTGTGGGTGAGGGATGAGTGTAATATATGTGGTTGGACATTGCCTGTGGGGGAGGGATGAGTGTACTATATGTGGTTGGACATTGCATGTGGGTGAGGGATGAGTGTAATATATGTGGTTGGACATTGCCTGTGGGTGAGGGATGAGTGTAATATATGTGGTTGGACATTGCCTGTGGGGGAGGGATGAGTGTAATATATGTGGTTGGACATTGCATGTGGGGGAGGGATGAGTGTAATGCATGTGGTTGGACATTGCATGTGGGTGAGGGTAATACATGTGGTTGGACATTGCCTGTGGGTGAGGGATGAGGGTAATGCATGTGGGGGACACAATTGATGTTAGTCCAAATATTTAGGCTTGAAAATGTGACATATAACTATCAAGGTATTTTTCACAAATTGAAAACAAATGTCTTATATATAGGACTAAATGTGTGGGAGGGAATAATGTATGGGAGAACAATAAGATATGTGGGCGGCATACTGTCGAGGGAAAACTGTAACTATTTCCTCAGAGAACAACATGCAGCATGTTTGGACTTCGACATGGAGTCTCCCGTCCACAGGGTGTACACCGACTGTTCAACAACAGCATACCTGGTGGGGGGCTCAGCAGTTCATAACTAGTTTGACCTGTGTGGACTATTGAAATGAAAATAGCAATCATTATGTCTATTGCTGTTCAAAGTTGTGTCGGTCTCGGACGAGGGGGGACATATAAAGTCAGTAATGGCTGGCCCTTTCAATAGGGGTGACCCTATAATAAACATAGGGGTGACACTATAATACACTTTATTTTTACCTTATTATATTGTGGGAGGTGGGATTAAATAATATCAATACATTTTAAATCAAATATAGCATGCATAATGTTTACTGTTCCTTTATTAAACACGTTAACCGTTTAATTTGTAGATCTAGACGTATTAGTTATTATTTAGAGGTAGATCTAGATTTATATTATAGATCTACATGTATAGGCCTACATATTATCTCAGCACTAAATAATTACAATCTAATAAAATAAATACATTTACTTACACAGCTTCCAATGTAAACAGGTTTTGTCCGGGATGTTAACATTCCGTATTTAATGGTGTCAAACTGTGTTCACACTCCGAGGTGTGTTGTTTTCTATTTAGTGGACATGCAACTGTGTGTGTGCTTTACGTTTATTTAACGTCGCTAACGATTGCTAACGGGAGCGACGCCTCCTGAAGAGATTATTCATTTTAGATGTGTGGATGATAGTGCACTGATTCAGACAGAGACCCATTCCAGAGTCTCCTATGGTTCTTTTACGTGCACGGTGTAAAGCACCGACACGAGACCTCGGTTTAACGTCCCATCTGAAAGGGTCAGACAGGGGATCGAACCTTGCTAAGGGACACAATGATAACAGCTATAGCTGGGCGCGAACTCGGGGCCTTTCATACTTGAAGCGAATGCGCTACAACTGCACTATCACGACTTCCACAATGTCAATGCCGAGATCAATATTTTAATTATAAAAGATAAACAAGGCCACTAGAAACTCGCTTTTACAGACGGATATGTAGTCTGTTGGTTAACACGCTAGACTGGTAATCCAGGGGTCGCAGGTTCGACCCCAGTCTGACACTAATAAAATGAACCGTCTGTCAGATGGGACTTTAAACAGGTCTCGTGTCGGTGCTTAAACCGTGCACTTAAAAGAACCAGAAGATACTCTGGAATGGGTATCTGTCTGTATCATTGCACTATCCTCCACAAATCTAAAATGACTAATCTCTTCAGGAGGCGTCGCTCATATGGGAACACGGTAACGACAATATATAAACGTACACCCCCACCCGACTCGCTTTAAGTTTGAATAATTATCTTATATAAAGATAAGATGGTGTGTGTGCCTGCCTGCGGGTGTCGTTGTGTGCATGACTGCGTACATAAATACATACTGAATAGGTACTCGACACACGGACGGATTGTCCCACGATTGCACGGTATAGAAGCCAGATAGGAATATGAATACAATCCGAGCTCCTGCCCAAGCTACCATGCTAGAAAGTGTAGCGGGTCCAGTGCATTTCGCTATGTTATATGTTTATAAATACTAACATGCATTACTTTATGTAATCATCGCTACTCAGGTTGCCTAAGTGAGCGACACCTGAAGAATCATTTTAGATTTTGGATGATAGCGCAATGATACAGACAGAGAGACCCATTCAAGAGTCTTTGATGGACTGGTGCATTGGCAGAGTGAATCACTTTGAAAATTGTTTTGTTATTTCATCGCTTATGATCCCCACCCAATCCTCATTTTGTTAGTTTTTCACTTGATATAAAAATATAATTATACATTATGTGAACCTCCTAGTTATACAGCACCCACCACCCCATTATCATCTTTAGAAATTGATAGAGACAAATTATCTGTGTACTTTTATTTTCATATTCAATATATTTATGTTATTCTGTACATCATTGATTCAAAATAAATGTTGCTAGGCAAATTATAATAAATTTAATATTTTCCCACTATATTGCCATTTGCAAGGGGAGTAATTGTTCCGCAAGGGGGTCAATATTCTCTGACCGACTAATAACCGTGTCATTATTTTGAGGGGGATCAATATTCTATATGACACCGGGTTCAATACTCGGTCAGGCCACATATGTAATGCCATCGAGCAAGGCGTCTCACACACATTGCTTAGTATTGGTTAACCGCTTATGTCGGCTAAGCCTGCCCAGCCATGCCGGCTAGGCCTGTCCAGGAAAACAAGCATAGTTCCTTGCAAGGGGTTTGACATAGGGCAGATAGTAAGTCAATAAGGTGTATCTAGCTTAATAAATAGTTAAGCACAAGCTGCTTCGTTCTTATATTGTTCTTATATACTGTTTTTCGGTGTCTTTCGGTATTTCTACATGTTGGAGAACAGTCTATTTCTACAAAAATTGTAAGAGGCACACTTTCCGTCCGCGTTCGATATTTCGGATAGTATTGTATTAATAAAATTAGAGTTGTCACATTTTGTGAATGGTCATTAATAGTCTATCCATAATGCAAACATCTCTGTAGTTGTTGGAATCCTCTATGTTCCTCTATGCAACAATGGGTACTATAATTACCTCGCCCAATATCTTGGGATACTGTCCCCTGTTTAAACGTCTTTTGAATATTGCTGAGTTCAGATTATCAAAACCTGGACTCTTATTATTATATTTTGTGACAATACAGCAGATTTTACTTCGTCATAACTAATGTCTTTATCTAAGAATTCATCAAAAAGATACAGTGTTTGTGTTATTTACAACTGGCTCTTCCCCGCATAAATTGTTAATCAACAGATAAATTGTCGGTACGTTGTTGTACTGTTGTTTTATTGTCTTCCAAATCTGCCTAGGCAATTCTTTGGCCATATCTCGCAGTTTCAGTATGTTCTTCTCTTTATGTCTATATAATTAATATTGCTTTGCGATTTATTTTATTGTAGACATGTTTTGCATTGATAAAACCATGCATATTTTCGTCAGTCGTGTACCGTAGAAATGTATGTCTAGCTGTTTTAGTTAGCTTTCAAGTAGCATAACACATTTTTTATAGACATGGTGAAATGTTGTATTATTTTATCATATTAAGTATTTCAAAATGCGCTAAAATATATATATAGTTTTCATGAACTCAACAACATTTCTACCGTATTAACAATGTTACACTTCGTGTAATCGACTGTACTTGCAAGTATGCGAGTGATAAGTAAACTGACCGCAAGTATCCCTGTGCAAGTATACCATTACCTAAGACGAATGACGTACTTATTATACACATGTCAAGAAGACGACGGCCAAATGCATCGATCACGTACTCGCTATTTGTACGCACCGGCATCAATATAAGTTGACAGCTCGCTGTCATCAACATATACGTAGTTATCATAATCTATAAACACCTAGAATTGAATCTCCTATTACAAAGATTGTGTTCAATTGTATATACATCTCAATATCTGATTAAATATGTGGCACATATAAATATCCGCATGGTATTTAAAGCAACACTACATCAGTGAAAACGCAAATTTCTACAGAATGTATTTTCCTATGATATGGTATAATATCTTTCCAAATATTGGTTTCAAATTCTGAGTATTTCAACTATTAAGCAAACGTCGTATACGCGGTTTGTTGACATAACAAAATAATGAAAATAGGGTCAACATCCATGCGTAATACAACTCTTGTATCATGAATAACAAGATGTTACCGTTATATCTCACATGTATCTTTATTTGTAGACTATTCTTAGTTAAATTATATTTAAACGACATTATCTCGCGTTTAGTATTGACTCCCATGACACATGTCAATGCATGAGCGTAGATGATCGTTAAATGAAATCCTACTTTCAATTTTGAAAGTTTGTAGATCACAAAAACACTGTTTATTGATTCCATGTTAGTATTCGAGTGTATTCGGAAGAATTTGGTAGTAGCCACTCATTTATACGTGAACATATAATGTCGCTTTAAGCAAGTCATTTGGAAACTTAATCCACATTTCTTCTATACTTTTACCTTTAAGTGTTTGTTTATAGTATAAAGAAAGTCCACCACTATCGCCCTCAGTTTGTATGTTGTTATATGTTGTACGTTATATGAAAAAGTTGGAGGTTAGTTGGTGCACCCAAGTAGCCTGCCCAGGAAAGGTGTTGTTAAGTAAACTGCCCACCGGCGATATAGCCCGAAATGGTGCTGTTGCAGGCGTAAAACCCGAAATATATCATAATATCATGTACTATCGCCCTGGGTTTGTATGTTGTACTATCGCCATGTGTTTGTATGTTGTACTATCGCCCTGTGTTTGTATGTTGTACTATCGCCCTATGTGTGTATGTTGTACTATCGCCCTATGTTTGTATGTTGTACTATCGCCCTATGTTTGTATGTTGTACTATCGCCTATGTGTGTATGTTGTACTATCGCCCTGTGTTTGTATGTTGTACTATCGCCCTATGTTTGTATGTTGTACTATCGCCCTATGTTTGTATGTTGTACTATCGCCATGTTTGTATGTTGTACTATCGCCCTGTGTTTGTATGTTGTACTATCGCTGTGTTTGTATGTTGTACTATCGCCAGTGTTTGTATGTTGTACTATCGCCCTCGTTGATGTTGTACTATCGCCCTATGTTTGTATGTTGTACTATCGCCCTATGTTTGTATGTTGTACTATCGCCCTATGTTTGTATGTTGTACTATCGCCCTGTGTTTGTATGTTGTACTATCGCCCTGTGTTTGTATGTTGTACTATCGCCCTGTGTTTGTATGTTGTACTATCGCCCTGTGTGTGTATGTTGTACTATCGCCCTGTGTGTATGTTGTACTATCGCCATATGTTTGTATGTTGTACTATCGCCCTATGTTTGTATGTTGTACTATCGCCCTCTGTTTGTATGTTGTACTATCTCCATGTGTGTATGTTGTACTATCGCCATGTGTTTGTATGTTGTACTATCGCCCTGTGTTTGTATGTTGTACTATCGCCATGTGTTTGTATGTTGTACTATCGCCCTATGTTTGTATGTTGTACTATCGCCCTATGTTTGTATGTTGTACTATCGCCATGTGTTTGTATGTTGTACTATCGCCCTCTGTTTGTATGTTGTACTATCGCCATGTGTTTGTATGTTGTATTATCGCCCTGTGTTTGTATGTTGTAGTATCGCCATGTATTTGTATGTTGTACTATCGCCATGTATTTGTATGTTGTACTATCGCCCTGTGTTTGTATGTTGTACTATCGCCATGTGTTTATATGTTGTACTATCGCCCTATGTTTGTATGTTGTACTATCGCCCTATGTTTGTATGTTGTACTATCGCCCTATGTTTGTATGTTGTACTATCGCCCTATGTTTGTATGTTGTACTATCGCCCTGTGTTTGTATGTTGTACTATCGCCATGTGTTTGTATGTTGTACTATCGCCCTGTGTGTGTATGTTGTACTATCGCCATGTGTTTGTATGTTGTACTATCGCCCTATGTTTGTATGTTGTACTATCGCCCTATGTTTGTATGTTGTACTATCGCCCTATGTTTGTATGTTGTACTATCGCCCTATGTTTGTATGTTGTACTATCGCCCTGTGTTTGTATGTTGTACTATCGCCATGTGTTTGTATGTTGTACTATCGTCCTGTGTTTGTATGTTGTACTATCGCCCTGTGTTTGTATGTTGTACTATCGCTATGTGTGTGTATGTTGTACTATCGCCCTGTGTTTGTATGTTGTACTATCGTCCTGTGTTTGTATGTTGTACTATCGCCCTGTGTTTGTATGTTGTACTATCGCCATGTGTTTGTATGTTGTACTATCGCCCTATGTTTGTATGTTGTACTATCGCCATGTGTTTGTATGTTGTACTATCGCCCTGTGTTTGTATGTTGTACTATCGCCCTATGGTTGTATGGTGTAATATCGCCATGTGATTGTCTGTTGTACTATCGCCCTCTGTTTGTATGTTGTACTATCGCCATGCGTTTGTATGTTGTACTATCACCCTATGTCTGTATGTTGTACTATCGCCATGTGTTTGTATTATGTACTATCGCCCTCTGTTTGTATATTGTACTATCGCTCTATGTTTGTATGTTGTACTATCGCCCTATGTTTGTATGTTGTACTATCGCCATGTGTTTGTATGTTGTACTATCGCCCTCTATTTGTATGTTTTACTATCGCCCTATGTTTGTTTGTTGTACTATCGCCCTATGTTTGTATGTTTTACTATCGCCATGTGTTTGTATGTTGTACTATCGCCCTCTGTTTGTATGTTGTACTATCGCCCTATGTTTGTATGCTGTACTATCGCCCTATGTTTGTATGTTGTACTATCGTCATGTGTTTGTATGTTGTACTATCGCCCTCTGAATGTATGTTGTACTATCGCCATGTGTGTGTATGTTGTACTATCGCCCTATGTTTGTTTGTTGTACTATCGCCATGTGTTTGTATGTTGTACTATCGCCCTGTGTTTGTATGTTGTACTATCGCCATGTATTTGTATGTTGTACTATCGACATGTGTTTGTATGTTGTACTATCGCCATGTGTTTGTATGTTGTACAATCGCCCTGTGTGTGTATGTTGTACTATCGCCCTATGTTTGTATGTTGTTCTATCGCACTGTGTTTGTATGTTGTACTATCGCCATGTGTTTGTATGTTGTACTATCGCCCTGTGTTTGTATGTTGTACTATCGTCCTGTGTTTGTATGTTGTACTGTCGCCCTGTGCTTGTGTGTTGTACTATCGCCATGTGTTTGTATGTTATACTATCGCCCTGTATTTGTATGTTGTACTATCGTCCTGTGTATGTTGTACTATCGTCCTGTGTTTGAATGTTGTACTATCGCCATGTGTTTGTATGTTGTACAATCGCCCTATGTTTGTATGTTGTAATATCGCTCTATGTTTGTTTGATGTACTATCGCCCTGTGTTTGTATGTTGTTCTATCCCCGTGTGTTTGTATGTTGTACTATCGCCATGTGTTTGTATGTTGTACTGTCGCCATGTGTGTGTATGTTGTACTATCGTCATGTGTTTGTATGTTGTACTATCGCCCTATGTGTGTATGTTGTACTATCGCCCTATGTTTGTATGTTGTACTATCGCCCTGTGTTTGTATGATGTACTACCGCCCTATGTTTGTATGTTGTACTATCGCCCTATGTTTGTATGTTGTAATATCGCCCTGTGTTTGTATGTTGTACTATCGCCATGTGTGTGTATGTTGTACTATCGCCCTATGTGTGTATGTTGTACTATCGCCCTATGTTTGTATGTTGTACTATCGCCCTATGTTTGTATGTTGTACTATTGCCCTGTGTTTGTATGTTGTACTATCGCCCTGTGTGTGTATGTTGTACTATCACCATATGTTTGTATGTTGTACTATCGCCCTCTATTTGTATGTTGTACTATCGCCATGTGTTTGTATGATGTACTATCGCCATGTGTGTGTATGTTGTACTATCGCCCTGTGTTTGTATGTTGTACTATCGCCCTGTGTGTGTATGTTGTACTATTGTCGTCCTGTGTGTGTATGTTGTACTATCGCCACGTGTTTGTATGTTGTACTATCGCCCTATGTTTGTATGTTGTACTATCGCCCTATGTGTGTATGTTGTAATATCTCCCTGTGTTTGTATGTTGTACTATCGCCATGTGTTTGTATGTTGTACTATCGCCCTATGTGTGTATGTTGTACTATCGCCCTATGTTTGTATGTTGTACTATCGCCATGTGGTTGTATGTTGTACTATCGCCCTGTGTTTGTATGTTGTACTATCGTCCTATGTTTGTATATTGTACTGTCGCCATGTGTGTGTGTATGTTGTAATATCGCCATGTTTGTGTATGTTGTAATATCGCCCTGTGATTGTATGTTGTACTATCGCCATGTGTTTGTATGTTGTACTATCGCCCTCTGTTTGTATGTTTTACTATCGCCATGCGTTTGCATGTTGTACTATCGCCCAATGTTTGTATGTTGTACTATCGCCCTATGGTTGTATGGTGTAATATCGCCATGTGATTGTCTGTTGTACTATCGCCCTCTGTTTGTATGTTGTACTATCGCCATGCGTTTGTATGTTGTACTATCACCCTATGTCTGTATGTTGTACTATCGCCATGTGATTGTATGTTGTACTATCGCCCTCTATTTGTATGATGTACTATCGCCATGTGTGTGTATGTTGTACTATCGCCCTGTGTTTGTATGTTGTACTATCGCCCTGTGTGTGTATGTTGTACTATTGTCGTCCTGTGTGTGTATGTTGTACTATCGCCACGTGTTTGTATGTTGTACTATCGCCCTATGTTTGTATGTTGTACTATCGCCCTATGTGTATGTTGTAATATCTCACTGTGTTTGTATGTTGTACTATCGCCATGTGTTTGTATGTTGTACTATCGCCCTATGTGTGTATGTTGTACTATCGCCCTATGTTTGTATGTTGTACTATCGTCCTATGTTTGTATGTTGTACTATCGCCATGTGGTTGTATGTTGTACTATCGCCCTGTGTTTGTATGTTGTACTATCGTCCTATGTTTGTATATTGTACTGTCGTCATGTGTGTGTGTATGTTGTAATATCGCCATGTTTGTGTATGTTGTAATATCGCATTGTGATTGTATGTTGTACTATCGCCATGTGTTTGTATGTTGTACTATCGCCCTCTGTTTGTATGTTTTACTATCGCCATGCGTTTGCATGTTGTACTATCGCCCAATGTTTGTATGTTGTACTATCGCCCTATGGTTGTATGGTGTAATATCGCCATGTGATTGTCTGTTGTACTATCGCCCTCTGTTTGTATGTTGTACTATCGCCATGCGTTTGTATGTTGTACTATCACCCTATGTCTGTATGTTGTACTATCGCCATGTGATTGTATGTTGTACTATCGCCCTCTATTTGTATGTTGTACTATCGCCATGTGTTTGTATGATGTACTATCGCCATGTGTGTGTATGTTGTACTATCGCCCTGTGTTTGTATGTTGTACTATCGCCCTGTGTGTGTATGTTGTACTATTGTCGTCCTGTGTGTGTATGTTGTACTATCGCCACGTGTTTGTATGTTGTACTATCGCCCTATGTTTGTATGTTGTACTATCGCCCTATGTGTATGTTGTAATATCTCCCTGTGTTTGTATGTTGTACTATCGCCATGTGTTTGTATGTTGTACTATCGCCCTATGTGTGTATGTTGTACTATCGCCCTATGTTTGTATGTTGTACTATCGTCCTATGTTTGTATGTTGTACTATCGCCATGTGGTTGTATGTTGTACTATCGCCCTGTGTTTGTATGTTGTACTATCGCCATGTGTTTGTATGTTGTACTATCGCCCTCTGTTTGTATGTTTTACTATCGCCATGCGTTTGCATGTTGTACTATCGCCCAATGTTTGTATGTTGTACTATCGCCCTATGGTTGTATGGTGTAATATCGCCATGTGATTGTCTGTTGTACTATCGCCCTCTGTTTGTATGTTGTACTATCGCCATGCGTTTGTATGTTGTACTATCACCCTATGTCTGTATGTTGTACTATCGCCATGTGTTTGTATTATGTACTATCGCCCTCTGTTTGTATATTGTACTATCGCTCTATGTTTGTATGTTGTACTATCGCCCTATGTTTGTATGTTGTACTATCGCCATGTGTTTGTATGTTGTACTATCGCCCTCTGTTTGTATGTTTTACTATCGCCCTATGTTTGTTTGTTGTACTATCGCCCTATGTTTGTATGTTTTACTATCGCCATGTGTTTGTATGTTGTACTATCGCCCTCTGTTTGTATGTTGTACTATCGCCCTATGTTTGTATGCTGTACTATCGCCCTATGTTTGTATGTTGTACTATCGTCATGTGTTTGTATGTTGTACTATCGCCCTCTGAATGTATGTTGTACTATCGCCATGTGTGTGTATGTTGTACTATCGCCCTATGTTTGTTTGTTGTACTATCGCCATGTGTTTGTATGTTGTACTATCGCCCTGTGTTTGTATGTTGTACTATCGCCATGTATTTGTATGTTGTACTATCGACATGTGTTTGTATGTTGTACTATCGCCATGTGTTTGTATGTTGTACAATCGCCCTGTGTGTGTATGTTGTACTATCGCCCTATGTTTGTATGTTGTTCTATCGCACTGTGTTTGTATGTTGTACTATCGCCATGTGTTTGTATGTTGTACTATCGCCCTGTGTTTGTATGTTGTACTATCGTCCTGTGTTTGTATGTTGTACTGTCGCCCTGTGCTTGTGTGTTGTACTATCGCCATGTGTTTGTATGTTATACTATCGCCCTGTATTTGTATGTTGTACTATCGTCCTGTGTATGTTGTACTATCGTCCTGTGTTTGAATGTTGTACTATCGCCATGTGTTTGTATGTTGTACAATCGCCCTATGTTTGTATGTTGTAATATCGCTCTATGTTTGTTTGATGTACTATCGCCCTGTGTTTGTATGTTGTTCTATCCCCGTGTGTTTGTATGTTGTACTATCGCCATGTGTGTGTATGTTGTACTATCGTCATGTGTTTGTATGTTGTACTATCGCCCTATGTGTGTATGTTGTACTATCGCCCTATGTTTGTATGTTGTACTATCGCCCTGTGTTTGTATGATGTACTACCGCCCTATGTTTGTATGTTGTACTATCGCCCTATGTTTGTATGTTGTAATATCGCCCTGTGTTTGTATGTTGTACTATCGCCATGTGTGTGTATGTTGTACTATCGCCCTATGTGTGTATGTTGTACTATCGCCCTATGTTTGTATGTTGTACTATCGCCCTATGTTTGTATGTTGTACTATTGCCCTGTGTTTGTATGTTGTACTATCGCCCTGTGTGTGTATGTTGTACTATCACCCTATGTTTGTATGTTGTACTATCGCCCTCTATTTGTATGTTGTACTATCGCCATGTGTTTGTATGATGTACTATCGCCAGGTGTGTGTATGTTGTACTATCGCCCTGTGTTTGTATGTTGTACTATCGCCCTGTGTGTGTATGTTGTACTATTGTCGTCCTGTGTGTGTATGTTGTACTATCGCCACGTGTTAGTATGTTGTACTATCGCCCTATGTTTGTATGTTGTACTATCGCCCTATGTGTGTATGTTGTAATATCTCCCTGTGTTTGTATGTTGTACTATCGCCATGTGTTTGTATGTTGTACTATCGCCCTATGTGTGTATGTTGTACTATCGCCCTATGTTTGTATGTTGTACTATCGCCCTGTGTATGTATGTTGTACTATCGCCCTGTGTGTGTATGTTGTACTATCACCCTATGTTTGTATGTTTTACTATCGCCCTATGTTTGTATGTTGTACTATCGCCACATGTTTGTATGTTGTACTATCGCCATATGTTAGTATGTTGTACTATCGCCCGGTGTTTGTATGTTGTACTATCGCCATGTATTTATATGTTGTATTATCGCCCTGTGTTTGTATGTTGTACTATCGCCATGTGTTTGTATGTTGTACTATCGCCCTATGTGTGTATGTTGTACTATCGCCCTATGGTTGTATGGTGTAATATCGCCATGTGATTGTATGTTGTACTATCGCCCACTGTTTGTATGTTGTACTATCGCCCTGTGTTTGTATGTTGTACTATCGCCATGTGTTTGTATGTTGTACTATCGCCCTATGTTTGTATGTTGTACTATCGCCCAGTGTTTGTATGTTGTACTATCGTCCTGTGTTTGTATGTTGTACTGTCGCCCTGTGTTTGTATGTTGTACTGTCGCCCTGTGTTTGTTTGTTGTACTATCGTCATGTGTTTGTATGTTGTTCTATCGTCCTGTGTTTGTATGTTATACTATTGTATGTTGTTCTATCGCCCTATGTTTGTATGTTGTACTATCGCCATGTGTTTGTATATTGTACTATCGCCCTGTGTGTGTATGTTGTACTATCGCAATGTATTTGTATGTTGTAATATCGCCTTATGTGTGTATGTTGTACTATCGCCCTATGTTTGTATGGTGTACAGTCGCCATGTGTTTGTATATTGTACGATCGCCCTGTGTGTGTATTTTGTAATATCGCCATGAGTGTGTATGTTGTAATATCGCCCTGTGTGTGTATGTTGTACTATCGCCCTGTGTTTGTATGTTGTTATATAGCCCTGTGTTTGTATGTTGTACTATCGCCCTGTATTTGTATGTTGTACTATCGCCCTATGTTTGTATGTTGTACTATCGCTCTGTGTTTGTATGTTGTACTATCGTCCTATGTTTGTATGTTGTACTATCGCCATGTGTGTGTATGTTGTACTATCGCCCTGTATTTGTATGTTGTTCTATCGCCCTATGTTTGTATGTTGTACTATCACCATGTGTTTGTATATTGTACTATCGCCTGTGTGTGTATGTTGTACTATCGCAATGTGTTTGTATGTTGTAATATCGCCTTATGTGTGTATGTTGTACTATCGCCCTATGTTTGTATTGTGTACAGTCGCCATGTGTTTGTATATTGTACGATCGCCCTGTGTGTGTATTTTGTAATATCGCCATGAGTGTGTATGTTGTAATATCGCCCTGTGTGTGTATGTTGTACTATCGCCCTGTGTTTGTATGTTGTTATATAGCCCTGTGTTTGTATGTTGTACTATCGCCCTGTGTTTGTATGTTGTACTATCGCCCTATGTTTGTATGTTGTACTATCGCCCTGTGTTTGTATGTTGAACTATCGTCCTATGTTTGTATGTTGTACTATCGCCATGTGGTTGTATGTTGTACTATCAACCTGTGTTTGTATGTTGTACTATCGTCCTATGTTTGTATATTGTACTGTCGCCATGTGTGTGTATGTTGTAATATCGCCATGTTTGTGTATGTTGTACAATCGCCCTATGGTTGTATGGTGTACTATCGCCATGTGTTTGTATGTTGTACTATCGCCCTCTGTTTGTATGTTGTACTATCGCCATGCGTTTGTATGTTGTACTATCACCCTATGTCTGTATGTTGTACTATCGCCATGTGTTTGTATTATGTACTATCGCCCTCTGTTTGTATATTGTACTATCGCCCTATGTTTGTATGTTGTACTATCGCCTTATGTTTGTATGTTGTACTATCGCCATGTGTTTGTATGTTGTAGTATCGCCCTCTGTTTGTATGTTGTACTATCGCCCTATGTTTGTATGCTGTACTATCGCCCTATGTTTGTATGTTGTACTATCGTCATGTGTTTGTATGTTGTACTATCGCCCTCGGAATGTATGTTGTACTATCGCCATGTGTGTGTTTGTTGTAATATCGCCCTATGTTTGTTTGTTGTACTATCGCCATCTGTTTGTATGTTGTACTATCGCCCTATGTTTGTATGTTGTACTATCGCCCTGTGTTTGTATGTTGTATTATCGACATGTATTTGTATGTTGTTCTATCGCCCTGTGTGTGTATGTTGTACTATCGCCCTATGTTTGTATGTTGTACTATCGCCCTGTGTTTGTATGTTGTACTATCGCCCTGTGTTTGTATGTTGTACTACCGCCCTATGTTTGTATGTTGTACTATCGCCCTATGTTTGTATGTTGTAATATCGCCCTGTGTTTGTATGTTGTACTATCGCCATGTGTTTGTATGTTGTACTATCGCCATATTTGTGTATGTTGTACTATCGCCCTATGTTTGTATGTTGTAATATCGCACTATGTTTGTATGTTGTACTATTGCCCTGTGTTTGTATGTTGTACTTTCGCTCTGTTTGTGTATTTTGTACTATCACCCTATGTTTGTATGTTGTACTATCGCCCTCTATGTGTAGGTTGTACTATCGCCATGTGTGTGTATGTTGTACTATCGCCATGTGTTTGTATGTTGTACTATCGCCATGTGTTTGTATATTGTACTATCGCCCTGTGTGTGTATGTTGTACTATCGCCATGTGTGTGTATGTTGTACTATCGCCCTGTGTTTGTATGTTGTACTATCGCCCTGTGTTTGTATGTTGTACTATTGTCGTCCTGTGTGTGTATGTTGTACTATCGCCATGTGTTTGTATGTTGTACTATCGCCCTGTGTTTGTATGTTGTACTATCGCCATGTGTGTATGTTGTACTATCGCCCTATGTTTGTATGTTGTACTATCGCCCTGTGTTTGTATGTTGTACTATCGCCATATGTGTGTATGTTGTACTATCGCCCTGTGTTTGTATGTTGTACTATCGTCCTATGTTTGTATGTTGTA
>CM026402.1:9121165-9176734 GCA_014843695.1 Archivesica marissinica | reverse complement strand
GTGTGTAATATATAACATATATACAATATGTAACTAGTGAAGGAACAATGTGTGTAATATATAACATATATACAATATGTATTTAGTGAAGGGACAATGTGTGCAATATATAACATATATACCATATGTAACTAGTGAAGGAACAATGTGTGCAATATATAACATATATACAATATGTATTTAGTGAAGGGACAATGTGTGCAATATATAACATATATACCATATGTAACTAGTGAAGGAACCAATTTGTGTAATATATAACATATATACAATATGTAACTAGTGAAGGAACAATGTGTGTAATATATAACATATATACCATATGTATTTAGTGAAGGAACAATGTGTGCAATATATAACATATATATCGTATGTATCTAGTGACAGAACATGGTATGTAATATATAACATATATACCATATGTATTTAGTGAAGGAACAATGTGTGCAATATATAACATATATACCATATGTATTTAGTGAGGGAACAATGTGTGTAATATATAACATATATACTATATGTAACTAGTGATGGAACAATGCGTGTAATATATAACATATATACCATATGTAACTAGTGAAGGAACAATGTGTGCAATATATAACATATATACAATATGTAACTAGTGATGGAACAATGTGTGTAATATATAACATATATACAATATGTAACTAGTGAAGGAACACGTTGTGTAATATATAACATATATACCATATGTAACTAGTGAAGGAACACGTTGTGTAATATATAACATATATACCATATGTAACTAGTGAAGGAACAATGTGTGTACTATATAACATATATACCATATGTATTTAGTGAAGGAACAATGTGTGTAATATATAACATATATACCATATGTATTTAGTGAAGGAACAATGTGTGTACTATATAACATATATACCATATGTATTTAGTGAAGGGAAAATGTGTGTAATATATAACATATATACGATATGTATTTAGTGAAGGAACAATGTGTGTACTATATAACATATATACAATATGTAACTAGTGATGGAACAATGTGTGTAATATATAACATATATACCATATGTATTTAGTGAAGGGACAATGTGTGTAATATATAACATATATACCATATGTAACTAGTGATGGAACAATGTGTGTAATATATAACATATATACAATATGTAACTAGTGATGGAACAATGTGTGTAATATATAACATATATACCATATGTATTTAGTGAAGGGACAATGTGTGTAATATATAACATATATACCATATGTAACTAGTGAAGGAACAATGCGTGTAATATATAACATATATACGATATGTATTTAGTGAAGGGACAATGTGTGTAATATATAACATATATACCATATGTAACTAGTGAAGGAACAATGTGTGTAATATATAACATATATACAATATGTATTTAGTGAAGGAACAATGTGTGTAATATATAACATATATACCATATGTATTTAGTGAAGGAACAATGTGTGTAATATATAACATATATACCATATGTATTTAGTGAAGGGACAATGTGTGTAATATATAACATATATACAATATGTATTTAGTGAAGGAACGATGTGTGTAATATATAACATATATACCATATGTATTTAGTGATGGAACAATGTGTGTAATATATAACATATATACCATATGTATTTAGTGAAGGGACAATGTGTGTAATATATAACATATATACCATATGTATTTAGTGAAGGGACAATGTGTGCAATATATAACATATATACCATATGTAACTAGTGATGGAACAATGTGTGTAATATATAACATATATACAATATGTAACTAGTGATGGAACAATGTGTGTAATATATAACATATATACCATATGTATTTAGTGAAGGGAAAATGTGTGTAATATATAACATATATACCATATGTAACTAGTGAAGGAACAATGCGTGTAATATATAACATATATACCATATGTATTTAGTGAAGGAACAATGTGTGTACTATATAACATATATACCATATGTATTTAGTGAAGGGACAATGTGTGTAATATATAACATATATATCGTATGTATTTAGTGAAGGAACAATGTGTGCAATATATAACATATATATCGTATGTATCTAGTGACAGAACATGGTATGTAATATATAACATATATACCATATGTATTTAGTGAAGGAACAATGTGTGCAATATATAACATATATACCATATGTATTTAGTGAGGGAACAATGTGTGTAATATATAACATATATACCATATGTAACTAGTGATGGAACAATGCGTGTAATATATAACATATATACCATATGTAACTAGTGAAGGAACAATGTGTGCAATATATAACATATATACAATATGTAACTAGTGATGGAACAATGTGTGTAATATATAACATATATACAATATGTAACTAGTGAAGGAACACGTTGTGTAATATATAACATATATACCATATGTAACTAGTGAAGGAACACGTTGTGTAATATATAACATATATACCATATGTAACTAGTGAAGGAACAATGTGTGTACTATATAACATATATACCATATGTATTTAGTGAAGGAACAATGTGTGTACTATATAACATATATACCATATGTATTTAGTGAAGGAACAATGTGTGTATATATAACATATATACCATATGTATAGTGAAGGAAAAGTTGTAATATATAACATATATACATATGTATTTAGTGAAGGAACAATGTGTGTAATATATAACATATATACAATATGTAACTAGTGATGGAACAGTGTGTAATATATAACATATATACATATGTACTAGTGAAGGAACAATGTGTGTATATATAACATATATACCATATGTATTAGTGAAGGAACAATGTGTGTATATAACATATATACCATATGATTAGTGAAGGAACAATGTGTGTACTATATAACATATATACCATATGTATTTAGTGAAGGGAAAATGTGTGTAATATATAACATATATACGATATGTATTTAGTGAAGGAACAATGTGTGTACTATATAACATATATACAATATGTAACTAGTGATGGAACAATGCGTGTAATATATAACATATATACGATATGTATTTAGTGAAGGGACAATGTGTGTAATATATAACATTTATACCATATGTAACTAGTGATGGAACAATGTATGTAATATATAACATATATACAATATGTAACTAGTGATGGAACAATGTGTGTAATATATAACATATATACCATATGTATTTAGTGAAGGGACAATGTGTGTAATATATAACATATATACCATATGTAACTAGTGAAGGAACAATGCGTGTAATATATAACATATATACGATATGTATTTAGTGAAGGGACAATGTGTGTAATATATAACATATATACCATATGTAACTAGTGAAGGAACGATGTGTGTAATATATAACATATATACAATATGTATTTAGTGAAGGAACGATGTGTGTAATATATAACATATATACCATATGTATTTAGTGATGGAACAATGTGTGTAATATATAACATATATACCATATGTATTTAGTGAAGCGACAATGTGTGTAATATATAACATATATACGATATGTATTTAGTGAAGGGACAATGTGTGCAATATATAACATATATACCATATGTAACTAGTGATGGAACAATGTGTGTAATATATAACATATATACAATATGTAACTAGTGATGGAACAATGTGTGTAATATATAACATATATACAATATGTAACTAGTGATGGAACAATGCGTGTAATATATAACATATATACAATATGTAACTAGTGATGGAACAATGCGTGTAATATATAACATATATACCATATGTATTTAGTGAAGGGACAATGTGTGTAATATATAACATATATACCATATCTAACTAGTGATGGAACAATGTGTGTAATATATAACATATATACAATATGTAACTAGTGATGGAACAATGTGTGTAATATATAACATATATACCATATGTATTTAGTGAAGGGACAATGTGTGTAATATATAACATATATACCATATGTAACTAGTGAAGGAACAATGCGTGTAATATATAACATATATACGATATGTATTTAGTGAAGGGACAATGTGTGTAATATATAACATATATACCATATGTAACTAGTGAAGGAACGATGTGTGTAATATATAACATATATACAATATGTATTTAGTGAAGGAACGATGTGTGTAATATATAACATATATACCATATCTATTTAGTGATGGAACAATGTGTGTAATATATAACATATATACCATATGTATTTAGTGAAGGGACAATGTGTGTAATATATAACATATATATCATATGTATTTAGTGAAGGGACAATGTGTGCAATATATAACATATATACCATATGTAACTAGTGATGGAACAATGTGTGTAATATATAACATATATACAATATGTAACTAGTGAAGGAACATGGTATGTAATATATAACATATATACAATATGTAAGTAGTGAAGGAACATGGTATGTAATATATAACATATATACAATATGTAACTAGTGAAGGAACATGGTATGTAATATATAACATATATACAATATGTAAGTAGTGAAGGAACATGGTATGTAATATATAACATATATACAATATGTAACTAGTGAAGGAACATGGTATGTAATATATAACATATATACATATGTAACTAGTGAAGGAACATGGTATGTAATATATAACATATATACAATATGTAACTAGTGAAGGAACATGGTATGTAATATATAACATATATACAATATGTAACTAGTGAAGGAACATGGTATGTAATATATAACATATATACCATATGTAACTAGTGAAGGGACAATATGTGTAATATATAACATATATACCATATGTATTTAGTGAGGGAACAATGTGTGTAATATATAACATATATACCATATGTATTTAGTGAAGGGACAATGTGTGCAATATATAACATATATACAATATGTAACTAGTGAAGGAACAATGTGTGTAATATATAACATATATACCATATGTATTTAGTGAGGGAACAATGTGTGTAATATATAACATATATACCATATGTATTTAGTGAGGGAACAATGTGTGTAATATATAACATATATACCATATGTATTTAGTGAGGGAACAATGTGTGTAATATATAACATATATACCATATGTATTTAGTGAAGGGACAATGTGTGTAATATATAACATATATACCATATGTAACTAGTGAAGGAACAATGTGTGTAATATATAACATATATACAATATGTAACTAGTGAAGGAACACGTTGTGTAATATATAACATATATACCATATGTATTTAGTGAAGGGACAATGTGTGTAATATATAACATATATACCATATGTAACTAGTGATGGAACAATGTGTGTAATATATAACATATATACAATATGTAACTAGTGATGGAACAATGTGTGTAATATATAACATATATACAATATGTAACTAGTGATGGAACAATGCGTGTAATATATAACATATATACCATATGTATTTAGTGAAGGGACAATGTGTGTAATATATAACATATATACCATATGTAACTAGTGATGGAACAATGTGTGTAATATATAACATATATACAATATGTAACTAGTGATGGAACAATGTGTGTAATATATAACATATATACCATATGTATTTAGTGAAGGGACAATGTGTGTAATATATAACATATATACCATATGTAACTAGTGAAGGAACAATGCGTGTAATATATAACATATATACCATATGTATTTAGTGAAGGGACAATGTGTGTAATATATAACATATATACCATATGTAACTAGTGAAGGAACAATGTGTGTAATATATAACATATATACAATATGTATTTAGTGAAGGAACGATGTGTGTAATATATAACATATATACCATATGTATTTAGTGATGGAACAATGTGTGTAATATATAACATATATACCATATGTATTTAGTGAAGGGACAATGTGTGTAATATATAACATATATACCATATGTATTTAGTGAAGGGACAATGTGTGCAATATATAACATATATACCATATGTAACTAGTGATGGAACAATGTGTGTAATATATAACATATATACAATATGTAACTAGTGATGGAACAATGTGTGTAATATATAACATATATACCATATGTATTTAGTGAAGGGACAATGTGTGTAATATATAACATATATACCATATGTAACTAGTGAAGGAACAATGCGTGTAATATATAACATATATACCATATGTATTTAGTGAAGGAACAATGTGTGTACTATATAACATATATACCATATGTATTTAGTGAAGGGACAATGTGTGTAATATATAACATATATATCGTATGTATTTAGTGAAGGAACAATGTGTGCAATATATAACATATATATCGTATGTATCTAGTGACAGAACAAGGTATGTAATATATAACATATATACCATATGTAACTGGTGATGGAACAATGTGTGTAATATATAACATATATACAATATGTAACTAGTGAAGGAACATGGTATGTAATATATAACATATATACAATATGTAAGTAGTGAAGGAACATGGTATGTAATATATAACTTATATACAATATGTAACTAGTGAAGGAACATGGTATGTAATATATAACATATATACAATATGTAAGTAGTGAAGGAACATGGTATGTAATATATAACATATATACAATATGTAACTAGTGAAGGAACATGGTATGTAATATATAACATATATACAATATGTAACTAGTGAAGGAACATGGTATGTAATATATAACATATATACAATATGTATCTAGTGAAGGAACATGGTATGTAATATATAACATATATACAATATGTAACTAGTGAAGGAACATGGTATGTAATATATAACATATATACAATATGTAACTAGTGAAGGAACATGGTATGTAATATATAACATATATACAATATGTAACTAGTGAAGGGACAATATGTGTAATATATAACATATATACCATATGTATTTAGTGAGGGAACAATGTGTGTAATATATAACATATATACCATATGTATTTAGTGAAGGGACAATGTGTGCAATATATAACATATATACAATATGTAACTAGTGAAGGAACTATGTGTGCAATATATAACATATATACCATATGTATTTAGTGAGGGAACAATGTGTGTAATATATAACATATATACCATATGTATTTAGTGAGGGAACAATGTGTGTAATATATAACATATATACCATATGTATTTAGTGAGGGAACAATGTGTGTAATATATAACATATATACCATATGTATTTAGTGAAGGGACAATGTGTGTAATATATAACATATATACTATATGTAACTAGTGAAGGAACAATGTGTGTAATATATAACATATATACAATATGTAACTAGTGAAGGAACACGTTGTGTAATATATAACATATATACAATATGTATTTAGTGAAGGGACAATGTGTGCAATATATAACATATATACCATATGTAACTAGTGATGGAACAATGTGTGTAATATATAACATATATACAATATGTAACTAGTGATGGAACAATGTTTGTAATATATAACATATATACAATATGTAACTAGTGATGGAACAATGCGTGTAATATATAACATATATACCATATGTATTTAGTGAAGGGACAATGTGTGTAATATATAACATATATACCATATCTAACTAGTGATGGAACAATGTGTGTAATATATAACATATATACAATATGTAACTAGTGATGGAACAATGTGTGTAATATATAACATATATACCATATGTATTTAGTGAAGGGACAATGTGTGTAATATATAACATATATACCATATGTAACTAGTGAAGGAACAATGCGTGTAATATATAACATATATACGATATGTATTTAGTGAAGGGACAATGTGTGTAATATATAACATATATACCATATGTAACTAGTGAAGGAACGATGTGTGTAATATATAACATATATACAATATGTATTTAGTGAAGGAACGATGTGTGTAATATATAACATATATACCATATGTATTTAGTGATGGAACAATGTGTGTAATATATAACATATATACCATATGTATTTAGTGAAGGGACAATGTGTGTAATATATAACATATATACCATATGTATTTAGTGAAGGGACAATGTGTGCAATATATAACATATATACCATATGTTACTAGTGATGGAACAATGTGTGTAATATATAACATATATACAATATGTAACTTGTGATGGAACAATGTGTGTAATATATAACATATATACTATATGTATTTAGTGAAGGGACAATGTGTGTAATATATAACATATATACCATATGTAACTAGTAAAGGAACAATGCGTGTCATATATAACATATATACCATATGTATTTATGAAGGAACAATGTGTGTACTATATAACATATATACCATATGTATTTAGTGAAGGGACAATGTGTGTAATATATAACATATATATCGTATGTATTTAGTGAAGGAACAATGTGTGCAATATGTAACATATATATCGTGTGTATCTAGTGACAGAACAGGGTATGTAATATATAACATATATACCATATGTATTTAGAGAAGGAACAATGTGTGCAATATATAACATATATACCATATGTATTTAGTGATGGAACAATGTGTGTAATATATAACATATATACCATATGTAACTAGTGATGGAACAATGCGTGTAATATATAACATATATACCATATGTAACTAGTGAAGGAACAATGTGTGCAATATATAACATATATATCGTATGTATTTAGTGAAGGAACAATGTGTGCAATATATAACATATATATCGTATGTATCTAGTAACAGAACATGGTATGTAATATATAACATATATACCATATGTATTTAGTGAAGGAACAATGTGTGCAATATATAACATATATACCATATGTATTTAGTGAGGGAACAATGTGTGTATTATAAAACATATATACAATATGTAACTAGTGAAGGAACAATGTGTGCAATATATAACATATATACCATATGTAACTAGTGAAGGAACACGTTGTGTGTAATATATAACATATATACAATATGTAACTAGTGAAGGAACACGTTGTGTAATATATAACATATATACCATATGTAACTAGTGAAGGAACGATGTGTGTAATATATAACATATATACAATATGTAACTAGTGAAGGAACAATGTGTGTAATATATAACATATATACAATATGTATTTAGTGAAGGGACAATGTGTGCAATATATAACATATATACCATATGTAACTAGTGAAGGAACAATGTGTGCAATATATAACATATATACAATATGTATTTAGTGAAGGGACAATGTGTGCAATATATAACATATATACCATATGTAACTAGTGAAGGAACTCGTTTTGTGTAATATATAACATATATACAATATGTAACTAGTGAAGGAACGATGTGTGTAATATATAACATATATACAATATGTAACTAGTGAAGGAACATGGTATGTAATATATAACATATATAAAATATGTAACTAGTGAAGGAACATGGTATGTAATATATAACATATATAAAATATGTAACTAGTGAAGGAACAATGTGTGTAATATATAACATATATACAATATGTAACTAGTGAAGGAACATGGTATGTAATATATAACATATATAAAATACGTAACTAGTGAAGGAACATGGTATGTAATATATAACATATATACAATATGTAACTAGTGAAGGAACATGGTATGTAATATATAACATATATACAATATGTAACTAGTGAAGGAACATGGTATGTAATATATAACATATATACAATATGTAAGTAGTGAAGGAACATGGTATGTAATATATAACATATATACAATATGTAACTAGTGAAGGAACATGGTATGTAATATATAACATATATACAATATGTAACTAGTGAAGGAACATGGTATGTAATATATAACATATATACAATATGTAACTAGTGAAGGGACAATATGTGTAATATATAACATATATACCATATGTATTTAGTGAGGGAACAATGTGTGTAATATATAACATATATACCATATGTATTTAGTGAAGGGACAATGTGTGCAATATATAACATATATACAATATGTAACTAGTGAAGGAACATTGTGTGCAATATATAACATATATACCATATGTATTTAGTGAGGGAACAATGTGTGTAATATATAACATATATACCATATGTATTTAGTGAGGGAACAATGTGTGTAATATATAACATATATACCATATGTATTTAGTGAGGGAACAATGTGTGTAATATATAACATATATACCATATGTATTTAGTGAAGGGACAATGTGTGTAATATATAACATATATACCATATGTAACTAGTGAAGGAACAATGTGTGTAATATATAACATATATACAATATGTAACTAGTGAAGGAACACGTTGTGTAATATATAACATATATACAATAGGTATTTAGTGAAGGGACAATGTGTGCAATATATAACATATATACAATATGTAACTAGTGATGGAACAATGCGTGTAATATATAACATATATACAATATGTATTTAGTGAAGGGACAATGTGTGCAATATATAACATATATACAATATGTAACTAGTGATGGAACAATGCGTGTAATATATAACATATATACCATATGTATTTAGTGAAGGGACAATGTGTGTAATATATAACATATATACCATATGTATTTAGTGAAGGAACAATGTGTGTAATATATAACATATATACCATATGTATTTAGTGAAGGAACGATGTATTTGTAACTGAAACAATACTCACTAGAGACATTTAAAACAAAATTATATATCAGATTGAGTTCATCATACAATTATCTCTTTAAATTTCGAAGAAGTAATGTAATGGTAATATAGTACGGTTGCTGAAATATCTCCTTAAAAAATTAACAGCAACAAATTAGTATAATAATATTGTATTGCATTATATACACATATACAACAATACAAATATTGACGCACGCACGCACGGCACGCACGGAACGCACGAACGCACGCACGTACGTACGTACGCACGCAGGCACGTACGCACGCACGCACGCACACATTAATTAACATTAATAACTGGCCCTCCCCAGTTAAATTAAACAAAATGTTAAACTGAACTTGCGTAATTATATTTCATGTATGTAATAACAAGGTTAGTATACATAATAATGAATAGTTCATAGTAAATGAGTATAGGAATAACAACTATGTTGATGTGACCCCCCACCACCGGGTGGTTTCTGTCGTATCATATGTCCAGTTTTACCGACAAAGCCCCCGTGATCTCAGTTCAGCAAATATATAATTAGACATGGTCACAATGAACATGTGTGAAATATATTAGTATATATACATGTATATTATATATATATTAACTCTTTCACCGCCAATGTCGCATAAAAGTAGAGAACCCGATCGGACAGAACAGAACATGCCGTCTGATCAGGCTATATGCTGATTGCTCTTCAGACAGTGGAGCTGAAGCACCTGTCCGAATAGCAAACAACATAGATCCTGATCAGACGCGGCGTTTATTCGGCGCTGAAAGAGTTAAATTAAAACGTTTTGATTGCTTAATGAATTTCTGTACAGCTGTGGTCATTAGATTGTTATTGTCCTCGCTCCACGTATCCCCACCAGATAACACATCCACATTAAGTGGATGATAGATTCTTGTTTCTTGAACAAGTATGATTCTCATCGTAAAATCTGTAACATTCAAAGAAAAAATGTTCTGCATTCTCGACAGCATATCCCTTATATGGTTCCTAAATAATTCATTATTTAAATTGCTGCAACGATTTCTTAAACGGGCATGAAGTATCGGCAACAATATGTCACCATATATAACGTGTTTAGGTATAATGGTGCTTTAAACAATCTCGTTTAGTTTTGACTTAAATATATTTAGCTTCGCAGAGTTACTTACATCTGTATTCAATTAATTCCATAATTCAGTTGGTTTAGTTTATACAAATTTATTTTAGCTCGATTGCGAAACAAGTTCTTACAACTTATATTAATCATTCTCGAGACCTCGTTCCTGTTGGAATCCTTCGCCACAAGGGAGAGAGAAGAGGAAACGTGGAATTTAAATGCCTTGTCTGAGGGCAAAATCGTAACGGCTCCAGCGGGGCTCGAACTACAGACCTTTCGCACCTGAAGCTAACGCGCATCCACTGTGCTATCACGACCATAATTGAGTAGAAGAGGCTATAAACGAATGGCTATATATCATCAGAGTTCGACGTGCAATAGTTGTATAGTTGTTATTGTTCCGGAGTGGATATTCAGTAGTTTATGATATAATAGTTGGAAATATAGTTTCCAAATAACCAGGAAGCCATTAATTTCTCTGTAGACACGTGCAGCTCTATAGAGGATATTTGTTTGTTTTGAGTGAATATGGAATATATCTCACCTCGAAGTGTAGCGCGAGGTGAAAATATGAACATTTTCTCACTTCGAGGTGAGATACAAATTTTCTTTTTATTTTATGACAATTGGTGAAAAACAAACACAAAATGAAGAAATTAAAATAGCTGGCCGCCGTGTTTTTGCGCGGATGAATACATTGACGACTATGCGTCGTGAATCGATACACAAATATGCCGCCATCTTGAATTTAATGTTGAATCGAGGACAAATACATATTTATTGGAGTTATTGTTTCATTGTCAGTTGTATTTCGCTTTTGATTTGTTTCATAACAAAAACAATAATACAGGTAAATATTGAAGCCAGGTAAACGGTGAAAATTAAATGACACGTGTGACACGGTGCAAGTTTGTGAAAAAACAGCAACATCGGATGATGAAATTATTTTCACTTGATTCAAAGTCCGTGTTTTATTCACTTGAATCTGAAATATGTCTTATTCGTTTCCTGTGTTTAATTTCTGGAGAGGAGGAGCATGATCTTTCCTGTGTGCAGACAGCTGTTTGCGTGTGTGTCATATATTTAGAAGATGTTTTTCAAAATGAACATAGGAAGAGGATTAATGGATAGTGTATGCATGGATGGACCATTGCATGGATTCATGGATGGAACATAAGGCTGATTCATGGATGGATTCATGCATTGAACATGAAATGGATTCATGGATGTTACAGTATGGAATGGATTCATTGACTGATCACTGATGGAAGGATTCATGGATTGACCATTGAAGGGGTTTTGAGATTCCCCTGTAACACATGTTGCATTTTGTTTAGGACGCTTCCTTAACAGGGATAATGTCCAAATTGGCTACACTTGCATGATAAGTTGCAGCTTCCTCCTTACTGTCATTGGGTTCACCTGAGCCTGATTCAATAAAATCCCCAGTGAATAGAGAATTTAAAGTCTCTTCATCTAAACATTCCAGGTACATATCCTCAATATTGTTAGATTCCATTTTTTATTTATTTTAATTTTGTTAGAGCTATTAATTGTTTATATATTATTATTCAATAGCAGACGGTTGATTTGTTGTTTGTTGTTGTCTAAGCATTTAAAGGGAGAGTAATAGTGCAAGAATAGTGTATTGGGAAGGGAGATAATAAAAAAGTAGTCCGGCAGTGATATGCAGTGAGATATGGATTATATCTCACTGATGAGATATGGATTATATCTCACATATAGAACACTGTATTTCATCAATTAGAATAAAATAAATCTATAAAAAATTATATGCCATTTTGACCCAAATAAATGTTGATAGTAATATCATCTTACAAAGAAACGGTTTACAACTCACGCACACGCCGCCGACAACAGTAGCGCTGACAAAAAAAATGGCGTGGATAAAGTGGATCATGGAAACAGTTCTGTATGCGATTACTGAGTGCTGTATGCGATTACCGAGTGCTGTATGCGATTACTGAGTGCTGTATGCGATTACTGAGTGCTGTATGCGATTACTGAGTGCTGTATGCGATTACTGAGTGCTTTACTGAGTGTTGTATGCGATTACTGAGTGCTGTATGCGATTACTGAGTGCTGTTACTAAGATGCAGTAAAACAATCCATTAACTTTGAACACCTTACTATACCGTCTCCGTGGTCTAGTGGTTAAGGCGTCCGCCTAGGTAGCGGGAGGTCGAAGGTTCGAACCTCATCAGGGGTTTTATCTGATATGGCCGGTTGGTGAGCCGCCAGCTAGTTAAGTAATGGTTACCGTTTGCCTGCCAGCCTGGCACCTGGTAGACAAGCATAGGATTCGGGAAGTATGATGTTCATACAATGAGGTGTCTCATAAGTCAGAAATGGCTGGCCATTTAAATAGGGGTGACACTATAATAAACACTTTACTTTTATACCAGTTCAAATTTTAAGTTGACCAGCCGAAGTAACATGAGAGCATAACCCATCCGTATTGGCAGTTCTGGAATGTATCGATCCGCATCGCGTTATTGAGAAACGCACTGTCACATTCGATCCAGGTAGACAGCCAGGGTTTAGCTCAAACGGTAATGCGTTATCAGCGAAATTGCTCGCTATATTGTATTATATTGTATGCGTGTGTTTTACGTAAATTTATCATCGCTACCGGTTACCCATATGAGCGACGCCTCCTGAAGAGATTAGTCATTTTAGACCGTAATAAAATTAACAGTCTTTCAGATGGGACATTAAACCGAGGTCTCGTGTCGGTGCTGTACTCCGTACCTGTAAAAGAACCAGAGGAGACTCTGGAATGGGTCTCTGTCTGTATCATTGCACTAACAATCTAAAATGACTAATCTCTTCAGGAGGCGTCGCTCATGTGGACAACCAGTAGCGACGATAAATAATCGTAAAACACACACAAGAGGGTGTAAACAGAAGCAAACTTGGAATGGTGGTATAGTTTAGAACCTGCTTGTAAATAACAGCCGGAAGACAATCACGAAAGGCCCTGTACTGATTTCCCCGGAGATGGGGTCCCAAAAGGGGCACATAATTGTGTTAATTTGTATGTATATAACTAATTTATTACAGTCACAAATGGGAATATAGCTTGTGAAAATGATGTCTGCTATCAGGACAAATGGTTACGCCAGAATAACAATGACTTTTGCTAAACACATAATTGAAAATTGAGGGCCTAATTAAGATCAGTAATTAAGATAAGTATCAACCGTGGTATATCGCAGAATAACCCGAGTTTGAAGTTCTTATGCGTAGAAATATATTACCCAGGCCGATACCACGGTTGATACTTATTATTTCGATTCTAACACGACTTACTTCTAATAATTTTAGACTAGAATCAAAGGAGTATTTTCTTCAAACGCGGTGCTACACCGCTGCATTTGGCTTTCGAAATTTCCTCCCGCGTATTATTTCTTATGGAAAATATCAATCTAGTGCATAAATGAGCAAAAGTTCTAACTGATCCATAATTTTATTTATTTTGTCAAATAAAACTGTACAGAATAGTAACTGAAACGTTACTTAACAGAAAAACAAGACGGACAAGAGATTATCTGATTCTAAAAATAGCTCACTTCCGCGAATTCCTACGGTAGTATTTAAGAACATCACGTGACTTTCATTCATAAAACATTACACGCATTGTATTAATTAGTAGTATTCTAAAACGAGCCAGCTAATAACATACATAACGCATACGAACTTCAAACTCGGGTTATTCTGCGATATACTACGGTTGATACTTATTAGTTCTTATATAATGCTATAAACGAGGCCCAGAATGTTGTTAAAATTGGCCAATTATGATCAATAATATAATAAATATTACAAATTTATGTCAGTATTCACTATTATACAATCAATAACTATTTTATTCACAATTACATAGATCTAAAGGCTGCATTATACTTGGGTAGTGTTCAGAACCCACAAATGGGCTAACAAGTTGTTTCCCGTTTAATAAAATTGTCCGTGCACAATTCGAAGAGCAGTTTGAAATTAGTTTTGCTGCGTTTTGGCATGCTGTATCACAACAAAATGTAAGTATTATTAAATAGTTTGTTTGCATTTATAACACATGTAACGTATAAACTATAGCATTGCACATTTATAAATTGAATTTAAAGTAAGTTTTAAGATGCTGTTATATTATATCTTAGTTTGTCTCTTATAACTCAAACATGAGTGGTTTTGTACATTGTTTTAATATTACTGTTTAAATATGTTGTGTATGCTTGTACAAAAATGAGACGTAAATAAACATTTATCTATCTATCTATATAAATAATTGAAATAAAGAACATGAATTATACAGGTGGGTGGGATATGCATAACAAAATTAATTAGTCCTACACATTTTTACATTTTTAATGGAATATCATTAATTGGCAAGTCAATCATGTTCTACTCATGTACGCATATTACTAACAAGATACTAACACAATTAAGAAACTAATACGAAAACCTGTTTTAATATACTACAGCGTCGTTACTTTTACCTTTGTAAATAATGCCCTTTTTTGTGTTAATTACTATATATCTATGATTTTTACAGACTACAAGAAGCAGCTGCTAATTAGGTCATTCTCGATCTGATCCTGGGTGATAACTGATTTTGTAAAATATTTCTTAATAGCGCACTAGTGCTTGTTTTTCGATTTAGTGTTTTATACCATTTTGTTTTATTTCGTATTTAAATATAAATTAGCAACTGTTTCTTGGCTTTAGAATGTAAATAAGCATTAACTAATAGTAGTGTGGGATTTTATAATGTGATATGTTTTGTTGCAATATGTCTCTTATAATTCTATTCAGAATGGCTATGTACTTTTAATCTGATTATTTACATTTGTGTTTGCATTACATGTATGTACATAGATGAGACTTTAATAAAGATTAAAACCTACGAATTAAGCATAGTAACACAGTCACAGGTTGACAACAATCAACCAGAGGTTATGGCGAATAACTTAATATACTATTATATAACATGTGGTGAATATGAATGCATTCGACCTGCTTGTATTGGTTACACGGCCATTCCGTCCATTAGGCACAGTAGAGAAGTAATCACGTCATGTGCCTCGCACACCTTAAAGTGAACATTTTGAAGCAGAATGAGGAAATTTACCTGCCTGACATTTCCAGGCAGTATTTGCCAAACATGCTAATGTTGAACCCAAATTGTAGACGCTGAAACAACGGACAATGAAAACTGAACCACTATTTTTCCTGGATCTAACACGTAGCCTACTAGGACACATTTTCCTGGATAAAAATAAACCAGCACTTTTGTGCCTCGGTCTGGTATCAAACTCACGACATTCCGCCTTGTAGTCGTGTTTTGTGTTTATTTATCGTCGCTACCGGTTGCCCATATCAGCGACGCCTCCTGAAGAGTTTAGTAATTTTAGATTTTGGAGGATAGTGCAATGATACAGACAGAGACCCATTCCAGAGTCTCCTCTGGTTCTTTTACGTGCAAGGTGTACACCACCGACACGAGACCTCGGTTTAACGTCCCATCTGAAAGACTGTTAATTGTATTAGGGTCAGACGGGGGATCGAACCTGCGATCACTGGATTACCAGTCCAGCGTTTTACCACTGCGCTACAGATCCGTCTGTGCCTTGTAGTCAAAGGCGCTAACGACTTATACACTCTGGTATTAACTATTAATTAATAAATACATTACCAATAACATATAATCCTCAAAGCATTTACTTCTGACAGATAAAACTCATGGTTAACTCAAGAATGAAAATCCATTCAACAGTATTTGGTCACACACACACACACCAAAACAACCATCGAAAACGAAACAATTTCCCTGACCTATAGTCTGTTTCAAATCAATCATAATACAATTAAATAAACAATTGAATGAAACAAAACAAAATAATAGAATTTCCCGCTCTTTTTTCTATTTTCCCATCTCCAAACTTGACTCTTCTCTCTCCTATGCTCTTTATTATTTATATATCAATCCGTGTCACAACTTCTGTTAATTAATTACATGTATATGTCATGTAAATGATCTGAGTTAATAAAGAATAATTGAATTGAAAATTGAAATGTTACTTGTGTGAACATTTTGGTGCTTTTTACACCTTCCAAATGAAATCATCATTTGTGGTCCTTATCTACTACACTAGCAGTGCCTTTTTGATGTTTTTCCATCGGTGTCTATTTTTAGATGCGAGTTCAATAGTTGTGACGTCAGAAAAACAATCACGGCGGAAATATATTCAATCGTACAGAAAATAAGTACTTACGCCTACTGATTTGGCAATGTTTTAGCCCACAATAATGCAAACGGAAATAAAGTATCCAAAGGGTAACATAATAATACTTGCATTATATGTCTCTTGGTATCATATCATATATAGAATCGTCCCGGAACAAGAATATAATATATACAAAATAAACAACAGAATCACGTGGGTTTCTTAACTTTTTTACATTTTTATACTGCCACCTGGTGCAATAACGTTGTATGTGTGTGTTTTACGTTTATTTATCGTCGCTACCGGTTGCCCGTATGAGCGACGCCTCCTGAAGAGATTAGTCATTTTAGATTTTTGGAGGATAGTGCAATGATACAGACAGAGACCCATTCCAGAGTCTCTATAGCGCTGTAGTAGTAGTTACAGTTTTATTTATTGTCGCCTCCGCCGAAGCATGTGGGCGACTGGTTGTTCTATATGTCCGTAGCCACAATGAGGCACACCGAAGCAAAAATAAAATGAAATAAATATGTGGCAGGCTCATATTTTGGTTATGTGAGATCTCTCTGTTTTGTCTATGTGAGACCGTATATATGACCTTTTTGACCATCTTACCTGGACTATGGAATTCTAGATGCTTGATTGGTTGGTGCTCGTTTCATGATATCACGTCACTGGGTTGTGAACAATTTGAAGTGCATCTTCAAATTCTTCAAATTGAGTCTTGTTTGAATCTTTTATTAAATTAATACATTTGTACACTATTACTGGATAAACTATAATGGTACGTATTTCTGGTGAGGTCTATTGTTTACATCGTTTGTTGGTTTGATTTAGAAGAAATGAGCTGATTCGGAAATTAAATGTTAGAACCGGTTTTGGTAATTTCGAGTTCCATGCAAATTGTACATGGATTCCAAAAAAATGGCGGTGTATTGAATTCATCTATCGCATCTATATACTCTTTGCACATTCTGTTATTTAACTTGCAGATCTAACTAACAACTAAGAGTCTGGCACATGTGTGTGAGGAAGGAAGACAGGTGATCGGTACCTAATATTGGTAAGTGTAGAATAATGAAAATGAAATGTACATACACTATTGTTGATTTTATATATGGCACTATTGTGATGTGCTATTGTTGATTTTATATATGGCACTATTGTGATGTGCTATTGTTGTTTTTATATATGGCACTATTGTGATGTGCTATTGTTGATTTTATATATGGCACTATTGTGATGTGCTATTGTTGATTTTATATATGGCACTATTGTGATGTGCTATTGTTGTTTTTATATATGGCACTATTGTGATGTGCTATTGTTGATTTTATATATGGCACTATTGTGATGTGCTATTGTTGATTTTACTAGTTACAACTTTGTACTACTTTACTATTATGGTTCTATACAATCAGTCGGTCACTAGTAAATTGTGAAAGAGTAAACGTGTTATTTAGTAACGGTTATACTATGTAAGTAAGTAAGTAAGTAAGTAAGTAAGTAAGTAAGTAAGTAAGTAAGTAAGTAAGTAAGTAAGTAAGTAAGTAAGTAAGTTTTTATTAAAGTGACATGTGCACATTTCAACAAATATACATAGCAAATATTAAACAACAAGAAGACGCACCCGGCCCCGTGGGCCTATAAGTCACCTAATAATATGCATTTAATGATAATTATATAGTGTGAACAGAAGTGATCTGATCATTAGATTAATAAATTGAAAAATATGGCGCTATTCACAAATCATGTGAGTTATCAATGTACAAGTCGTAGGTTCCGCCCGGAGCCACCATGGTCTCCTGAGATTTCAACCTACACTTGAGAGTCAACCAATTACACGATGCCACATGCAAGATAAACCAATAATTGTCTCATAGCTCGACCAGCCAAAATACGTACCATCATATATGTGTATACAATATGTATATCATTGTGTAGTATAATTCACTACAGTTAATACCTATGTGATTAAATCATATCACTCATGATCAAACAGTAACATACCCGTCCAATGTCCACAGCACTGCTGTAAGTGTGTATCAACAATGCATACATATATATATAATAAACATCAATTATCGGTTACAGAACAAGCTGTTTCTATGTTTTAAGTATGCATTCACCAGATACTTCGAAAACCTTCCTGGGTAATTGTTAATAAGGTATACAAGTATATCCGAGTCATTCATTCTTGCATACGATTCTTTTGATATGATGTCACTAAGGTAATCGTGTCTTATGTCGCTATAAAAGTTACATTTAACTACAACATGTGTTTCGTCCTCTGTTGCACTCTCGCTGCACAATCTACACAATATTTGTTCAATAGCTTCACCACTGTATCTACAAGTCTCTACCCTGATATGCAGGATACCACAACTGCTATATGTATGCCGGTTATGCTATGTATATGCCGGTTATGCAATGTGTATGCCAGATATACATGTTGTAAGTGCAAACAAGTATTTATATAATTGTTTTAAGAAGAAGGACCAGATTTATATTATTTATATTTATACTGGCTTGTTATATATTTTCAGGTCACATGGTTGTTGATTGTTGCATAACGGTATAGTAGTATTACACAACACGTTCAAAGTCAGTACATAATTATACGTCTAAATTCAGTAAATCAGAAAATCGATTCTATATCCAACAGTATTAAGGGGGAACATGCCCACGGACCACCTATATTGCCTTGGTTGAAATTTACCTCTGGCTACGGTACTGCTCTAGGTAGTTTATGTTGACCGCTATGATGGCTACGGTACTGCTCTAGGTAGTTTATGTTGACCGCTTTGATGGCTACGGTACTGCTCCAGGTAGTTTATGTTGACCGCTATGATGGCTACGGTACTGCTCTAGGTAGTTTATGTTGACCGCTATGATGGCTACGGTACTGCTCTAGGTAGTTTATGTTGACCGCTATGATGGCTACGGTACTGCTCTAGGTAGTTTATGTTGACCGCTATGATGGCTACGGTACTGCTCTAGGTAGTTTATGTTGACCGCTATGATGGCTACGGTACTGCTCTAGGTAGTTTATGTTGACCGCTATGATGGCTACGGTACTGCTCTAGGTAGTTTATGTTGACCGCTATGATGGATACGGTACTGCTCTAGGTAGTTTATGTTGACCGCTATGATGGCTACGGTACTGCTCTAGGTAGTTTATGTTGACCGCTATGATGGATACGGTACTGCTCTAGGTAGTTTATGTTGACCGCTATGATGGCTACGGTACTGCTCTAGGTAGTTTATGTTGACCGCTATGATGGCTACGGTACTGCTCTAGGTAGTTTATGTTGACCGCTACGATGGCTACGGTACTGCTCTAGGTAGTTTATGTTGACCGCTATGATGGCTACGGTACTGCTCTAGGTAGTTTATGTTGACCGCTACGATGGCTACGGTACTGCTCTAGGTAGTTTATGTTGACCGCTACGATGGCTACGGTACTGCTCTAGGTAGTTTATGTTGACCGCTACGATGACTACGGTACAGCTCTAGGTATTATATGTTGACCGCTACGATGGGTACGGTACTGCTCTAGGTAGTTTATGTTGACCGCTACGATGACTACGGTACTGCTCTAGGTATTATATGTTGACCGCTACGATGGGTACGGTACTGATCTAGGTAGTTTATGTTGACCGCTACGATGGGTACGATACTGCTCTAGGTAGTTTATGTTGACCGCTACGATGCGATGGATACGGTACTGCTCTAGGTGGTTTATGTTGACCGCTACGATGCGATGGATACGGTACTGCTCTAGGTAGTTTATGTTGACCGCTACGATGGGTACGGTACTGCTCTAGGTAGTTTATGTTGACAGCTACGATGCGATGGATACGGTACTGCTCTAAGTAGTTTATGTTGACAGCTACGATGCGATGGCTACGGTACTGCTCTATGTAGTTTATGTTGACAGCTACGATGCGATGGATACGGTACTGCTCTAGGTAGTTTATGTTGACCGCTACGATGGCTACGGTACTGCTCTAGGTAGTTTATGTTGACCGCTATGATGGCTACGGTACTGCTCTAGGTAGTTTATGTTGACCGCTATGATGGCTACGGTACTGCTCTAGGTAGTTTATGTTGACCGCTATGATGGCTACGGTACTGCTCTAGGTAGTTTATGTTGAGTGCTACGATGGCTACGGTACTGCTCTAGGTAGTTTATGTTGACCGCTATGATGGCTACGGTACTGCTCTAGGTAGTTTATGTTGACAGCTACGTTGGTTACGGTACTGCTCTAGGTAGGTTATGTTGACCACTACGATGGCTACGGTACTACTCTAGGTAGTTTATGTTGACCGCTACGATGGCTACGGTACTGCTCTAGGTAGTTTATGTTGACAGCTACGTTGGTTACGGTACTGCTCTAGGTAGGTAGGTTATGTTGACCGCTACGATGGCTACGGTACTGCTCTAGGTAGTTTATGTTGACAGCTACGTTGGTTACGGTACTGCTCTAGGTAGTTTATGTTAACAGCTACGTTGGTTACGGTACTGCTCTAGGTAGTTTATGTTGACAGCTACATTGGTTACGGTACTGCTCTAGGTAGTTTATGTCGACAGCTACGATGGCTACGGTACTGCTCTAGGTAGTTTATGTTGACAGCTAAGTTGGTTACGGTACTGCTCTAGGTAGTTTATGTTGACAGCTACGATGGCTACGGTACTGCTCTAGGTAGTTTATGTCGACAGCTACGATGGCTACGGTACTGCTCTAGGTAGTTTATGGTGACTGCTACGATGGCTACGGTACTGCTCTAGGTATAATATGTTGACAGCTACGTTGGTTACGGTACTGCTCTAGGTAGTTTATGTTGACCGCTATGATGGCTACGGTACTGCTCTAGGTAGTTTATGTCGACAGCTACGATGGCTACGGTACTGTTCTTGGTAGTTTATGTTGACCGCTACGATGGCTACGGTACTGCTCTAGGTAGTTTATGTTGACCACTACGATGACTACGGTACTGCTCTAGATAGTTTATGTTGACGGCTACGACGGCTACGGTACTGCTCTAGGTAGTTTATGCTGACCGCTACGATGGCTACGATACTGTTCTAGGTAGTTTATGTTGACCGCTACGATGGCTACGGTACTGCTCTAGGTAGTTTATGTTGACCACTACGATGGCTACGGTACTGTAGTTTATGTTGACCGCTACGATGGCTACGGTACTGCTCTAGGTAGGTTATGTTGACCGCTATGATGGCTACGGTACTGCTCTAGGTAGTTTATGTTGACCGCTACGATGGCGACGGTACTACTCTAGGTAGTTTATGTTGACCGCTACGATGGCTACGGTACTGTTCTAGGTAGTTTATGTTGACCGTTACGATGGCTACGGTACTGCTCTATGTAGTATATGTTGACCGCTACAATGGCTACGGTACTGCTCTAGATAGTTTATGTTGACGGCTACGACGGCTACGGTACTGCTCTAGGTAGTTTATGCTGACCGCTACGATGGCTACGATACTGTTCTAGGTAGTTTATGTTGACCGCTACGATGGCTACGGTACTGCTCTAGGTAGTTTATGTTGACCACAACGATGACTACGGTACTGCTCTATGTAGTATATGTTGACCGCTACAATGGCTACGGTACTGCTCTAGGTAGTGTATGATGACTGCTATGATGCTTGTGTAGACATCTGAATAGGCTTCCTCTTTCTTCCCAGAGTGACAGGTCCTTTATCCCTTCGTTCGAAGGAGGTCCCTTTTAGGGCCACACCCTCCACATTTGTCATCCCACAGTAGCAGAAACCGGCTCAGGTATACTATTCAATGCTATTCATAACGTCAAGACATTCCCGGGCAATTCCCCATCATGCCGAGGACCGACCATAGTACACGAGGAAACCGAGTCTGTGTCGATGAGGTGTAGAAGCCGAATGAACTGCTACTGCAAGACGTGCCTAGGTCACGATGAGCACGCTGTGGAGGTCGATCTGGTGCAATAACGTTACTGATGTTGTTGTAATATATACAGAAAGTAGTCCATATGTGCGCGCTGTGGAGGTCGATCTGGTGCAATAACGTTACTAATGGTGTTGTAATATATACAGAAAGTAGTCCATATGTGCACGCTGTGGAGGTCGATCTGGTGCAATAACGTTACTAATGTTGTTGTACTATAATATTATACAGAAAGTAGTCCATATGTGCACGCTGTGGAGGTAGATCTTGTGCAATAACGTTACTAATGTTGTTGTACTATAATATTATGCAGAAAGTAGTCCATATGTGCACGCTGTGGAGGTCGACCTGGTGCAATAACGTTACTAATGGTGTTGTAATATATACAGAAAATAGTCCATATGTGCACGCTGTGGAGGTCGATCTGGTGCAATAACGTTACTAATTGTGTTGTAATATATAAAGAAAGTAGTCCATATGTGCACGCTGTGGAGGTCGATCTGGTGCGATAACGTTACTAATTTTATTGTAATATATACAGAAAGTAGTCCATATGTGCACGCTGTGGAGGTATATCTGGTGCAATAACGTTACTAATGTTGTTGTAACATAATTATACAGAAAGTAGTCCATATGTGCACGCTGTGGAGGTCGATCTGGTGCAATAACGTTACTAATGGTGTTGTGATATATATACAGAAAATAGTCCATATGTGCACACTGTGGAGGTCGATCTGGTGCAATAACGTTACTAATGTTGTTGTAATATATACAGAAAGTAGTCCATATGTGCACGCTGTGGAGGTCGATCTGGTGCAATAACGTTACTAATGGTGTTGTAATATATAAAGAAAGTAGTCCATATGAAATAATCAATGAATACCCGATTGTTTTAAAAGTGGTTGGATTGGATTGAAGGCTACCTGTATTATTACCATTAAACAATGAATAAATCACGACATGCTGCTTGCAATCTGCACGATAGTGTTTGCTTTCTACAAAGTAATGTCACATCAATATCAGATATGTATATAGTGGGATAAAATAATTCAATATCCATCGATTAACCGCTGTCTCCACAGAAACAGCTTTTGTTCTAAACCTGGACATATGCTTCCGTTATGAAAGCCAACCGTTATTATAGCTCTCAATAGGTTCTATAATGTAATTCTGAAGCTGATTGAATATTTGTATTAGATTCGTACACTTCTAGGGATAACCACTTTTAGCATTTGCTCGCTTCAACCCGTTATTATTGTAAATAAAGACAGAACATGAGGACTAATTCGGAGATATAGGTATAGGATATAAGCCGAAAACGATCCAATATGTAAAATAGTGGACTGTGTGAGTCGTGTAGTGCATATTATACATATTGGATCCGTTTGAAGCTTATACCATACTTAAAGGACACACTTATATAAAACTATCTTACTAATTGAAATTGTTAATTTCGTACAGCTAGGCATAGATTTTAATATAATACTCCAGCCTTTTGAAAGCAGTCCAATATTAATAATAATGGACTGCAAATACAAAGGTATGACGCCAGGACGTCACGACAGTCTATTAACTATACATAGCATATTAAACAATTATAAGGACGGATCTGTAGTCCAGTGGTAACACGCTGGACTGGTAATCCAGCAATCGCAGGTTCGATCCCCCGTCTGACCGTAATAAAATTAGCAGTCTTTCAGATGGGACATTAAACCGAGGTCTCGTGTCGGTGCTTTATACCGTGCACGTAAAAGAACCAGAGGAGACTCTGGAATGGGTCTCTGTCTGTATCATTGCACTATCCTCCAAAATCGAAAATGACTAATCTCTTCAGGAGGCGTCGCTCATATGGGCAACCGGTAGCGACGATAAATAAACGTAAAACACACACATAAGTTATTAACTATTGTAAATATTGCCATAACTCTGAATCTGAAAAGTGTAAAATAATGAGAACACATATATCTCTCTCTCTCTCTCTCTCTCTGGTGTCCACGCATTTATTGCTCGTATCGGATGCATTGATTTGATCATGTGACCTTTAGAATGAAATCTGTCAAAACAAATCAGTTTTAGATTTCACGTACATTCATATCATTCATATAATATTTTGAACAGACTAATATGGTGAGACATATCTATAGAGCTGATTTGCGGTATATTGTTGTATTATTGTGCTGGATATACTGTTGCCATGGTTTGTATATTTTTCCAGTTCTTTGGGTCATTTTTATTTTCGCATATGATATAATACTTAACAAATATTAACCAGGAAACTTAATTTTATGTGTTCATTTTCTACATCAGATCATACATTACAGAAATTGTTCATCCAACATTATTTATTTAGTTCGAAGTGACGGGGAGGGCTGTAAATAATGTTGTTATAACTTGTAGCCCAACCCATTTGCTTTTTTCCCCTTGACAAAACAAATGTATCGTATACTGCAATCATATAATTACATATTAATCTCTGATTTGTTCTTAGTATTGTATGTATATATGTAATGTATTGTATGAAAAAATGCAATAAAATATTATTAGATGGTTTGTATATTATCATTACGTTTTATATACGTTAAATGGAAAGTAATGAACAGTTACAGATATATTAAAAAACGAAATTGCGCTGTATGTGAGTGAGAAGTGTTTATGCCAGAAATAGTAATATAACATACTAACAGAGATGTACGCACATGCATGTCATTGCTAGTATGGTTCGTTACAGAAAGAATGAGCGACATCGGTGAGTTACTGCCCCTGGATATATCCCAAAAGGTAAATAGGTCACATTAAGCGCTTCCTCTGTTTTTATCGTTGTTTTCTTTGCACAACATGCCAGCACTATGCATCCACTGTCTCCATTTATAATTATAAATCACCTATATCCCAACATAATATATCCTATATAATATCCAATGGGTAAAATTTGTAAAAAATAGTATCAATTAATTAATACGATTTTGGTAAAATTACATTTGTCATACCACAACATCTTGTTAGGGAACAACAGTAAAAACAAAGGATACCAACACATTTACATGTCGCGTTAAATCGGATTTTATCTGCCAACGAAGGTAATAGAAAAACTAGCGAGGTCTCTCATTGGAGTTAGGAAGAGTCTAATGAAAAGAGACTGGTCTATAATGAAAATAACATTATATTAATTAAACAATGTTTAAAGTACATTAAATTGTGAAAAATAATGGATTTATTTACTGTAAACTTGTGTATAATAATACTTTTATATAATTAGTTTTGTAACAATGTATAATAATACAGACGGATATGTAGTCCAGTGGTAGCATGCTGGACTGGTAATCCAGGGATCACAGGTTCGATCCCCCGTCTGACCCTAATAAAATTAACAGTCTTTCAGATGGGATGTGTTAAACCGAGGTCTCGTGTCGGTGCTTTACACCATGCACGTAAAAGAACCAGAAGAGATTCTGGAATGGGTCTCTGTCTGTATCATGCACTATCCTCCAAAATCTAAAATAACTAATCTCTTCAGGAGGCGTCGCTCATATGGGCAACCGGTAGCGACGATAAATAAACGTAAAAGCACAATGTATAATAGCAATTTGTTTTAGAAATGGTGATACATTGATAATGAGTTTGAATAGGAATATGCCTTTGATGGAACAGAATACATTTTAAATGCGAATAAATTATTGCTTTGCGTTGCCTATTGGAAATGGATGTTACATATACATACATGTATATACTCAATACTGTATACATGTATATCGTAAGACGGGTATGAGATGGTCCCAGACTCCTCAATCAGTCTATGACAACTGGTTGGGGGGTACATAGCGTACCAATTTAATAACTTGTAGGTATATTTAAACGACAGCCATTTATAGTAAATAGACATACTTCAGTGATGTTTTTTTCTTCAATTTTGAGATTTTGAAAGTTATTCTTACCCTGCAACAAAACATACAGGGACATGGATTTGGTCACAATGAATATGCATTGCTCACTTGCTTAGAATTCATTCAGTTCTAATTGATAGAAATATCATTGAAATAAATGAAGGATAATGTTTATTCTGTAATACATACTATATTGAAGATGAGTACCATTTGATATGCATATATTCTTGTTTTAGTTTATATAAATTTATTTTAGCTCGATTGCGAAACAAGTTATTTCAACTTATATTTAATCACGCTCGAGACCTCATTCCTGATGGAATACATCGCCACGAGGGAGAGAGAAGAGGCAACGTGGAATTTAAATGCCTTGCCTAAGGGCACAATCGAAACGGCTCCAGCGGGGCTCGAACTCCGGACCTTTCGCACCTGAAGCGAACGCGCATCCACTGCGCTATCACGACTGCGCTATCATTTCCTTCTTCAAAGTTCTTGTACACATCCACTGCGCTATTACGACGTCCACTAATCTTGTTTTAATAAGCTCAGGAAAGTATTCATATCAAAGTCCTTCAATGTATAAGTTTATTTTCCCAATTCAATCTACCAAGAAACGTATTCTAGCTAATCTAAATAAATTAATGAAAACATCGTTGACAGATAGAATTTCACTTTGAAATGTTATTTGTAATGTGTTCATTCTCTGTTATTGATATCAATTCACATGGACCGCCTTCGTGGTCGAGTGATTAAGGTTGATGACTTGTATATCGTTGTAACCTATCATCACTGATGATCGAGCGTGGCTCGAAGCTGTGTCTCTTTATGTGAAAAAGCTGGCAGTTTCTTATCGAGAAACGGTGCACAACGTACTGGTTAACCGCTGGAGCCTGCCCTGGTTAACCGCTGGAGCCTGCCGAGGAAAGGTGTTGTTAAGTAAACTGCCCACCGGCGATATAGCCCGAAATGGTGCTGTTGCAGGCGTAAAACCCGAAATATATCATAATATCATGTACTATCGCCCTGGGTTTGTATGTTGTACTATCGCCATGTGTTTGTATGTTGTACTATCGCCCTATGTTTGTATGTTGTACTATCGCCCTATGTGTGTATGTTGTACTATCGCCCTATGTTTGTATGTTGTACTATCGCCCTATGTTTGTATGTTTTTCTATCGCCATATGTTTGTATGTTGTACTATCGCCCTATGTTTGTATGTTGTACTATCGCCCTATGTTTATATGTTGTACTATCGCCCTATGTTTGTATGTTGTACTATCGCCATATGTTTGTATGTTGTAGTATCGCCCTGTGTGTGTATGTTGTACTATCGCCCTGTGTGTATGTTGTACTATCGCCCTAGGTTTGTATGTTGTACTATTGCCCTCTATTTGATTGTTGTACTATCGCCCTCTGTTTGTATATTGTACTATCGCCCTATGTGTGTATGTTGTACTATCGCCCTGTGTTTGTATGTTGTACTATCGCCCTGTGTGTGTATGTTGTACTATCGCCCTGTGTTTGTATGTTGTACTTTCGCCCTGTGTGTGTATGTTGTACTATCGCCCTGTGTGTATGTTGTACTATCGCCATATGTTTGTATGTTGTACTATCGCCCTATGTTTGTATGTTGTACTATCGCCCTCTGTTTGTATGTTGTACTATCTCCATGTGTGTATGTTGTACTATCGTCCTGTGTGTGTATGTTGTACTATCGCCATGTGTTTGTATGTTGTACTATCGCCCTATGTTTGCATGTTGTGCTATCGCCCTATGTTTGTATGTTGTACTATCGCCATGTGTTTGTATGTTGTACTATCGCCCTCTGTTTGTATGTTGTACTATCGCCATGCGTTTGTATGTTGTATTATCGCCCTGTGTTTGTATGTTGTAGTATCGCCATGTATTTGTATGTTGTACTATCGCCATGTATTTGTATGCTGTACTATCGCCCTGTGTTTGTATGTTGTACTATCGCCATGTGTTTATATGTTGTACTATCGCCCTATGTTTGTATGTTGTACTATCGCCCTATGTTTGTATGTTGTACTATCTCCCTATGTTTGTATGTTGTACTATCGCCCTATGTTTGTATGTTGTACTATCGCCCTGTGTTTGTATGTTGTACTATCGCCATGTGTTTGTATGTTGTATTATCGCCCTGTGTGTGTATGTTGTACTATCGCCATGTGTTTGTATGTTGTACTATCGCCCTATGTTTGCATGTTGTACTATCGCCCTATGTTTGTATGTTGTACTATCGCCCTATGTTTGTATGTTGTACTATCGCCCTATGTTTGTATGTTGTACTATCGCCCTGTGTTTGTATGTTGTACTATCGCCATGTGTTTGTATGTTGTACTATCGTCCTGTGTTTGTATGTTGTACTGTCGCCCTGTGTTTGTATGTTGTACTATCGCTATGTGTGTGTATGTTGTACTATCGCCCTGTGTTTGTATGTTGTACTATCGTCCTGTGTTTGTATGTTGTTCTATCGTCCTGTGTTTGTTTGTTGTACTATCGTCATGTGTTTGTATGTTGTTCTATCGCCCTATGTTTGTATGTTATACTATCGCCATGTGGTTGTATGTTGTACTATCGCCCTGTGTTTGTATGTTGTACTATCGTCCTATGTTTGTATGTTGTACTATCGCCATGTGGTTGTATGTTGTACTATCGCCCTGTGTTTGTATGTTGTACTATCGTCCTATGTTTGTATATTGTACTGTCGTCATGTGTGTGTATGTTGTAATATCGCCATGTTTGTGTATGTTGTAATATCGCCCTGTGATTGTATGTTGTACTATCGCCATGTGTTTGTATGTTGTACTATCGCCCTATGTTTGTATGTTTTACTATCGCCATGCGTTTGCATGTTGTACTATCGCCCAATGTTTGTATGTTGTACTATCGCCCTATGGTTGTATGGTGTAATATCGCCATGTGATTGTCTGTTGTACTATCGCCCTCTGTTTGTATGTTGTACTATCGCCATGCGTTTGTATGTTGTACTATCACCCTATGTCTGTATGTTGTACTATCGCCATGTGTTTGTATTATGTACTATCGCCCTCTGTTTGTATATTGTACTATCGCTCTATGTTTGTATGTTGTACTATCGCCCTATGTTTGTATGTTGTACTATCGCCATGTGTTTGTATGTTGTACTATCGCCCTCTATTTGTATGTTTTACTATCGCCCTATGTTTGTTTGTTGTACTATCGCCCTATGTTTGTATGTTTTACTATCGCCATGTGTTTGTATGTTGTACTATCGCCCTCTGTTTGTATGTTGTACTATCGCCCTATGTTTGTATGCTGTACTATCGCCCTATGTTTGTATGTTGTACTATCGTCATGTGTTTGTATGTTGTACTATCGCCCTCTGAATGTATGTTGTACTATCGCCATGTGTGTGTATGTTGTACTATCGCCCTATGTTTGTTTGTTGTACTATCGCCATGTGTTTGTATGTTGTACTATCGCCCTGTGTTTGTATGTTGTACTATCGCCATGTATTTGTATGTTGTACTATCGACATGTGTTTGTATGTTGTACTATCGCCCAATGTTTGTATGTTGTACTATCGCCCTATTGTTGTATGGTGTAATATCGCCATGTGATTGTCTGTTGTACTATCGCCCTCTGTTTGTATGTTGTACTATCGCCATGCGTTTGTATGTTGTACTATCACCCTATGTCTGTATGTTGTACTATCGCCATGTGTTTGTATTATGTACTATCGCCCTCTGTTTGTATATTGTACTATCGCTCTATGTTTGTATGTTGTACTATCGCCCTATGTTTGTATGTTGTACTATCGCCATGTGTTTGTATGTTGTACTATCGCCCTCTATTTGTATGTTTTACTATCGCCCTATGTTTGTTTGTTGTACTATCGCCCTATGTTTGTATGTTTTACTATCGCCATGTGTTTGTATGTTGTACTATCGCCATGTATTTGTATGTTGTACTATCGCCATGTATTTGTATGCTGTACTATCGCCCTGTGTTTGTATGTTGTACTATCGCCATGTGTTTATATGTTGTACTATCGCCCTATGTTTGTATGTTGTACTATCGCCCTATGTTTGTATGTTGTACTATCTCCCTATGTTTGTATGTTGTACTATCGCCCTATGTTTGTATGTTGTACTATCGCCCTGTGTTTGTATGTTGTACTATCGCCATGTGTTTGTATGTTGTATTATCGCCCTGTGTGTGTATGTTGTACTATCGCCATGTGTTTGTATGTTGTACTATCGCCCTATGTTTGCATGTTGTACTATCGCCCTATGTTTGTATGTTGTACTATCGCCCTATGTTTGTATGTTGTACTATCGCCCTATGTTTGTATGTTGTACTATCGCCCTGTGTTTGTATGTTGTACTATCGCCATGTGTTTGTATGTTGTACTATCGTCCTGTGTTTGTATGTTGTACTGTCGCCCTGTGTTTGTATGTTGTACTATCGCTATGTGTGTGTATGTTGTACTATCGCCCTGTGTTTGTATGTTGTACTATCGTCCTGTGTTTGTATGTTGTTCTATCGTCCTGTGTTTGTTTGTTGTACTATCGTCATGTGTTTGTATGTTGTTCTATCGCCCTATGTTTGTATGTTATACTATCGCCATGTGGTTGTATGTTGTACTATCGCCCTGTGTTTGTATGTTGTACTATCGTCCTATGTTTGTATGTTGTACTATCGCCATGTGGTTGTATGTTGTACTATCGCCCTGTGTTTGTATGTTGTACTATCGTCCTATGTTTGTATATTGTACTGTCGTCATGTGTGTGTATGTTGTAATATCGCCATGTTTGTGTATGTTGTAATATCGCCCTGTGATTGTATGTTGTACTATCGCCATGTGTTTGTATGTTGTACTATCGCCCTATGTTTGTATGTTTTACTATCGCCATGCGTTTGCATGTTGTACTATCGCCCAATGTTTGTATGTTGTACTATCGCCCTATGGTTGTATGGTGTAATATCGCCATGTGATTGTCTGTTGTACTATCGCCCTCTGTTTGTATGTTGTACTATCGCCATGCGTTTGTATGTTGTACTATCACCCTATGTCTGTATGTTGTACTATCGCCATGTGTTTGTATTATGTACTATCGCCCTCTGTTTGTATATTGTACTATCGCTCTATGTTTGTATGTTGTACTATCGCCCTATGTTTGTATGTTGTACTATCGCCATGTGTTTGTATGTTGTACTATCGCCCTCTATTTGTATGTTTTACTATCGCCCTATGTTTGTTTGTTGTACTATCGCCCTATGTTTGTATGTTTTACTATCGCCATGTGTTTGTATGTTGTACTATCGCCCTCTGTTTGTATGTTGTACTATCGCCCTATGTTTGTATGCTGTACTATCGCCCTATGTTTGTATGTTGTACTATCGTCATGTGTTTGTATGTTGTACTATCGCCCTCTGAATGTATGTTGTTCTATCGCCATGTGTGTGTATGTTGTACTATCGCCCTATGTTTGTATGCTGTACTATCGACATGTGTTTGTATGTTGTACTATCGCCCAATGTTTGTATGTTGTACTATCGCCCTATGGTTGTATGGTGTAATATCGCCATGTGATTGTCTGTTGTACTATCGCCCTCTGTTTGTATGTTGTACTATCGCCCTGTGTTTGTATGTTGTACTATCGCCATGTGTTTGTATGTTGTACTATCGCCATGTGTTTGTATGTTGTACTATCGCCATGTGTTTGTATGTTGTACTATCGCCCTGTGTTTGTATGTTGTACTATCGCCCTATGTTTGTATGTTGTACTATCGCCCTGTGTTTGTATGTTGTACTATCGCCATGTGTTTGTATGTTGTACTATCGCCCTGTGTTTGTATGTTGTACTATCGCCCTGTGTTTGTATGTTGTACTATCGCCCTGTGTTTGTATGTTGTACTATCGCCATGTGTTTGTATGTTGTACTATCGCCCTGTATTTGTATGTTGTACTATCGCCTGTGTATGTTGTACTATCGCCCTGTGTTTGTATGTTGTACTATCGCCATGTGTTTGTATGTTGTACTATCGCCCTATGTTTGTATGTTGTACTATCGCCTATGTTTGTTGTGTACTATCGCCCTGTGTTTGTATGTTGTACTATCGCCGTGTGTTTGTATGTTGTACTATCGCCATGTGTTTGTATGTTGTACTATCGCCATGTGTGTGTATGTTGTACTATCGCCATGTGTTTGTATGTTGTACTATCGCCCTGTGTGTGTATGTTGTACTATCGCCCTGTGTTTGTATGTTGTACTATCGCCCTGTGTTTGTATGTTGTACTATCGCCCTATGTTTGTATGTTGTACTATCGCCCTATGTTTGTATGTTGTAATATCGCCCTGTGTTTGTATGTTGTACTATCGCCATGTGTTTGTATGTTGTACTATCGCCCTATGTGTGTATGTTGTACTATCGCCCTATGTTTGTATGTTGTACTATCGTCCTATGTTTGTATGTTGTACTATCGCCATGTGGTTGTATGTTGTACTATCGCCCTGTGTTTGTATGTTGTACTATCGTCCTATGTTTGTATATTGTACTGTCGTCATGTGTGTGTGTATGTTGTAATATCGCCATGTTTGTGTATGTTGTAATATCGCATTGTGATTGTATGTTGTACTATCGCCATGTGTTTGTATGTTGTACTATCGCCCTCTGTTTGTATGTTTTACTATCGCCATGCGTTTGCATGTTGTACTATCGCCCAATGTTTGTATGTTGTACTATCGCCCTATGGTTGTATGGTGTAATATCGCCATGTGATTGTCTGTTGTACTATCGCCCTCTGTTTGTATGTTGTACTATCGCCATGCGTTTGTATGTTGTACTATCACCCTATGTCTGTATGTTGTACTATCGCCATGTGATTGTATGTTGTACTATCGCCCTCTATTTGTATGTTGTACTATCGCCATGTGTTTGTATGATGTACTATCGCCATGTGTGTGTATGTTGTACTATCGCCCTGTGTTTGTATGTTGTACTATCGCCCTGTGTGTGTATGTTGTACTATTGTCGTCCTGTGTGTGTATGTTGTACTATCGCCACGTGTTTGTATGTTGTACTATCGCCCTATGTTTGTATGTTGTACTATCGCCCTATGTGTATGTTGTAATATCTCCCTGTGTTTGTATGTTGTACTATCGCCATGTGTTTGTATGTTGTACTATCGCCCTATGTGTGTATGTTGTACTATCGCCCTATGTTTGTATGTTGTACTATCGTCCTATGTTTGTATGTTGTACTATCGCCATGTGGTTGTATGTTGTACTATCGCCCTGTGTTTGTATGTTGTACTATCGCCATGTGTTTGTATGTTGTACTATCGCCCTCTGTTTGTATGTTTTACTATCGCCATGCGTTTGCATGTTGTACTATCGCCCAATGTTTGTATGTTGTACTATCGCCCTATGGTTGTATGGTGTAATATCGCCATGTGATTGTCTGTTGTACTATCGCCCTCTGTTTGTATGTTGTACTATCGCCATGCGTTTGTATGTTGTACTATCACCCTATGTCTGTATGTTGTACTATCGCCATGTGTTTGTATTATGTACTATCGCCCTCTGTTTGTATATTGTACTATCGCTCTATGTTTGTATGTTGTACTATCGCCCTATGTTTGTATGTTGTACTATCGCCATGTGTTTGTATGTTGTACTATCGCCCTCTGTTTGTATGTTTTACTATCGCCCTATGTTTGTTTGTTGTACTATCGCCCTATGTTTGTATGTTTTACTATCGCCATGTGTTTGTATGTTGTACTATCGCCCTCTGTTTGTATGTTGTACTATCGCCCTATGTTTGTATGCTGTACTATCGCCCTATGTTTGTATGTTGTACTATCGTCATGTGTTTGTATGTTGTACTATCGCCCTCTGAATGTATGTTGTACTATCGCCATGTGTGTGTATGTTGTACTATCGCCCTATGTTTGTTTGTTGTACTATCGCCATGTGTTTGTATGTTGTACTATCGCCCTGTGTTTGTATGTTGTACTATCGCCATGTATTTGTATGTTGTACTATCGACATGTGTTTGTATGTTGTACTATCGCCATGTGTTTGTATGTTGTACAATCGCCCTGTGTGTGTATGTTGTACTATCGCCCTATGTTTGTATGTTGTTCTATCGCACTGTGTTTGTATGTTGTACTATCGCCATGTGTTTGTATGTTGTACTATCGCCCTGTGTTTGTATGTTGTACTATCGTCCTGTGTTTGTATGTTGTACTGTCGCCCTGTGCTTGTGTGTTGTACTATCGCCATGTGTTTGTATGTTATACTATCGCCCTGTATTTGTATGTTGTACTATCGTCCTGTGTATGTTGTACTATCGTCCTGTGTTTGAATGTTGTACTATCGCCATGTGTTTGTATGTTGTACAATCGCCCTATGTTTGTATGTTGTAATATCGCTCTATGTTTGTTTGATGTACTATCGCCCTGTGTTTGTATGTTGTTCTATCCCCGTGTGTTTGTATGTTGTACTATCGCCATGTGTTTGTATGTTGTACTGTCGCCATGTGTGTGTATGTTGTACTATCGTCATGTGTTTGTATGTTGTACTATCGCCCTATGTGTGTATGTTGTACTATCGCCCTATGTTTGTATGTTGTACTATCGCCCTGTGTTTGTATGATGTACTACCGCCCTATGTTTGTATGTTGTACTATCGCCCTATGTTTGTATGTTGTAATATCGCCCTGTGTTTGTATGTTGTACTATCGCCATGTGTGTGTATGTTGTACTATCGCCCTATGTGTGTATGTTGTACTATCGCCCTATGTTTGTATGTTGTACTATCGCCCTATGTTTGTATGTTGTACTATTGCCCTGTGTTTGTATGTTGTACTATCGCCCTGTGTGTGTATGTTGTACTATCACCCTATGTTTGTATGTTGTACTATCGCCCTCTATTTGTATGTTGTACTATCGCCATGTGTTTGTATGATGTACTATCGCCAGGTGTGTGTATGTTGTACTATCGCCCTGTGTTTGTATGTTGTACTATCGCCCTGTGTGTGTATGTTGTACTATTGTCGTCCTGTGTGTGTATGTTGTACTATCGCCACGTGTTAGTATGTTGTACTATCGCCCTATGTTTGTATGTTGTACTATCGCCCTATGTGTGTATGTTGTAATATCTCCCTGTGTTTGTATGTTGTACTATCGCCATGTGTTTGTATGTTGTACTATCGCCCTATGTGTGTATGTTGTACTATCGCCCTATGTTTGTATGTTGTACTATCGCCCTGTGTATGTATGTTGTACTATCGCCCTGTGTGTGTATGTTGTACTATCACCCTATGTTTGTATGTTTTACTATCGCCCTATGTTTGTATGTTGTACTATCGCCACATGTTTGTATGTTGTACTATCGCCATATGTTAGTATGTTGTACTATCGCCCGGTGTTTGTATGTTGTACTATCGCCATGTATTTATATGTTGTATTATCGCCCTGTGTTTGTATGTTGTACTATCGCCATGTGTTTGTATGTTGTACTATCGCCCTATGTGTGTATGTTGTACTATCGCCCTATGGTTGTATGGTGTAATATCGCCATGTGATTGTATGTTGTACTATCGCCCACTGTTTGTATGTTGTACTATCGCCCTGTGTTTGTATGTTGTACTATCGCCATGTGTTTGTATGTTGTACTATCGCCCTATGTTTGTATGTTGTACTATCGCCCAGTGTTTGTATGTTGTACTATCGTCCTGTGTTTGTATGTTGTACTGTCGCCCTGTGTTTGTATGTTGTACTGTCGCCCTGTGTTTGTTTGTTGTACTATCGTCATGTGTTTGTATGTTGTTCTATCGTCCTGTGTTTGTATGTTATACTATTGTATGTTGTTCTATCGCCCTATGTTTGTATGTTGTACTATCGCCATGTGTTTGTATATTGTACTATCGCCCTGTGTGTGTATGTTGTACTATCGCAATGTATTTGTATGTTGTAATATCGCCTTATGTGTGTATGTTGTACTATCGCCCTATGTTTGTATGGTGTACAGTCGCCATGTGTTTGTATATTGTACGATCGCCCTGTGTGTGTATTTTGTAATATCGCCATGAGTGTGTATGTTGTAATATCGCCCTGTGTGTGTATGTTGTACTATCGCCCTGTGTTTGTATGTTGTTATATAGCCCTGTGTTTGTATGTTGTACTATCGCCCTGTATTTGTATGTTGTACTATCGCCCTATGTTTGTATGTTGTACTATCGCTCTGTGTTTGTATGTTGTACTATCGTCCTATGTTTGTATGTTGTACTATCGCCATGTGTGTGTATGTTGTACTATCGCCCTGTATTTGTATGTTGTTCTATCGCCCTATGTTTGTATGTTGTACTATCACCATGTGTTTGTATATTGTACTATCGCCTGTGTGTGTATGTTGTACTATCGCAATGTGTTTGTATGTTGTAATATCGCCTTATGTGTGTATGTTGTACTATCGCCCTATGTTTGTATTGTGTACAGTCGCCATGTGTTTGTATATTGTACGATCGCCCTGTGTGTGTATTTTGTAATATCGCCATGAGTGTGTATGTTGTAATATCGCCCTGTGTGTGTATGTTGTACTATCGCCCTGTGTTTGTATGTTGTTATATAGCCCTGTGTTTGTATGTTGTACTATCGCCCTGTGTTTGTATGTTGTACTATCGCCCTATGTTTGTATGTTGTACTATCGCCCTGTGTTTGTATGTTGAACTATCGTCCTATGTTTGTATGTTGTACTATCGCCATGTGGTTGTATGTTGTACTATCAACCTGTGTTTGTATGTTGTACTATCGTCCTATGTTTGTATATTGTACTGTCGCCATGTGTGTGTATGTTGTAATATCGCCATGTTTGTGTATGTTGTACAATCGCCCTATGGTTGTATGGTGTACTATCGCCATGTGTTTGTATGTTGTACTATCGCCCTCTGTTTGTATGTTGTACTATCGCCATGCGTTTGTATGTTGTACTATCACCCTATGTCTGTATGTTGTACTATCGCCATGTGTTTGTATTATGTACTATCGCCCTCTGTTTGTATATTGTACTATCGCCCTATGTTTGTATGTTGTACTATCGCCTTATGTTTGTATGTTGTACTATCGCCATGTGTTTGTATGTTGTAGTATCGCCCTCTGTTTGTATGTTGTACTATCGCCCTATGTTTGTATGCTGTACTATCGCCCTATGTTTGTATGTTGTACTATCGTCATGTGTTTGTATGTTGTACTATCGCCCTCGGAATGTATGTTGTACTATCGCCATGTGTGTGTTTGTTGTAATATCGCCCTATGTTTGTTTGTTGTACTATCGCCATCTGTTTGTATGTTGTACTATCGCCCTATGTTTGTATGTTGTACTATCGCCCTGTGTTTGTATGTTGTATTATCGACATGTATTTGTATGTTGTTCTATCGCCCTGTGTGTGTATGTTGTACTATCGCCCTATGTTTGTATGTTGTACTATCGCCCTGTGTTTGTATGTTGTACTATCGCCCTGTGTTTGTATGTTGTACTACCGCCCTATGTTTGTATGTTGTACTATCGCCCTATGTTTGTATGTTGTAATATCGCCCTGTGTTTGTATGTTGTACTATCGCCATGTGTTTGTATGTTGTACTATCGCCATATTTGTGTATGTTGTACTATCGCCCTATGTTTGTATGTTGTAATATCGCACTATGTTTGTATGTTGTACTATTGCCCTGTGTTTGTATGTTGTACTTTCGCTCTGTTTGTGTATTTTGTACTATCACCCTATGTTTGTATGTTGTACTATCGCCCTCTATGTGTAGGTTGTACTATCGCCATGTGTGTGTATGTTGTACTATCGCCATGTGTTTGTATGTTGTACTATCGCCATGTGTTTGTATATTGTACTATCGCCCTGTGTTTGTATGTTGTACTATCGTCCTGTGTTTGTATGTTGTACTGTCGCCCTGTGTTTGTGTGTTGTACTATCGCCATGTGTTTGTATGTTGTACTATCACCCTGTGTTTGTATGTTGTACTATCGTCCTGTGTGTGTATGTTGTACTATCGTCCTGTGTTTGTATGTTGTACTATCGCCATGTGTTTGTATGTTGTACTATCGCCCTATGTTTGTATGTTGTACTATCACCCAGTGTTTGTATGTTGTACTATCGTTATGTGTGTGTATGTTGTACTATCGTCCTGTGTTTGTATGTTGTACTATCGTCCTGTGTTTGTATGTTGTACTATCGCCATGTGTTTGTATGTTGTACTATCGCCCTATGTTTTTACGTTGTACTATCGCTCTATGTTTGTATGTTGTAGTATCGCCATGTGTGTGTATGTTGTACTATCGTCATGTGTTTGTATGTTGTACTATCGCCCTATGTGTGTATGTTGTACTATCGCCCTATGTTTGTATGTTGTACTATCGCCCTATGTTTGTATGTTGTACTATCGCCATGTGTTTGTATGCTGTACTATCGCCCTCTGTTTGTATGTTGTACTATCGCCATGTATGTGTAAGTTGTACTATCGCCCTATGTTTGTATGTTGTACTATCGCCATGTGTTTGTATGCTGTACTATCGCCCTCTGTTTGTATGTTGTACTATCTCCATGTATGTGTATGTTGTACTATCACACTATGTTTGTATGTTGTACTATCGCCATGTATTTGTATGATGTACTATCACCCTGTGTTTGTATGTTGTACTATCGCCATGTGTTTGTATGTTGTTATATCGCCCTGTGTTTGTATGTTGTACTATCGCCCTGTGTTTGCATGTTGTTATATAGCCCTGTGTTTGTATGTTGTAATATCGCCCTCTGTTTGTATGTTGTACTATCGCCATGTGTTTGTATGTTGTACTACCGCCCTCTGTTTGTATGTTGTACTCTCGCCCTATGTTTGTATATTGTGCTATCGCCATGTGTTTGTATGTTGTACTATCGCCCTCTGTTTGTATGTTGTACTGTAACTGTTGCCATAGACGTGTACACCTAAATATCCATGTAAATCAAGACTAATATGTGTATCTGTTGAGAACCATATCATCTGTAAGAGTATAATATCATATGCATTCAACGTTTCTAGAATGTCTATGTTGCTGATTGTTCTACTTGACCGTTCTCATTCCATGATCATAGCTTTAACTGTTTTAAATGTTCTTCCCGACGGTTCTATCGTCTCGTAGGAAACATGTATGGTGGTTGGTCTATCACTTTATCGTCACTATAGATTGTAAACAAAATACCGTCTATATACAATTTGCATCCTTGTTGTCTGAGCTTACGTTTTATCTCCTATTGCTCGTCAACTGTAATCTTAAACGCTCGACTAGCATCTCTTGTAAGTTGTGGCCGCTGCATACCGACACAATACTTGGCGCCGTTTAACGTTTCTTTAATGTCCCCCTCGTAAGACGGCTGACACATAATGCCTATTTGCCACATGTTTCTTTATATATAACGGGTACCTTCCTAAGTCACCGTAAACTGCTACGTTACATCTATATTGCTTAACCCCTAATACCCTCTTACAAAACGTTAAATGAAATATTTACCAATTGACAGCTTTGCCCTAAACCTGTTATTTCGCAACCATAATACAGCGTGGATGCCACAAACTAGTCATATATTTGTTTAGTATTGTATCGACTTAGATTTGCCGTTAAAATGAGCATGGCGTTTAAGCCGGTTCCATATAAAACAATATTATTTAATATAAATAAACCCACATAATTAAATATAAAACCTAAGTAGACACAATCACTCACTATGTGCAGGGGCTTTTGTAAGTCCAACACTCATCACGCCCAATTTTACCCTTCTATCTCTGAAAACAAATAGTTTGTTTCTTCGGTGTTCAACTCTAATCCAGAAAGTATCACAATAATTGGCTAAGCTAAACAGAGAATAGTGTGGTGTGAGACAAATAAAAACCATGTCGTCGGCAAATAGTAACAAAATAATACTTCAACTGACATTCCACAATTAAGTCTGTTCTGGAGGAATAACTCCAGATCCGCGATGAACATGGAGTACAAAACAATATATGTGACATTATCTCCCATTGTCTTAAGCCAACCACTATGCAAAATAACTCTGGGTATTTATGACTGTCACGGTGTTTAACACATGATTTTACTGAACTGTACATAGACCGTATTATGGGAAGTAATGTCCCACGTATACGTGTACAGCTTAAACCAAAGCCCATTCCTGTATACGGAATCGAAACATCGTTTCATGTCTACGAACTTCAAGGCACAATATAATATTTTGTTGTGATTTAATACTTTCCCTATGAGCGTATGCAGGACGAATATGGCATCAAACTATAACAGCCTTTCCGTAAACCCAAGTGTGCATCAGATTGTACGTAATTTCCTTCGGACCATTTATACATGTGGTTATTTAAAAAGCTTGTAAACAGCTTACCAACAATGCTTAATCATGTAATCCCGTGATAATTATTAACATTCGGTATTTCTCGTTTCTTGCGTAACGTGGTAATAAAGTCCCTAGTCCATGCTTTTGGAAATTAATGTACCATTATTTTATATTATTTTTTAATTTAGTAAAATTCTCTGTATCATGTCCCGTTAAAATATCACTACCTTCAATGAAGTACTCATTTGATAAACTATCATAAACTCTTGTTGCGATATAATTATGGTATGCAATGTGTCACCTCCTCATATGTAATAAGTTGATATTATTCCTCGAGTGTGTACTTAGAGTCATCTAACTCATGTGAAGTATTAAATTGCTCGGCATCTGTATTTGTTGAAGTATTAACATTTTCAACTCGCTATAAGTGCTCCTTAAAGTCGTCTTCGTTTAGAAAATATGTTATTATTGGAATGCCTAGGCTTGAAATATTTCCAGAATTCTTTCGGATTCGAAAGTTTATGGTTTACAAAGTTTTTAATGTGTGTGAATTTTAGCTGTCCGTGTGTTTGCCTAACTAATAATGTGTATGACCTTTTAAGTGCATTCATGTCGACCCAATGTTCTTCTGACATAAAGTGCTTGTGTGTGTCCAATTTATTACTATTATATATATATAGTTTGCTTGCTTGCATTCGTAAGCGTTCTACATATCTATCATCGAATCCATGTTTACTACATTATACTTTCGTATAAAGCGGATCCACAACGTCGTTTACGAGACTATAAACATGTTACTAGGCTGTTACTATCGTAACTGTGGTCATTTATAATACTATCGTAACGGTGGTCATTTATAATACTATCGTAACGGTGGACATTTATAGTATAGTATATAAACAACGGTAGATTCTCAATTAGTTTTGCTCGAAAAGCATATCTATGTTCCGACAGCAAATGCGTTGATTTATACTATACTATACTATTGATTTATAGGATTATACTGTTGTTTCATTCAATTTCTGTTAACTTTCGATGTAACGGTATAGTGTTGCATTGCTTGAGAACGGGAGGAACGTTCATCCTATGAGAACAGTGACAACATAGTACAGACGCGTTATCAGAGAGAGGAACGTTCCTCCATTTGAGAAACACATTAATTTCTGTTTCTTGTATCTACTGCAAATAATGTATATTTTCAGATTTAATTTACTTTAATTGAAAACGTACGTATTGGTACTAATTATCAAGGGAACATTCCCCCATTCCTAAGAACAACTAGTTTGCGTGCTATTTAGTGTTTACTATAATCATTTATGTCCACGCTTGAGCATATTTGCAAATAAATGAGCTACTTTAGCGCAAGTATTTGGTGTATCTTCAATTCTACCCCTTACTGTCTAGATTCTTAATTAAGCAGCCAGTAAAATGTACCTGCATTATAAGGCGGTAACTCCGTTGTTATAATGAATCCTGGCTTGTATTTATTGTGTACTTAATTAATTGCTGTAACTTATATTATAATCATATTGTTGAAGGGAGGCATAGAGTGTTGGTACTGTCCGTGTTCCCGTGCGTGTGTCCGTCCGCAATAGTCAATAGTTCCAGTCCGGGCTGTAACTATACTTCTAAGCTACGAGAGCTTTCCTCACCTACAGTGTTTTTCTATTTCACTAAGATATTCAACATGGTCGAAGAAGTGTACCACTTGCAATGTAAATACATTAACAGCATCATCATTTTAACGTCGCTTGATGCCTCATTACAATACATAGCAATACATAATATTATTTCCGCAACCATTTCAAAATCACACGTTAAAAAATGTGTGACTCCATTGTACACACATGTACAACATTCGTTAACACAAGTTCTGCCCCAAATAGTTGTTATGTGTGTGTCATAGAGAATATACACATACAGGAAGTAAACGATTGCGAAGCAAGTTCTAACAACGTATATTAATCACTCTCGTTGGCGCGGATGAAAGCGTATATGTTGTCATTGGTATGGGAGGAAACCGATGTACCCGGAGTAAACCCACCTGTCCGACCTGGCGACCACCGTACCATCGTACATACTTCCCGTTCCGAGGATCGAACCCGGGTTGCATTGGTAAGAAGCGATGGCGCTAACCACTCATCGCTAACCACTGCTCTAATCGGACAGCCATGACGAAGTAATGGTTGTAAATAGGTTGTAAATAGGAACGTACCTGTGGTGCAGCTTGTTTTGGGGCAACATGACACAAAATGACACCATTGTCTTTCTAGTTACACATTGCTACTGATTCATTTGTAGAAACCGACAGACCGCCATTGGCATGTGTTATTATCGTGTGTTTGTAGAAACAGACAGACCGCCATTGGTATGTGTTATTATCGTGTGTTTGTAGAAACAGACAGACCGCCATTGACATGTGTTATTATCGTGTGTTTGTAGAAACAGACAGACCGCCATTGGAATTTGTTATTATCGTGTGTTTGTAGAAACAGACAGACCGCCATTGGCATGTATTGTTATCGTGTGTTTGTTGTGGGAGTTTAAAGTCGCACAAACAGCTTAGGTCATATCATTATAGTTATAGTTTGTGGCGGAAGACCCTGGTACCCCTCCGAGCAGTATTCCAGACATTGTATTATTGAGTGTGTCATTGAATGTAGTAACGTTATCACACGTTGTAACTGTGTATATCTAAAACGAAAATCAACAGTAAACGTGTAGTTAGTTTTCAAATTAATGTTCGAGAATCGCTTCAAAAATGATTTACAATACGTCATTCTCTGTTTTAGTATGCGACAGTTATAGAACTACCCTACAGATGTATCACGGTCAGTGTATACACGGTTATAACCTCGAGAAAATCCCTGACATAAGTACCGATGAAGAATGTATACAGACATGTGAGATGAACCATGGCGACAATTGCATCTCTGTCGAGTACAACAATGACTCTCACAATTGCCATTGTGGGAGCGTTACAAGACAACAGGCGTTAGACAGTAGCCCGGGAAGCCAGTGTGAATATGTTGGTAATCTCTACACAAAAATATGTGGCTAATGATGCACACTGCTCAATTTCGTCCGTCGTTCTATCGTACGTGTTGTCACAGTTCAAGTCTTTGTTCATAACAACATGTAATTATGTATACTGCAAAAGTTAAATACACTATTACCATGACCCACACGTGTTATTTCCATGTCCCCACACGTGTTATTACCATGTCACCACACGTGTTATTACCATGTCCCCACACGTGTTATTACCATTTCCTCACACGTGCTATTACCATTTTCCCACAAGTGTTATTACCATGTTCCCACACGTGTTATTACCATGTCCCCACACGTGTTATTACCATGTCCACACACGTGTTATTACCATGTTCCCACACGTGTTATTACCATGTTCCCACACGTGTTATTACCATGTCCCCACACGTGTTATTACCATGTTCCCACACGTGTTATTACCATGTTCCCACACGTGTTATTACCATGTCCACACACGTGTTATTACCATGTCCCACACGTGTTATTACCATGTCCCCACACGTGTTATTACCATGTCCCCACAGTGTTATTACCATGTCCCCACACGTGTTATTACCATGTCCCCACACGTGTTATTACCATGTCCCCACACGTGTTATTACCATGTCCACACACGTGTTATTACCATGTCCCCACACGTGTTATTACCATGTCCCCACACGTGTTATTACCATGTCCCCACACGTGTTATTACCATGTCCCCACACGTGTTATTACCATGTCCCCACACGTGTTATTACGATGTCCACACACGTGTTATTACCATGTCCCCACACGTGTTATTACCATGTCCCCACACGTGTTATTACCATGTTCCCACACGTGTTATTACCATGTCCCCACACGTGTTATTACCATGTCCCCACACGTGTTATTACCATGTCCCCACACGTGTTATTACCATGTCCCCACACGTGTTATTACCATGTCCCCAAACATGTTATTACCATGTCCATCCCTCTCGCTCCACGCAATGCACTTTGTTTTCCGTGCGTCAATGTTTACAACTTTTCTAATGTTTATTTTTCAATGCATTTCTATATTGCACATACTCTGTTAGAAAGTGAATGATACATGCTGAACCATTATGGAATTATTTCATAATGTCATATAGTCGTATATAACTAACAATTATTCCGCATGGCCGTCTGTGGTAACTCAATACATTGTTAGTGATGAGGCCTTAGAGTGTCTTGAAGAGCAACGGAAAATGCCCAAGTAATTTGGGGGGGGGGAGAAGGGAATATTGATATAATATTGTTTATCTAGAATCCTGCGGATATTTATGAACAAATGCCCGTAAGGAACGTTATGCAATATTTCTTATATGAGGGCAATATAATGGCAACTTAATCCAGGCCTCACTGGGGTTTAGTAGAATACGGCTGCATTGCCAATTATGTTTGGGTAACAAGGGAACACCCTTTTTGTTGAAAGTAATTGAACAATATGTCATATTTCCAGGAAAAAGGGAATATGGATGGCAATATTGTGAGGACCTCAAGAGATAATGTACATTTTGTACTATTACGACATGTTGTCATAATTGAATGAAGTTTATCATTCACACTTTAAATGCGTGCAGTTGTACTATATATAATAAATAACGTCCGGCGCTTTCATATATATAACCAATAACTGGACCGGCTACACTCTGTGATACATTTCTAGGAAGTAGGCACATATTTGGTGTGTCATTTTATTCACTTGTGTAAATATACATTTTATTATATAAATGTGTTAGCTTATTGTAATATAATATGATGTATATATGCATGTATTGAATAACACAAGGCACTCATTTTATTATTAATATAAAGGACCATGATACTATTTCTACGACATATTTATTTCAGTAGCTTGTATGTATTGTATGTTATGTGTATGTATATATTCGGGTAAGGTATATATGCATACACATTGTGTTATACATGCAATTATTGCAGACACATTGCATATACTATTTCACTAACTGTTCACTATTAAAGTAAAACGAAAAGTAATGGATCCGGAAATATGTTAAAAAGGAAATGTAGCTGGGTATCAGATTACAGGGCCTTCTCTTCGTTTGTATGAACTTGTTTATGACGATGTTCACTACACAATGTTGCTTCACTGTTCGCTGTCTTGTTAACCTCGTGTGCAAATTAGCCTACAACATTTGAAATAAACTGTATGTATGTATTTCTGTCATAATATATGTATGCATATCACTGTAATATTGTATAAAGCACACTTAACATATGTACACAAACTATTTAAGGCATTTAAATTCCACGTTGCCTCTTCTCTATCCCTCTTGGCGATGGATTCCATCAGGAATGATGTCTCGAGAGTGATTTATATAAGTTGAAATAACTTGTTTCGCAATCGAGCTAAAATAAATTTGTATAAATTAAACAAAATATATATAAAGTATACAGTAATAAAAATTAATTTACCTTTAATAGTGCCATTATGTCTTACCCTACTGGAAGTGTTACTAATTTATCGAAACTAGATTATACGAGTGTGCATAATAGGACAAATACATTTTATGTCTCATAAATATATATTAATTAGCGTGTATAAGAAAACGTAAACGTGTTTTTCGAACGCAGCACCTCCCACACTCAATCCACAGTGCAGAACCCACCACCTCCCATACTCCATCCACAGTGCAGAACCCACAACGTCGTACACTCCATCCACAGTACAAAACCCACCACCTCCCACATACCATCCAGAGTGCAGTACCCACCACCTCCCACACTCTATCCACAGTGCAGTACCCATCACCTACCACATCCATCCACAGTGCAGTACAAATAGTCAGAACCCACCACCTCCCACACTCCATCATCATTGCAGTACAACTAGTCAGTACCCACCACCTTCCACACTCCATCCACAGTGCAGTACCCACCACCTCCCACACTCCATCCACAGTGCAGAAACCACAACCTCCCACACTCCATCCACAGTGCAGTACAAATAGTCAGAACCCACCACCTCCCACACTCCATCCACAGTGCTGAACCCACAACCTCCGACACTACATCCATAGTGCAGAACCCACCACCTCCCACACTCCACCCACAGTGCAGTACAAATAGTCAGAAGCAACCACCTTCCACACTCAATCCTCAGTGCAGTACCCACCACCTCCGACACTCCATCCACAGTGCAGCACCCACCACTTCCGACACTCCATCCACAGTACAGTACCCACCACCTCCGACACTCCATCCACAGTGCAGTACAAATAGTCAGAACCCACCACACCCCACACTCCATCCACAGTGCAGTCCAAATAGTCAGAAGCCACCACCTCCCACACTCCATCCTCAGTGCAGTACAAATAGTCAGAACCCACCACCTCCCATACTCCATCCACAGTGAAGTACAAATAGTCAGAAGCTACCACATCCCACACTCCATCCTCAGTGCAGTACAAATAGTCAGAACCCAACACCTCCCACACTCCATCCACAGTGCAGTACCCACCACCTCCGACACTCCATCCACAGTGCAGCACCCACCACTTCCGACACTCCATCCACAGTACAGTACCCAACACCTCCAACACTCCATCCACAGTGCAGTACAAATAGTCAGAACCCACCACACCCCACACTCCATCCACAGTGCAGTACAAATAGTCAGAAGCCACCACCTCCCACACTCCATCCTCAGTGCAGTACAAATAGTCAGAACCCACCACCTCCCACACTCCATCCACAGTGAAGTACAAATAGTCAGAAGCTACCACCTCCCACACTCCATCCTCAGTGCAGTACATATAGTCAGAACCTACCACCTCCCACACTCCATCCACAGTGCAGTACAAATAGTCAGAAGCCACCTCCTCCCACACTCCATCCACAGTGCAGTACAACTAGTCAGAACCCAGTACCTCCCACACTCCATCCACAGTGCAGTACCCACCACCTACCACACTCCATACACAGTGCAGTACCCACCACCTCCCACACTCCATCCACAGTATACTACCCACCACCTCCCACACTCCATCCACAGTGCAGTACCCACCACCTCCCACACTCCATCCACAGTGCGGTATCTACCCCCTCCCACACTCCATCCACAGTGCAGTACCACCACCTCCCACACTCCATCCACAGTGCAGTAACCACCACCTCCCACACTCCATCCACAGTGCAGTACCCACCAACTCCCACACTCCATCCACAGTGCAGTACCCACCACCTCCGACACTCCATCCACAGTGCAATACCCACCACCTACCACACTCCATCAACAGTGCAGTACCCACCACATCCCACACTCCATCAACATTGCAGTACTCATCACCTCCGAAACTCCATCCACAGTGCAGTACCCACCACCTCCCACCCACACAACAGACCCACCACCTCCGACACTCCATCCACAGTGCAGTACCCACCACCTCCCACACTCCATCCACAGTGCAGTATAACTAGTCAGAAGCCACCACCTCCCACACTCCATTCAGAGTGCAGTACCCACCACCTCCCACACTCCATCCACAGTGCAGTACCCACCACCTCCCACACTCCATCCACAGTGCAGTACACATAGTCAGAAACCACCACCTCCCACACTCCATCCACAGTACAGTACCCACCACCTCCCACACTCCATCCACAGTGCAGTACACATAGTCAGAACCCACCACATCCGACACTCCATACACAGTGCAGTACACATAGTCGGAACCCACCACCTCCCACACTCCATCCAAAGTGCAGCACAAAGAGTCAGAACCCACCACCTGCCACACTCCATCCACAGTGCAGTACCCACCATCTACCACACTCCATCTACAGTGCAGTACAAATAGTCAAAAGCCACCACCTCCCACACTCCATCCACAGTGCAGAACCCACCACCTCCCACACTCCATCCACAGTGCAGAAACCACAACCTCCCACACTCCATCCACAGTGCAGTACAAATAGTCAGAAGCCACCACCTCCCACACTCCATCCACAGTGCAGTACCCACCACCTCCCACACTCCATCCACAGTGCAGTACCCATCACCTCCCACACTCCATCCACAGTGCAGTACAAATAGTCAGAACCCACCACCTCCCACACTCCATCCACAGTGCAGTAGAAATAGTCAGAACCCACCACCTCCGACACTCCATCCTCAGTGCATTGCAAATAGTCAGAATATCTCTGAACCATGTGTGTGGTTAGATGAACCCACCACCTCCCACACTCCATCCACAGTTCAGTACAAATAGTCAGAAGCCACCATATCCCACACTCCATCCACAGCGCAGTACAAATAGTCAGAACCTACCACCTCCGACACTCCATCCACAGTGCAGTACCCACCACCTCCCACACTCCATCAGCAGTGCAGTACAACTAGTCAGAACCCACCACCTCCCACACTCCACCCACAGTGCAGTACACATAGTCAGAACCAACCACATCCGACACTCCATACACAGTGCAGTACACATAGTCAGAACCCACCACCTCCCACACTCCATCCACAGTGCAGCACAAATAGTCAGAACCCACCACCTCCCACACACCATCCACAGTGCAGTACACATAGTCAGAACCCACCACCTCCCAAACTCCATCCACAGTGCAGTACAAATAGTCAGAACCCACCACCTCCCACATTCCATCCACAGTGCAGTGCAAATAGTCAGAACCCACCACCTCCCACACTCCATCCACAGTGCAGTACCCACCACCTCCCACACTCCATCCACAGTACAGTACAAATAGTCAGAAACCACCACCTCCCACACTCCATCCACAGTACAGTACAAATAGTCAGAACCCACCACCTCCCACACTCAATCCACAGTACAGTTCAACTAGTCAGAACCCACCACCTCCCACACTCCATCCACAGTGCAGAACCCACCACCTCCCACACTCCATCCACAGTGCAGAACCCACCACCTCCCACACTCCATCCACAGTGCAGAACCCACCACCTCCCACACTCCATCCACAGTGCAGAACCCACAACCTCCGACACTCCATCCACAGTGCAGTACCCACCACCTCCAACACTCCATCCACAGTGCAGTACACAACACATCCGACACTCCATCCACAGTGTAGTACCCACGACCTCGGACACTCCATCCACAGTGCAGTACAAATAGTCAGAAGCAACCACCTCCCACACTCAATCCTCAGTGCAGTACCCACCACCTCCGACACTCCATCCACAGTGCAGTACCCACCACCTCCGACACTCCATCCACAGTGCAGCACCCACCACTTCCGACACTCCATCCACAGTACAGTACCCACCACCTCCGACACTCCATCCACAGTGCAGTACAAATAGTCAGAACCCACCACATCCGACACTCCATATACAGTGCAGTACACATAATCAGAACCCACCACCTCCCACACTCAATCCACAATGCAGTACAAATAGTCAGAACCCATCACCTCCCACACTCCATCCACAGTGCAGTACAAAGAGTCAGAACACACCACCTCCCACACTCCATCCACAGTGCAGTGCAAATAGTCAGAACCCACCATCTCCCACACTCCATCCACAGTGCAGTACAAATAGTCAGAACCCACCACCTCCCACACTCCATCCACAGTGCAGAACCCACCACCTCCCACACTCCATCCACAGTGCAGAACCCACCACCTCCCACACTCCATCCACAGTGCAGTACAAATAGTCAGAACCCACCACCTCCCACACTCCATCCACAGTGCAGTACAAATAGTCAGAACCCACCACCTCCCACACTCCATCCACAGTGCAGAACCACCACCTCCACACTCCATCCACAGTGCAGAACCACAACCTCCCACACTCCATCCACAGTGCAGTACAAATAGTCAGAAGCCACCACCTCCCACACTCCATCCACAGTGCAGTACCCACCACCTCCCACACTCCATCCACAGTGCAGTACCCATCACCTCCCACACTCCATCCACAGTGCAGTACAAATAGTCAGAACCCACCACCTCCCACACTCCATCCACAGTGCAGTAGAAATAGTCAGAACCCACCACCTCCGACACTCCATCCTCAGTGCATTGCAAATTCAGAATATCTCTGAACCATGTGTGTGGTTAGATGAACCCACCACCTCCCACACTCCATCCACAGTTCAGTACAAATAGTCAGAAGCCACCATATCCCACACTCCATCCACAGCGCAGTACAAATAGTCAGAACCTACCACCTCCGACACTCCATCCACAGTGCAGTACCCACCACCTCCCACACTCCATCAGCAGTGCAGTACAACTAGTCAGAACCCACCACCTCCCACACTCCATCCACAGTGCAGTACAAATAGTCAGAACCCACCACCTCCCACACTCCACCCACAGTGCAGTACACATAGTCAGAACCAACCACATCCGACACTCCATACACAGTGCAGTACACATAGTCAGAACCCACCACCTCCCACACTCCATCCACAGTGCAGCACAAATAGTCAGAACCCACCACCTCCCACACTCCATCCACAGTGCAGTACACATAGTCAGAACCCACCACCTCCCACATTCCATCCACAGTGCAGTGCAAATAGTCAGAACCCACCACCTCCCACACTCCATCCACAGTGCAGTACCCACCACCTCCCACACTCCATCCACAGTACAGTACAAATAGTCAGAAACCACCACCTCCCACACTCCATCCACAGTACAGTACAAATAGTCAGAACCCACCACCTCCCACACTCAATCCACAGTACAGTACAACTAGTCAGAACCCACCACCTCCCACACTCCATCCACAGTGCAGAACCCACCACCTCCCACACTCCATCCACAGTGCAGAACCCACCACCTCCCACACTCCATCCACAGTGCAGAACCCACCACCTCCCACACTCCATCCACCGTGCAGAACCCACAACCTCCGACACTCCATCCACAGTGCAGTACCCACCACCTCCAACACTCCATCCACAGTGCAGTACACAACACATCCGACACTCCATCCACAGTGTAGTACCCACGACCTCGGACACTCCATCCACAGTGCAGTACAAATAGTCAGAAGCAACCACCTCCCACACTCAATCCACAGTGCAGTGCAAATAGTCAGAACCCACCATCTCCCACACTCCATCCACAGTGCAGTACAAATAGTCAGAACCCACCACCTCCCACACTCCATCCACAGTGCAGTACAAATAGTCAGAACCCACCACCTCCCACACTGCATCCAGAGTACAGTACAAAGAGTGAGAATCCACCACCTCCCACACTCCACCCACAGTGCAGTACCCACCACCTCCCACACTCCATCCACAGTGCAGTACAAATAGTCAGAACCCACCACCTCCCACACTCCATCCACAATGCAGTACAAATAATCAGAACACCACCACCTCCCACACTCCATCCACAGTGCAGTACCCACCACCTCCCACACTCCATCTACAGTGCAGTACAAATAGTCAGAAGTCACCACCTCCCACACTCCATCCACATTGCAGTACACATAGTCAGAACCCGCCACCTCCCACACTCCATCCACAGTGCAGTACACACAGTCAGAACCCACCACCTCTCACACTCCTTCCAGTGCAGTACAACTAGTCAGAACCCACCACCTCCCACACTCCATCCACAGTGGAGTACACCAATAGTCAGAACCCGCCACCTCCCACACTCCATCCACAGTGCAGTACACATAGTCAGAACCCGCCACCTCCCACACTCCATCCACAGTGCAGTACACACAGTCAGAACCCACCACCTCTCACACTCCATCTACAGTGCAGTACAACTAGTCAGAACCCGCCACCTCCCACACTCCATCCACAGTGGAGTTCACAGAGTCAGAACCCGCCACCTCCCACACTCCATCCACAGTGCAGTACACATAGTCAGAACCCGCCACCTCCCACACTCCATCCACAGTGCAGAACCCACCACCTCCCACACTCCATCCACAGTGCAGTACAAATAGTCAGAACCCACCACCTCCCACACTCCATCCACAGTGCAGTACAACTAGTCAGAACCCACCACATCCCACACTCCATCCACAGTGCAGTGCAAATAGACAGAACCTACCACCTCCGACACTCCATCCACAGTGCAGTACCCACCACCTCCCACACTCCATCAGCAGTGCAGTACAACTAGTCAGAACCCACCACCTCCCACACTCCTCCACAGTGCAGTACAAATTCAGAACCCACCACCTCCCACACTCCACCCAGTGCAGTACACATAGCAGACCAACCTCCCACACTCATCCACAGTGCAGCACAATAGTCAGAACCCCCACCTCCCACCTCCATCCACAGTGCAGTACACATAGTCAGAACCCACCACCTCCAAACTCCATCCACAGTGCATACAAATAGTCAGAACCCACCACCTCCCACACTCCATCCACAGTGCAGTACAAATAGTCAGAACCCACCACCTCCCACACTCCATCCACAGTGCAGTACCCACCACCTCCCACACTCCATCCAAGTACAGTACAAATAGTCAGAAACCACCACCTCCCACACTCCATCCACAGTACATTACAAATAGTCAGAACCCACCACCTCCCACACTCCATCCACAGTACAGTACAAATAGTCAGAACCCACCACCTCCCACACTCCATCCACAGTGCAAACCCACCACCTCCCACACTCCATCCCAGTGCAGAAACCACCCACCATCCCACACTCCATCCACAGTGCAGAACCCACCACCTCCCACACTCCATCCACATGACAGAACACACACCTCCGACACTCCATCCACAGTGCAATACCCACCACCTCCACCACTCCATACACAGTGCAGTACAAATAGTCAGAACAACCACCTCCCACACTCAATCCTCAGTGCAGTAGCCCACCACCTCCGACACTCCATCCACAGTGCAGTAAAAGTCACCACCACCTCCGCACACTCCATCCACAGTGCAGCACCCACCTTCCGACACTCCATCCACAGTACAGTACCACCACCTCCCCACTCCATCCACAGTGCAGTACAATAGTCCCCACCACATCCGACACTCCATCCACATGTGCGTACACATACAGAACCCACCACCTCCCACACTCAATCCACAATGCAGTACAAATAGTCAGAACCCATCACCTCCCACACTCCATCCACAGTGCAGTACAAAGAGTCAGAACACACCACCTCCCACACTCCATCCACAGTGCAGTGCAAATAGTCAGAACCCACCATCTCCCACACTCCATCCACAGTGCAGTACAAATAGTCAGAACCCACCACCTCCCACACTCCATCCACAGTG
>CM026402.1:9091701-9120165 GCA_014843695.1 Archivesica marissinica | reverse complement strand
TAGCTATAGTTATTTTACTGAAGCTAAGATAGTGTGGGTTTCACAACCTATCATCTTGTTTCACAACATATCCTCTGGTTTCACAACATATCCTCTGGTTTCACAACATATCATCTGGTTTCACAACATCTTATCTGGTTTCACAACATATCCTCTGGTGTCACAATATATCATCTGGTTTAACAACATATCATTTGGCTTCACAACATATCTACTGGTTTCACAACCTATATTCTGGCTTCACAACTTATCATCTGGCTTCACAACCTATCTACTGGTTTCACAACCTATCATCTGGTTTCACAACATATCTTCTGGTTTCACAACATATACTCTGGTTTCACAACCTATCATCTGGTTTCACAACATATATACTCTGGTTTCATAACATATCATCTGGTTTCACAACATATCATCTGGTTTCACACCATCTCCACTGGTTTCACAACCTATCCTCTGGTTTCACAACATATCCTCTGGTTTCACAACCTATCACCTGGTTTCACGAGGTTTCACAACCTATCATCTGGTTTCACAACCTTTAATATGGTTTCACAACCTATCATCTGGATTTACAACATACCATCTGGTTTCGCAATCAATCATCTGGTTTCACAACATATATTCTGGTATCTCAACCTATCATCTGATTTCACATCATAGCCTCTGGTTTCACAACATATCTTCTGGCGTCACAACATCTCCTCTGATTTCACAACATATCATCTGGTTTCACAACCTATCATATGGCTTCACAACATATCCTCTGATTTCACATCCTATCTTCTGGTAATTATAATGTGTGTATTGTTTTACAATCCAGTAATTATACTGTGTTTTTAGTTTTCCAGTCCAGTAATTATACTGTGTCTATTGTTTTACAGTCCAGTAATTATACTGTGTTTATTGTTTTACAGTCCAGTAATTATACTGTGTGTATTCTTTTACAGTCCAGTAATTATACTGTGTTTATTGTTTTACAGTCCAGTAATTATACTGTGTTTATTGTTTTACAGTCCAGTAATTATACTGTGTTTATTGTTTTGTTTTTGTGGTTTGTTTTGTGTTTGTTGTGTTTGTTTTTGTTTTGTGTTTTTTTGTGTTTTTGTGTGTTTGTTTTGTGTTTTTTGTGTGTTTGTTTTGTGTTTTTTGGTGTTTGGTTTGTGTTTTTTTGTTGTTTGTTTTGTGTTTTGTGTGTTTGTTGTTGTTTTTGTGTGTTTGTTTTGTGTTTTTGTGTGTTTGTTTTGTGTTTGGTGTGTTTGTTTTGTGTTTTTGTTGTTTGTTTTTGTTTTTGTGTGTTGTTTTGTGTTTTTGTGTGTTTGTTTTGGTGTTTTTGTGGGTTTTGTTGGTTGTTGGGTGTTTTGTTTTTGTGTGTTTGTTTTTGTTTGTGTTTTGTTTTTGTTTGTGTTTTGTTTTGTGTTTTTGTGTTTTGTTTTGTGTTTTTGTGTGTTTTTTGTGTTTTTGTTTTGTTTTGTGTTTTTGTGTTTTGTTTCAGTCCAGTAATTATACTGTGTTTATTGTTTTACAGTCCATTAATTATACTGTGTTTATTGTTTTACAGTCCAGTAATTATACTGTGTTTATTGTTTTACAGTCCAGTAATTATACTGTGTGTATTATTTTACAGTCCAGTAATTATACTAAGTTTATTTACAGGTATACACTAATCTGTACTGAGTGTGGATCGTATATTGTACGTACGCATTTACTTGAGACATCTGCATATTCGGCTGACCTTAGGTATAAAAATGCTACACATAGCATGAACGCTCGCTTTGCACGATTTTATTAACATTCATTGATTGGCAAGATGCAAGCATAAGATCACTACTCCGGAGAAAAACCGACTGAGGTAGTGATTACCATACATGGCTCGGATACAGAGGATACCGACTCGGCGTATGAGTGTGGCAGCTCAACTGACACAGTGAGCGAAGATGGATCGTAATTTTGAAATTGCATGATGCTCGTAAAATTGTATAAGTTGTGTTGTAGAAAAATAAAATAAAATATCATAAAAATAAGAAATAAAAAATAAGAAATAAAACACATACTAGCATCAAAATGGGAATCGGGAAACGTTGATTTAAAATATAAAGAATATAACTGAAATAATGTATAAATAAATATCTATATCATCATAATAAAAAATATTTCTTTCTATTTTTGTAACTTCGCAATTTTTAAGCAGTGAGGATTCAAACCCACGCGAACTAGCTCATTTCATTTGAATTTAGTATCAACCCTTTAGACCGTTCGGCTACCGGCGCTTGCGTTCATTATATAGATTAAATACATTCATGAAGTTATTTAATTACTTTACCGCTGTAATTGAAGCGTGTAATTTATGATAATGTCTCAAGTAAATGCGTACTTACAAATTAATATATTCTTGATCTGTTTACCTACAGTCAACTTACACTTGTTAATGTGACCTAATTATTTATTGGTCAGTTTAGTTTATAATCGATATATCCAGTGATATATGTATTGAAGGTGTAGCCGTGTATTGAACGTTATTTATGATAGAATACATTTGGGTCATTGTTTAGTTATCTGAACCTGTCTGTAAGTTTATCTCGATTTATAATTAGTTAGTGTTGTTTCCCAACAGGATAGTAAGGCCAAGCAAACATGTGTTTATATCATTTATATTGTGCCCATTAATATTCTATTGTCCCACGTTTCATGATTACTGTGTGTCATAGCGTTGATATGCGGGCCTCAATTTCTGCATTCTTGTATAGTAATAACGTGCATCATCGTTTTGGGTAATTTTAAACTATCTTATAAATCAGTACCTTTTTGATCGGATACTTAGTACATTATTTAGGGTATCCGAAATCACAAATATCAACTCATAGTTTTATCGCAAGCTTATGTTTGTAATGATAATGTACGTTAGATAAATACCAGGTAATCCCTCTTTTGATAAATCGTTATCAGGTGATTTATCTTGCGAGGCGTTATATGTAAACTAACAAGTGCTGTAGCCGTTACGATTGTGCCCTTAGGCAAGGCATTTAATTTCCACGTTGCCTCTTCTCTCTCCCTCGTGGAGATGGATTCCATCAGGAATGAGGTCTCGAGAGTGATTAATATAAGTAATAAGAACTTGTTTCGCAATCGAGCTGAACTAAATTTGTATAAACTAACGAGTGCTTCTTGAAAAGTGTACTTAAATCAGGAGTATAAGGTGTCATTTTTAAATATTAAGTGCACGATTAGGTCATTTCGACCAGTCAGTCGTTGAATGCTAGGCTTGTAGATGCATTGCTTGAAGTCAAAGTACGTGTAAAATTATATCAGGATTTAACATTTTGATAAAATAATATTTTGGTTAAATCTAGTTATTACCAAGTGACAGCTGTCGTAGTTTTGGCTAAATCCAGTTATTACCAAGTGACAGATGTCGTATTTTGGTTAAATCCAGTTATTACCAAGTGATAGATGTCGTATTTTGGTTAAATCCAGTTATTACCAAGTGATAGATGTCGTATTTTGGTTAAATCTAGTTATCACCAAGTGACAGATGTCGTATTTTGGTTAAATCTAGTTATTACCAAGTGACAGATGTCGTAGTTTTGTTTCCAGTATTAGCAATGAATACTGTAAACGGTGATATGTTGATTCATATTGTTAGCAACTATGAATGATTGCAATATGGTTTTGTTAAATAACTACCAACTATGGAACGACGATGCATATTGTATTATAGTGGTTCGATACACATTGTTCCATATCATTGTACGTATATTGTAGTTGGATTTGTATTCAGTAAACTATGGAACTCCGTTGCATCTTGTCTTTTGAGTTGTGTATTTTGAGTTGTTCTGTACTCATTGCTCCATACCAAGCATCAGCATGTCCGTGTGATGTATTACACTTATTATAAGTTAAGATATGTCCAGGGGTTACCGTTTGTGTTGGTACCACGTGGCAAATATGACCACAGAGATATTGTTCGTACTTGTATACGAAGTGCCTTTTATTCATGTGATGTTTGGTATACAGTTATCTACCTTGTATATATCTATTCATATCCTCATTTGTATTTTCATTTTACTGTGTAGTGTCTGATATCTGACTAACGTGACAACACAATCGTGTATCACGTGTACTATTGTTCTTATATAACAGGTTATGTTATAATAACTGACACATGAAGGTTGATATGGTATATTCCATATGCTATCTATATTTTAAGCTTCTTCCCCCGGACATATATTCCCGGTGAGGAATTGGAGGACGTTAGAGCCCCAACTGTTTTAAGGCCGGACTACGTACCGCAACAGCCATTGTTGTTTACATTCCCGGAGACACATATCACAGAGAAGACGTCGTTTATTCACGGCCCGGATACTGTGCGCCGGAACCATTACCTTCCTCGTGTGACGTCTCAACCCCCACGTCGATATTCTTGGTGGGCTTGATGTAAGCTCAAGACAAACCAACACTACTATCCTGGGAGCCAAAATGGGAACATCGTTGTCAGGATTGTGTTTTGCGCCAAACAAATAACAAAATGCGTGTTGTGCGCCAAACAAATATAAAAATATGATTTAAATTAAATATGAATTTTAAATACGCATTTTGTTATAAAATTGGTGCATTTTCCAATTTGAAGAAAAGCCATCAGACATTATAATTGTACAAGAAAATCCTTAAGGATTGCAAGGTATGTAGTCTGTGATAACAACAGATTGCCTATCATATCAGAAATTATTACTTCCTTAAAAAGGTGTGTCCATCCATTATACGACATTTTTATACTTTATGTATTTTGGACAACATTAATTGTGATAAATAAATTAGACCGTTGTGTATTGGAACACATCTTTATTCTTTTATAGGTAAGACATTACTTTATTCTGTCTTCATTGTATTAGGAATATTTATCAAGATATTACTATTTGTGTTCTTAAAATAATGTAATATACTGATGCTTTAAATGATTGTTTCTCAGTTGTAGTTAATGTAAATGTTAAGAATCAACATGACCGTATACAAGAAATAATTGTTATAATTATACAATATATTTCTGTAATACAATACATGATTCTGCTATACCTAGACTTTGTTTCTCGGTGTACTCTAAACTAGTTAATGTAAATGTTGATATTGAACATGCCATTAGGAGATAAGAAATAATTGTTAAAATTATACAATATATTTCCGTAATACTTGACATGATTTTTCTATGAATAGTCTCTAATTCAGACTTATAATTAAGACTAGAATATATTGTAGATGAACGTTATTCAGCAGTTAGTAGACTTGTTTAAGCCGAATCCAGAAACAATGGCTAAGCTAATATAATCATCACCTGTATATATTGTAATAGGATTTCAATAATACAGGTTATTTTGTGATTTACATGTGAATGTAAATACGCTAATACAATATGCTGCAAAGATAAATAGTTCAGTACTATAATGATTATGGCTAAATAATTAGTCAATTATTTCATTTGAATGTTGCAGTATATAAAACAGTACACATTTGGTCAGTGATTGACTATTCCATAACACTTGAATATGTTGCTAAGAATGACATACATGTATTACTATGTAGCTCAGTACATAGTATTGCTTATGTAATGTACATTTTATATTATACGTGATTCTTATACTTTTAGTATTTTGGACAACATTTATTGTGATAAATAAATTTGACCGTTGTGGATTGGAACACATCTTTATTTTTTTATAGATCCCATATGTGCTAAGCACAAACATTGTACCCTGTCATTTAAGTCAGTTATGTACTTTGTATGATTCCTTGATGACTATGTGTGTTTATTCTGTATGTGTGTTTATTCTGTATAGTTAACGGAATTTCATTACATACATTTAACGGAATTATGTACACACTATCTGGGATTATACATCCACCATGGGCAGGTATACCACATTATGTACACACTATCTGGGATTATACATCCACCATGGGCAGGTATACCACATTGTGTAAACACTATCTGGGATTATACATCCATCATGGGCAGGTATACCACATTATGTACACACTATCTGGGTTGGATGCACCAAATGCTTCTGATTTGATCATTGTTCGATCCTGCCTCCCTACTATTAATACCGTTAATTTGATTTAATTATGCATACAGACATATACAACTGACCAATACGGCTACGGTAGAGAAGGTTGTGTAAAGATTATACAGTTGAGAGTTACTAAGCACGCTACTGTGGCCTCCCCCCTCGTCGGCTCTTATCTACGTCTGGTCTATTTACGGCTCTTTCCAAGGTTTAAGCTATATAAACTCTCTGGTCGGTTGTCTAGGGGTATAGTTCATTTCTCTATCAATACAGTAACAACGTAACACTATGTTCTTTTCTATCTATTTTACTGGTCGTCTGGTAAATTCTCCTATTTCGTATATTCACGTCTCGTGAATCTCTGATCTATTATCTATATCATAATCACTTCAAGCCTCATTAATTTCTAGTGTCTTTATTAGATCATCGCCCTGTCGATAATTGTATTACATTTTTAATCTTCAATATACAATCAAGGATATCTCAATTAGACTGTCTAATTAGATCAGCCGCTCGCGTCTCTTGATAAATTCAATATCTCACCGAACTGTTCTGGTATCAATTTATTACCGCTATATTTTAGAGATAATTTGTATCTCTTATCTATATCATATTATTTATCACGTATTATATTCAAGACATACGGTGCTATTTAATCCATTGCTATTCAATGTGTCCGTACCACTTAAGTTCAGTTTATAGTTCGTTTTATAAGTATATTAAATTAATATACAGATGACATCTCGTCTCTAGTGTCATAGAAAAAATAATTGTTTTCTATTTGAGATACACAATCAATTCTCGCATAAGGACAGCCTATTGTGCTCTAATTTCTCTCTCATTTACTCGGAATTATATACCTTTCAGTCAGACAGCGTGGCGCTGACCACCTGTTACCTTACGCTATCAAAATCGTAACTTTAACGAAACAGCCAGACATATTGGCGCCTCATCAAAAGAAACCGACAACTATTACATAATCTCTCGCGGTAAGATAAATTAACGATACACAAATTAATTTCTCATGTAATCATATTTTTGTGCGCCTAAATAGCTTTTTGATTTTAGGCGCGAATATTGCATAACTATTAGTACGGTCATTTCTATATATAATAATTTATATACATTAGATAATCACAATACTTAGTATCGTGTGCAAAATAGCTGTTTTTGCACACTACTTAGACGTTTCGGTTAAGTTTTTTTACGATTGAATGCATTTATTTACACCACGGTTTCGGTCTTAGTGCATCATACTACCATGCCTTTGTAGTTGTAGTTTTGGTCAAGCGTTCGATTTAATCCATTTTGTTTTGTATACAATATAATATATTGTATATATTATATGTACTGTACATTAAGAACGAATACATTTGAAACAACTTGGTATTGTAATCTTTGAGATCCCACAATGGCAGTTAATGCCGCAGTAAATGGCTGGTGCTGGAAGCGCCACGGGAGTTGTAAGAGCAAACACTGTAATGGTAGGTACATGGGAGGACGTTTCAAAACAGTTGTCTTTATAATCTCATCTAAACATTTACTATCTACTCGTTCTATGTACGCCGTCTAGTCACTGCAATGTAGTGCTTTGTTATTAATTAGTGCAGCAAAGACTATACATTTCAAGCATAGCGTGGCATATTTGTGTTTCCGCGGAACGTATTCCGCATAGTGGTTGTATTGGTAAGGTCTTGCACGGGTTGTTCACGGTGGTTTCTTTAAATCTCCAGTGTAAGAGTATTGATGATTTCTAGATGATTTCGTGCAGAAAACATCAACATTTTTATTTCTGAATATTGACTGTGGTGATGCCCAACTTTTGATTTGACGTTGACATACGGGCACATATTTCCAGCGGTTTTCTATAGAAAATAGTTGTTTAGCCCTGCTTGTTTTCTAGGCGAGTCAAATCAAAAACACAGTATTCCGACGGAGAGTTATTTTTTGAACATTTTAAAAATGTCGGAACGTTGCGTGCGCCTGTTAGCGTGACGATGGAACTCATAATAATATTATGCACGAACGAGCGTGTCTGACATATGACGTTATTTTCAAACATACTGAATTTAATAAAGAAATGCATAGTGCATAACCAGGTGTCAGACAGTACAATAAACGTACGCCTTCTAGTCATTGTGTTAGGGTACGCCGTTTAGTCATTGCGTTAGGGTACGCCGTCTAGTCATTGTGTTAGGGTTCGTCGTCTTGTCATTGCAATGTAATGTATTGTTATTGTTGCTTAGTATAGAAAAGACACGCCGCTACCTTTGAAACGTTGGTGATTGGTTAGAGTGTTTGTTGACGTGACGTGAGGCGCATTAGTAACGTATGTGTTCCATTAATGAAATGGAAACGTCATATATACACAACTTGTGTACCACACATGGTCATTTACAGTATTGGCATGGAAACATCATATATACACAACTTGTGTACCACATATGGTCATTTACAGTATTGGAATGGTAACGACATATATACACAAATTGTGTACCACATATGGTCATTTACAGTATTGGCATGGAAACGACATATATACACAACTTGTGTACCACATACGGTCATTTACAGTATTGGAAGGGAAACGTCATACATACACAACTTGTGTACCACATACGGTCATTTACAGTATTGCAACCCTTAGAAAATTCAATGTAAATTTAAGGAATCGAATCGATCTGTGTTTCATTTAGTGTTGCATGCACTACATTTATGCTGTTTAAAATGTTTGTGGATTGATGTGAATGTTAAAATATGAATCATTAACAGTTCCTAATAAAAATTCAAATTTCAATCTTAATTTAATACTTTGTCTTTTCTTTTATTCAATACTTAAACATAGCACCTTGTATGAGAGTTGAGTGATGTTGGCATAAATGTTATTAAATTAACGTTCACAACTTACCTCTAGAAAATCAGTTTTATAAATTACAACCTCTCCGACACATTGAGTCGGTGTATCGTTGGCATCATACAATCGACATAAGTTCATAGTTTTCCGATAACTTATGGATATACACCTCTCTCTTTGTGAGCATGCGTTCTTACAATCAACTAGTGACATTCTAGCCAACATTGCTAATGGTTGAATAGTCATGCATTGATTCCAGTACAATTTCTTTGCGACATGTGCTTGCAATATGTGTACATCTAGCATCACCAAGATAAACAAATAACTAAACATAATGAAAGAGTAGATGATTATTATCTACATTGACTATTTATGTAGTAATTCAAACCCACAAGAACACTGTCCTGAGTAATAGCAATTCCAGCACTTGTTCTTTTTCACCAATACTATCACGTTGTTAGTAAGCAAATATTGGAACCGTGCTACAAAGTCCAGGACAACATCAGTTCATGGTAAACTTCTGAGTTGTAAATATAATCCTTAATTAAATCACAATATTAAATCACAATACACCGGTACGTCCTTTTAGACAATTAATTGTGGACTGACATAAAATGTCAACTCTAACAGTTCAATTGATTACAGTATGTGTCAACGTTTAGCTAAGGTTCTGTTGACTATGTGCAACATCAACAGCACCTTGGACACGAATGAATGTTCGTTGTAATAATATACTTATTGTTTCATAACGAGTACCGGAGCTTTTAATCAGTAATTTAAATAATGCATACTGAATAAATAACGGCATACTTGGGTTTCAATATTTATCGGATTTGGAAAATAGCAAGTCCGTGTATTTTACAGGTACTCCATTCAGTGACTGGAACAAATTTTCTACTGATACAAAGAGGCACCAATCGGATGGTGCTCATAGATAATGTGTTTTAGCAGAATACTTTATAGATGTCAAGATGGGGAACAAGGACTCCATTGTACTGCCGAGCAGTTAAGCAAACAATATGGACGAAGTAAGAACAAGGAGCGGATTAACTTTGCTGATATATTCAACTTTATTTTGTGGTAAAACACTGAAAATGCCATTCAATAAATCAAATTATATTATCAATAAATGCTTATATGAAGTCCTTTCTGATCAGCAGACCTTGTTAGAGCAGTTGGGTTCATTGTAAAATTATAAACGTGTTGCTTTGTTAACAGCTTAACTATATAATACTATATACAACTATATAATAGTGTATACAACTATATAATACTATATACAACTATATACGCCTATATACGACTATATAATACTATATACAACTATATAATACTATATACAACTATATAATACTATATACAACTATATAATATACAACTATATAATACTATATACAACTATATAATACTGCTGATATTGTTTTATTTGAACTGTTAATCCAAACTTATTATTGAGTCTAAAGGAAATGCATTGATATTCAATATTTTAATATTATGTTGAGGTTGAACGGAATGACTGTTTTATGTTCACCTACATGGTTTAATAACATCATATAGTCCACTAATGCAAGTTATATATTATTAATTCTGAAACAATATCGGAATCAGAAGAAAGTAATGGAACCGAAGATTATTCTATTGAAGAAATGGGCAGACTGAAGGATCACGGATGCATGTCTCTGAATCAATCATCACTGATGGTCATGAGTTCGAACCCCGCTCAGGCCATGTCTCATTTATGTGAACCAGTTTGCAGTTTCTTACGGAGTTGATGCACCAAATACTGGTTATCCGCTGGCTTGCCCAGAGAAGGTGGTGCTATGTAATCTGTCCGCCGATGATATAGCCCTAAGTGGTACTGGTACATGCGTAAAGCCCGGACAAACCAACTCTGAATCAAGAGAGCACCTGTATAGTCTCACTTCCTAACATTATAGTGATGGTAATGTTTGACTACTCCTGAGTGATATGCCAAGTATATGCGGAGTTATATGGCATGTATATGCGGAGTTATATGCCAAGTATATGTCGAGTTATATGCCATGTATATGTGGAGTTTTATGTCATGTATATGCGGAGTTGTATGCCAAGTATTTGCGGAGTTATATGCCATGTATATGCGGAGTTGTATGTCAAGTATTTGCGGAGTTATATACCATGTATATGCGGAGCTATATACCAAGTATACGCGGAGTTATATGCCAAGTATATGCGGAGTTATATGCCATGTATATGCGGAGTTATATGCCATTGATATGCAGAGTTATATGCCAAGTATTTACGGAGTTGTATGCTAGGCATATGCGGAGTTATATGCCATGTATATGCGGAGTTATATGCCATGTATATACGGAGTTATATGCTATGTATATGCGGAGTTATATGCAATGTATATGCGGAGTTATATGCCATGTATATGCGGAGTTATATGCTATGTATATGCGGAGTTATATGCCATGCATATGCGGAGTTATATGCCATGCATATGCGGAGTTGTGTGCCAAGTATATGCCGGAGTTGTATGCCAAGTATATGCGGGAGTTGTATGCCAAGTATATGCGGAGTTATATGTCATGTATATGCGGAGTTATATGCCATGTATATGCGGAGTTTTATGCCATGTATATGCGGAGTTATATGCCAAGTAAATGTGGAGTTATATGTAATGTATATGCGGAGTTATATGCCATGTATATGCGGAGTTATATGCCATGTATATGCGGAGTTATGTGCCATGTATATGCGGAGTTGTATGTCAAGTATTTGCGGTGTTATATGCCATGTATATGCGGAGTTATATGTCAAGTATTTGCGGAGTTATATGCCATGTGTATGCGTAGCTATATACTAAGTATACGCGGAGTTATATGCAAAGTATATGCGGAGTTATATGCAAAGTATATGCGGAATTATATGACAAGTATCTGCCGAGTTGTATGCCAAGTATCTGCGGAGTTATATGCCAGGTATATGCTGAGTTGTATGTCAAGTATTTGCGGAGTTATATGCCAGGTATATGCGGAGTTGTATGCCAGGTATATGCTGAGTTGTATGTCAAGTATTTGCGGAGTTATATGCCAGGTATATGCGGAGTTGTATGTCAAGTATTTGCGGAGTTGTATGCCAAGTATATGCGGAATTGTATGCGGATTATATGACACGTATATGAGGGCCACCAGGCACTTACAATTATACACAAACTCAAACATGCTTCAACCATTGATGGAACGACCTCCATGAGGAAATCCAAACTGAGGGTTCGTTATCAATGTCAAGACAAGACGTTTCCGATTCAATAGCTCTACTATTGTGCCTAAGCTCTTCTATACAGAATATCGTTTTGAGATTAATAAACACACACGTATACGCAACCACTTCCTCTCTCTCAGAGAATACCTATTTTCGAAGTAATCCTTATGCCGGTGTCTTAACAGAATTGACATCCCCGTAAGAACTGAAAGTTGCGCATGCTCATAATGATCTATAATGGTACATCTTAGCGGCCGTGAGGAATGAGAGACATTCGCTTTATTTTCAATAGTTGTGCTAATTATCAGTATTATGTGACATGTATGAACCTATAGATTTTCTATATAGATTACTCCGGTGTATGCTTTATCCTTGCTTACCGGATACGAATACACGCGGTCAATTGATGGAACAGCCTACTTTATTGACATCTAGCTAAATGAGGTAAATAATTATATTAGAAATCTACTGTTTGGTTTTATTCTTTTTATTAATGGAAACAGTTATCACATTCCATTATTCAGTAATGATGTTAGTGACTTGTTTGTAACGGATGTCACTGTGTTATCAGTTGTAATTTGACTGTAAATATTTCGAATCTCCGAAACCACACCCTGGCTCATTTTTCAACCCAATTTAACCCAAATCTACATGAGCTTTGTACAGGTAAAGTTTTATCCCAAATTAATGTGACAATTAACACACATTATGTCATTTTCAGTTTTGTTTTGTACAAATAACTGAATAATGCATACTATTTTAATTTTGTTTACAAAGATAATCAAATGACACGGTCACTAGAACAGGTTGGAGAACAGTCCAGAACAAGCTACAATAGCTCGATCAAGCTATAATAGCTCGATCGAGCAATTATCTAATGAATAGAAACGTTAAAAATCATATATATTTTCACATTTATCCGAAATATCGAACGAGGACGGAAAGTATGCCACTTACAATTTTTGTAGAAATAGACTGTTCTCCAACATATAGAAATACCAAAAGACACCGGAAAAAAGTATATAACAACAATATAAGAACGAGGCATGTTGTGTTTAACTATTTATTAAGCTAAATACACCTTATTGACTTAATATCTGCCAATAATGTCAAACCCTTTGCAAAGAACTACGCTTGTTTTCCTGGACACGCTTAGCCGACCTGATTGGGCAGGCTTAGCTGACCTGACTGGGCAGTCTTAGCCGACCTAAGCGGTTAACAGTACTAAGCATTGTGTGTGAGACGCCTACCTCGACGACACTACATAATAATTATGTGGCCTGACCGAGTATTGAACCTGGTGTATAGAATTTCCCCCTCAAATGAATGTGTCTCGGGTTATTAGTCGGTCATGGAATATTGACCCCCTTGCGGAACAAGTACTCCCCTTGCGAATGGCAATATATAGTGGGAAAATATTAAATTTATTATAATTAAATGTTAATTAACACTGTTTAAGGCCTAGCAACATTTATTTTGAATCAATGATGTACAGAATAACATAAATATATTGAATATGAAAATATAAGTACACCGATAATTTGTCTTTATCAATTTCTAACGATGATATGGTGGGTACTGTATAACTAGGATGTTCACATAATGTATATGCATACTATTTACACAGACAAGCATACAACAAATAATAACAATGACCCCCACCCCCATGTATACACTGAACAAGTGAGGGCAGGTCACTTTTCGATGCCATAGAATAATGACCCCTCTATGTGTAGACTATACATGTATGAAAGAGAGGGTCACTTTTCGATGCCATGGATTAATGACTACACTATGATTTAGGGTGACAGGTGGACTGTAGTCCAGTGGTTAACTATTGGACTGGTAATCCAGGGATCGCAGGTTCGATCCCCCGTCTGACATAATAAAATTAACAGTCTTTCAGATGGGACTTTAAACCGAGGTCTCGTGTTGGTGCTTTACACCGTGTAAAAGAACCAGAGGAGATTCTGGATTGGGTCTCTGTCGGTATCATTGCACTATCCAAAAATGACTAATATCTTCAGGTGGCGTCGCTCATATGGGCAACTTGTAGCGACAATAAATAAATGTAAAACGCACACACACACACATCAAGGTAAAATGCTAGTTTGATGCTTATTTAGCAGAAATTGATGTATATTTCTTTAATAAATTTAATTAATATGTCTGACTGATAAGTTTATTTAAAGTCACCACCGCATAAATGCATTTGGGCGAGTTTTATAAGATAATTAAAATGCCCATCATCTAAGTGATGGTTTTGCCTATCGCAATTATTATAACTAGATGTTTTAAAGTGGGCTATGAGGGCTGCTGTAATTTCATGCTGTAATCTCAGTGTGTGTTTGGTTTTCATATAGGAATTTGTGTCAGCGATAGTCAGGGGTAGACCGGGTGAATACAATACCCGGTGCACATATACTTCTAAGATGTCTACGATTGCATATCTATATATATAAAAATATGTTTACCATTTATAATACGACGTGAATACCTTGTTACATGTGCAATATCGCGTTATACTGTAATACTGTGATCTACATTTCAAAAGACAATAAAGTCTTGCACCCATATCCATGGATCCAGCATCCAACACTATGCATTACAATTACAGAGTTATGGACTAAAATACTTTTAGTTAAGACTACGAAGTTTAAAATATGTGTACTAAGACGATTACGAGCAAGTGTACTGTCTTAATATGTATCTGTACTATGATAGTTCATAACTGATCCCCCGAGTACATATAATTATAACCAGTCATACAGAAATTATAATTCAAATTGTGTTTATATATTACATTTGTGTCCTCGGCCCACTATGTCGTTTGGACATCTTTTTTAACATTTTAAGAAAGATCAAACTAATATGGGTTACCCCTAAAAACATAAATATATAACTAAACCCATATTTCTTTGCAGTAAGCTGCAATAAGTGAAAGTTCCTTTTCACTTGAAACATAGTAGGTTACTGAGGATGTGATTGTGTGTTCCCTTCCTCATATTCCCGCTGAAAAAACTTGTATGGCAGTAATCCGGTTCCGTTGTTCATGCTTACTTGGAGATAGACGACAGCACGCAGGCAATTTTCGCGACAAGACTATTCCAATTGATAGGCGGCTTGCCGTCATAATATTCCTATCTATGCCTCTTTTACTAAATTAAACTAAACTGGATTCTTGCATGGATTTGGACAATGAAGAATTACTTAAAAAGGTGACCTGAAATGATAATTGAAATTTCCTCGAACACCCTAGTATAATTCCAGGGATAAAGTATCATTTTTGCAAGAATTTTGAGATATATGTTCATATTATCATTCCTCTGCCTCAGGAATGTGTACCGAGTTGAACTTTGTTAGCGTGTGGATCAAAATACAGACCAGAACGGGTTATTTCTGGTGCGCATCTAGGGGGTAAGGGGACATTATAGCAGCTTGCAATAAGTATAGTGTTATATTCTATACATTTTAGGATATTTATCCCAAGAAGCACTCACAGGATAGTTTGACTGAGCACATATAATCCCAAAACAAAAAGTCAGAATTGGACAACATTGCCCATATATATGTCACAGCATAAGGGCCTCAACTGTGGTAATAATACAGTTATGTAACCGTATTTAATTGTTTGAAGTCAATATCATATTGATGTTTATAGAAAGGCATAAACATTCTGTGGATATTAGATAAATGATCATAAAAACTAGGTTATGTATGCATGACACATGTGGTATAATAAATCAGATTTCTCACTTTATATGGAGAAAATCTCAAAGGGCATTTTCTTGGAAATTTTACCAACCTCACTCTAGTTTGTTTAATTATGTATATAAGATTTTATTATGTATACATGGGGATTTTGATCCCTTTATACGTTTCAATCTTTTGTGTAATTGACCAAAAACTGAACAAAAACACTACGTTTTGACATTACACATATGTCATAGCATTAGGGCCTCAACTGTGGTAATAATACAGTGATGTAACCGTATTTAATTGTTTGAAGTCCATATCATATTGATTTTTATAGAAAGGCATAAACATTCTGGTAATATTAGATAAATGATCATAAAAACTAGGTTATGTATGCATATAATCCCAAAAAGTCAGAATTGGACAACATTGCCCATATGTTATAGCATAAAGGCCTCAACTGTGGTAATAATACAGTTATATAACCGTATTTAATTGTTTGAAGTCCATATCATATTGATGTTTATAGAAAGGCATAAACATTCTGGTGATATTAGATAAATGATCATAAAAACTAGGTTATGGTGTATGCATGACACATGTGGTATAATATATCAGATTTCTCACTTTATATGGCAACAATCTCAAAGGGCACTTTCTTGGAAATTTTACCAACATCACTCTAGTTTGTTTAATTATGTATATAATATTTTATTATGTATCTATGGGGATTTTTTGTATCCCTTTATACTTTCAATCTTGTGTGTAATTGACCAAAAACTGAACAAACACACTATGTTTTGACATTACACATATGTCATAGCATAGGGGCCTCAATTATGTTCCTACTATAATCAGGCTACCTTAATTGATAATTTTGGGTCAATAACATGTTATTGCTTCTGAAAATTATACAAATAATCTGGATAAATCAGATAATTTGAGAGAATACTGGGTTCAAAATTGTGCTATATATTTGTTTTTGAAAAAATCTCTGTTTGGTCAGTTTTGATAAGGGATATTCAAATTTCTATTATCATGATCTGGTCAGGATAACCAGGGACAGGTACACTAAGTGTACCATCCTATTAGATACATAGAACACCCAATAGGTATAGAGTATTCCTCGCCTCGGACTAGCCCACATTAGAAGGTCGAAAACCGCAGCCCCTGGCATCCCGATACAATTGATCATTGGTTTGGTACCTAGCCTGGCTGAACTTATCAATTGTTCTGCGTGCTATCTTACCTACTACTCTGGGTGGATTGGACCAGGGGCTCTGGATTTCACCTGGTCTGACTCAGACAATATTATTCCCATATATATGATTAAATCTATTAGTTTAGGGCAGATTTTATGAAGAGATGAACAAATGTTTGTCTCCTACATATTTGGTCACAGGGGGGAGAAGCGATATTAATACAAAAATAGGGGGGTCATATAAGTAATTACTTATATTACTGAAACTATTGTATTAACTGATAAGTAGTTATCATTTTCATAATATATTAACGTGGATGTGTGGACAGAGGCATAAGCGTGGGATCTGTCCGAAGGGTTCTATTAGCGGGGGTATTGATATATATATATAACATTTATTTTTTCCAGGTCGTTGTAGATTTTCCCAAATTTATATTGATTTAAGTTATAATGATGACTGTAGACATAAAAGAGCCCTAAGATGAAATTTAAGTAATCTCTTTCACCTGGGGTCAAAAATCTCCCACTCAAATGATGAGAAACCGGCAATAAAATTGCTTTTCGGAAAGGACTCTAGTGAGGCTAGTTTCTGCACTACTAACTGGTTTATTGATCTACTAACAAGCTGCAAAAGTATGGGAACTTGTGTCTGAGCCAGCCATAACTGCACAGGTCCTCTATATTTTTTCGGACATCTGACAGTCTAAGATGTAGGTCTACAGAGCTTTGTATACTGATGTTTGGGCAGCCTTTCTGGGGTTGAGGACATTCTCAAGATTGCAACAGCAGCCCGCAGATCAGCTCGATGAGTCCCGTGCACACTACAGTCTAGCGGAAAATGTTCGGTGGTGTACTTCACCCGTCATGTGTGACAAACCGGATCCAATTTAAGTATATGTTGTCCATCATTACCAGGCAACAGATTTGTCCCCAGTCTCAGTCTACTTAAATGCACTTATCTATTTTTATAGAATGGGAATATTAGGCACCGGTCAACAGAGCCCCACAGAGCTCAACTTATATGTTTGTTTAAAAGGCCTATTATATAAAGTTTGGCTCCAACGGGTAATTGTTTCAGCCCTGATAAATGAGTAGATCTCCATGGGTGCAAGCTTCACATTATTGACATATCCTTTTTTAATTTAATTGCGAACCACATAGCTGAATACAATGAATATGCCATTATATTAGGTGGGGATTTTAATACCGTTATTAATAATATAAACGAAAAAAACTAAATGGCAGAAGTGATACTGGTAAGAAGACATCTAAAATACTTAACGACTTGATAGATTCTGAAGAAATTATAGATATATGACGGTTAAAACACCCAGATAAGAAAATGTACACTTGGCACTCTAACACGAATCCACCAATATTCTGTAGACTCGATTATTTTTTTATATCTCTTAATCTTGTTACAACTGTAACAGACTGTAATATTCGTCCTGGCTTTAAATCTGATCATTCGATTGTTGTATTAAACATTCAAATAAATAAAACTATTAGAGGCCCTGGATCTTTTAAAATTAATAACTCTTATTTACTAGACGAAGCTTATCTAGTCATGATTAGCGCCAAAATCGCAGAACTTGCAACAATAAACATCGAAGCTAATCCTAATACATTATGTGAGGTAATTAAAGGCGGCATAAGAGACGAAACAATTAAATATTCAGTTCGTAAAAAGAGAGAAAGTCAAATATATGAAACAGAAATACACCGTAATATTGACTACATTCAGAGTGAAATAACATGTAACCCAAATGATGATAATTTATTTAAGAGACTGAAAGATGAAAAAAACTAAGCTAGAAAACCATATCGAAGAAACAATTAAAGGCATATTACTGAGATCAAAAGCGGAATGGGTTGAAGGAGCGGGAAGAAATTCTAAATATTTTGCAAACTTAGAAAAAAAAACGTGCAGAGCAAAAAACTATACAACAACTTTGTACACACCAACACACTATAGAAATACAACAAAAATACTTGACCATATAAAATCATTGTATGAAAAGCTGTACAAACAAGACACCTTTAGAGACAATACTGATGACAACACATTTTTTTAAAAACCCACATAAAACATTGACAGATGAACAACATAATATAGGACAACGATTTTTAACTGAATATGAATGCGCCATTTCTCTTAAAGATATGAAAAACAATAAGAGTCCAGGGTCAGATGGCTTATCAACAGAATTCTATAAAATGTTCTGGTCAGAAATAAAAGTGTTCTTAATCAGATCATTAAATTATTCTTTAGAAAAAAACGAGTTGTCTGAATTACAAAAACAAAGTATTATTACAATGTTACCAAAGAAGGACAAATACCTCCTATCAATCAGTAACTGGAGACCAATATCACTCCTTAATGTAGATTACAAAATAGCAACAAAGGCAATTGCAAATAGAATTAACCATTTTTAGATACTATTATAAGTACTGACCAAACCGGTTTCATAAAAGGACGATACATTGGTGAAAATGTTAGAACAATTCAAGAGGTTATTAATTATGTAAATGAAAACAACGACCCAGGCTTGATATTCTTTTCAGATTTTAATAAAGCATTCGACAGTATCGACCACCGTTTTATGTACAAATGTCTTGAACATTTCGGTTTCACTACAAATGTGACTGATTGGATAAAATTATTTTACAAAGATGCCAAATCTTGTATAACCAATAATGGACATATGTCAGACTTTTTTCAAATAACAAAGGGTGTACGCCAAGGATGCCCACTGTCGCCTTATATTTTCATTATATGTATTGAATTATTATCTATTGAAGTCAACAATAACACGGATATATCTGGAATAAAAGCGCACGGAATAGACATAAAACAAACACTTTTTGCTGACGATGCTAGTTTCCTCTTAGATGGTTCAGAAAAATCCGTTACTACATTAATCAATACACTTGACGACTTTGGAATTATATCAGGTTTAACGTTGAACAAATCCAAATGCACCGTTCTCAGATTAGATTTGATATGACATAGTGAAAGAATATACTGTAAAAAGAAGAAATTTAAATGGACGTCAGAGCAAGCAACTACTTTGGGAATAACATTCAGTAATAATGTCAATACTATGCAACATCTTAACATAACAAATAAAATGCTATCGTTCGAACATTGTTTGAACAAATGGAACAAATGGAACCTGTCTTTAATAGGAAAAATAAAAGTATTAAAAACATTTGCTTTCCCAAAACTTATATATCCCCTAACAGTTTTAAGTAATCCAAATGACCATACACTAAAAGAATTAAAAAATGTCATGTATAAATTTCTGTGGAATAATAAACCTGATAAAATAGCTAGAAAACAAATTATCCAAGACTATGAAGAGGGGGGGGGGTTAAAAATGTTGGATATAGAAAACTTCGTTACATCACTAAAGGCTAGTTGGATAAAACGAATACTATTTCAAAAAGAATCAAAATGGGTACAAATGTATGAAAATATGCTGGAGAAATATGGTAATGACTTCGTTTTTAAAAGTAATGTTAGTTCAACTGACATTTCACGTTTCGAAATAAAATCTCAGTTTTTAAAAGAAATATTAAAGGCATGGTCAAGTGCAAATTACGTGGAAACGGTAGAAACCATATCCAAAGAACTACTTTGGAACAATTCGTACATAAAGAAATATGATAATTCCACATTTTTTTATAAAGACTGGTTTAATAAGGGGATTCAATATATAGAACATATATACAATTACAGACAAAAACAATTTTATTCATTTCCACAAATAATGCAACTCTATAATATCACCCCGGGAGAATATTTGAAATACTACACTCTTGTGAAAAGTGTACCTCAAGCATGGAAGTTACAGTTAAGATCAGAACCAATATCATATACATCTCCTAACAATTTAATAACAAAAATAAATGAACATACAAACGTATGTAAACTTATTTATGCAATATTAACAAAAAGGTCTAAGCCTGAGATTATTAAGCAAGCCAACAAATGGGAAAATAACTTATCTTTAGTTGATATTAACTGGAAGAAAATATTCACACAACCGATTAAAGTAACTATTGAAACTAAACTGAGAGAATTTCAATATAAATACCTAATGCATATTATTCCGAACAACAGTTTCCTATTTAAATGTAATATAGTTGTGTCGCAATTGTGTGATTTTTGCACAATGCAAAATGATTCTAACGTTCATATGTTTTGGGAATGTCATCTTATACAGGATTTCTGGATAAAAATTACCGACTTTTTGAGAATTTTTTTAAAAACAGATGATTTAGTTCAATTAAAGTATGAATGCATTTCGCTTTGTAATTTCAGTCACAAGAACAAAATATATGAAATGAACATTAATTACATTATACTGCTTGCTAAATACTTCATATTCAAATGTAAATGTGAGAAGAGTATACCAACTGGTGTCCATTTTGTTGCATATTTTAAGTATAAAATAAAAATAGAGGAAACAATTGCATTGTTCAAAAACAAGCATACTACTTTCACGCTAAAATGGAGACCGTTTCTGAACCACATTAATTAACTAATCTTTAAATGTTATATAGTAGATACTCAACCATCCACACGACTTCTCCTCCCCTATATTTCTCTCTCTCTTTCCAAAAAATGTAATGAATTTCTCTCCATCATATGTATACATTGTATTGATGTTTAATGTATCTGCGATTTAGCATGGACATACTATTTAAAATACATTAATTTATGTTAGTACATTGCATTGTTAACATGTATTTATGTTGATAGAAATAAAAAAAAGGAATTAAAAATAATTAAAAAATTATAAAAATTAAAAATAAAAAAAAAAATAAAAAAAGCTTCACATTATTTTCTACATTTGTATGCTCCAGGCCCGACATGGCTGCCCTGTCAGCCAGCTCATTTCCAGTGATACCTATATGTGCACTGCTGCACACCATGCTATGGTAACCTGAAGGTCCAAGTTCACACCCTCATTATGTAATTTACCTATGTCTTTGATTAGATCTAGTCTAGACTTACTATTCCTTGATTGTAATGAGACCAGTGATGAAAGTGAGTCAGATAATATCACATTTTTCGGTGAATTATTATCTACTATCCAGCAACTTTCTACATATTCACATTGTAGGGATGGCATGACTACAGCTGCAGACACTTTGTCAGAATCGGGGCATTTTGATTCATCTGTATAATTATATTTTGAGGTGATTGCTGTAGTTTTCCTCAATATGACATTGTACTTCCAATCTGGCGAGGTGACCCAGATCGGATTTCTTCACTTTGCTCGATATTGTAATATCTATCACTGGATCTCAGGTAACTACCGGTAGCATCCAAGGCGGTGACAGGTCCGCTGGTCCGGTCTGAAGTCTGCTACCTGAACACCCTTGAGACCGTGTGCCACCACAAGTTCTGACTACTGTGGACCAAATTAAGCCTTATCCTGTTTGCCACAGGTGTGAAAAGCACTAAAACCTTATGTTTATGGATCTGCAACCAACAGTGACACCTCCTGTGTTCCCAATACACTGGTTACATGTTTTATATCATTTATAATAAGTTCTCAGGTTCTGAATCCCCCATCTGACCCTAATAAAATTAACAGTCTTTCAGATGTGATGATAAACCGAGGTCTTGTGTCGTTGCTTTACACCGTGCACGTAAAAGAAACAGAGCAGACGCTGGAATGGGTCTCTGTCTGTATCATTGAACTATCCTCCAAAAATCTAAAATGTCTAATCTCTTCAGGAGGCGTCGCTCATATGGGCAAACGGTAGCGACGATAAATTGAACGTAAATAAGTAATATTTTATTATTGTATGAGCAAGGACAGACAACATTATGTTTTATGACGTGTGCCTCCCTATGTGCAGGAAACTGAATTTTGTATGAGGGGTATGTCTATAATACTCATACCATAAATGATATAAGTGACTTATCCGGCTGAAACTTATGCAGAAGATCTTTGTCTTGGACATACCCATGGATGGGTAGGGCTGTCATAATCATTTAATTTTAAGTAGATTTACAACAATATGAAATGTGGTGATGATGAACATGGGCTAACTTGCCCAGCTCATTTGGTAAATATATAGCTGGACTCGCTCATTGTACTCTCCCAGTTTGATAATGTAATAACAAGGATCTTGGGAGATATGAAGGACACATTATGAGCTGTCAACACTTCTCGGACAGACACGTGTCCTTTTAACAACCTTCATATAAGTTTATACTTTCTGTGTATTTCAAACTTATCTTTCTTCTTTATGTATTCCCATAATAAGTCACTTTCTCTAAATAGTGTAAATATTAGTGACCGGGAATGCTAATATGAACACCATATGTCTCAAGATTCTTGCAAAAATGTTCCTTTAATAATGTATCCCTGGAATTATGCTAGGGTATTAGAGGAAATTTCGGATATCATTTCTTGTCACCGTTTTATGTAAATCTTCAAGATCCATGCAAGTGTCCAGTTTAGTTTAGTAAAATTAGTACATGTAGGAACATTATGACAGCAAACCCCCTAGCCATGGGAATAATATTGTTGCGAACAATGCATGCTGTCGGTCTATCTCCGAAAAACCGAACATAAACAACGGAACCGGATTACTGCCATACGGGTTTTTGATATGACAAGGATATACGGTTATTATGTGTGTGGCTATTCCCTGGATGACTGTTCTTTAATGTAAATAGTTAAGTATATTTTAAACATTATTACAATTTTACTGGCTCTATTAAGGTGACCGTTGGAATTGCTACGGAAGTGTTTTTTAACGTACTGATCATAAATGTTGTCACACAGGGGTATGGTTGTTATCTTATAATAATTAATGATCCCAGTACTTGTGTGAACGACAGTCGGAGATATGAAAACCGAACACACACTGAGATTACAGCAGCCCTTATAGCCCACTAAACATCTAGTTATAATAATTACGATAGGCAAAACCATCACTTTTAGATGATGGGTATTTTAATCTTCTTAGAAAACTCAGTCGCCCAAATGCATTTATGCGGTGGCGACATTAAATAAATTTACTAGTCAGGCATCCTTACTGCATCAAATCCTTACCCAGGCACTGTGACCTACTTTAAACCCATAAATTACTTTTAGTTTATACACATTTATTTAAGCTCGATTGCGAAACAAGTTCTTATAACTTATATTAAAATCTCGAGACTTCATTCCTGATGGAATCCATCGCCACGAGGGAGAGAGAAGAAGCAACATGGAATTTAAATGCCTTGCCTAAGGACACAATCGTAACGGTTCCAGAGTAGCTTGAACTCCATGCCTTTCGCACCTGAAGCGAACGCGCTACCAATGCGCTATCATGACTTTCACTAAAATTGCTTTTGTTTACTGACAAAACGGCATTTGTGTTCTCTGACACATTTTGTAACTTAACAGTTATATTTGTTATCTATGTATTTTGACAACAGTTTGTTCTTTATTTCAGGCAATGTACTATGTAAGACAGATACTGCGAACCTAATATGACTTATGAGAGACGCACCAATATCTTAAATAAAGAAGTTTCATGGCAGCCCACTGGGTGGTCACAGTGGTGTCACCAAGACCATATCATCAATCACCTTATGATACTGGTGGTATGGCCTTATTGAATATGTCAAGAACTACGTAAGTTCTCTCCAATATACATATATTAGCTTACACAACAACCATGTTCACGTGCAGCTACCCTACTGATTAGCTATTAGCATATTTTTTTACAAACTAGTACAGGTTATATATAGTGGTCTTGTAGGATTTCCACTGGAGAAAATCAAATTGCCACCACTTTTTACCCCCCCCCACCTGCTGATCCGGCTACCCCCCCCCCAAACACATTTATTTTGTTTTATTTTTACATTTTATTGTGTTGCTCCATTCTCTGTTCTATTACAGTTGTTGCCATCTGTTTGCAATTGACTCAGTAATATTAGTATAATGGTCATGTACTATAAGTTAATATTATGCAAGAAGATATCCACATCTTTCACTACTGTTATAGGGGTGTGAAGCAATTTAATATAAGCTGAACATACATACCGGTATACAATGAATGTAAACAAATATATCACCTAAATATTAACTGAAAACAGTGACGTCAATTTTAAATAGCTTTTAATAATAATTATTCTAGTACTCAGGGAAAATAATTTTGACAGACAGACACAGAGCTTGTCCCCTCTGAAAATGGACAAGCCGTAATTTATTATACAAAATATTAGCGACGCCTCCTGGAGAGATTAGTCATTTTAGATTTGTGGAGGATAGTGCAATGATACAGACAGAGGACCCATTCCAGAGTCTCCTCTGGTTCTTTTACGTGCACTGTGTACAGCACCGACACAAGACTTCTGTTTGACGTCCCATCTGAAAGACTGTTAATTGTATTAGGGTCAGACGGGGATCTAACCTGCGATCCCTGGATTACCAGTTCAGCATGTTACCACTGGGCTACATATCCGTCTGTAGAATTATTCAATTGTAGAGTAACTGTTCTTAACCCATTTGATTCTAGATACCGTTCAAACAGTATATGCAAAGAATATAGAGCCATATCAGCCACCAGGAAACATTCCGTCTGATCAGGCTCTATGCTGTTTGCTATTCAGATGATCTTGCTAAGACATTTAGCTATGTAGCAAACAACATAGATCTATGTTGTTTGCAAAAACTTAAAATGTATCCAGAATGAAATGGGTGAAATAGGCCTCTCATTTTTCCAAATATATGATGAGTGACATAAAATCGTTGTGCCAGCAGTTGGCTGTTATTATTAGAACACCACTATTTGTCATATTTCAAATATCACACTAAACCTTTATTCTCATATGTCATAAACAATACCACCGTGTAAAGCTGTGATGACCTGCCAATGCTTCAATAATTACTGTCTTGTATATTCCAGGTATATAACCAGTGAGGTGTAGTCTAATTAACATCCTTTCCAGGATTATGGGATTTTCTGGCAGGTGTGAAACGGAACTTAACTAGGAGACAACTAAGGTCAGAACAATTTGATATATAATTATAATAAATGATATTGACAACTGAAAAGGGTTACATTTTTGTCCTAATTTTTTATTCTTGCGCCAAGTTATTAGACCCCCACCCCAATTCCCAGAAAATGCATAATACCAAGCTTATATTAATATATTTAGACTATACATAATGTTTTCCTGTGGGCCAATGGAGATAGATATCTCACCACTTCATATGATGCCTGTGGGTCACTTTAGATAGGTCCCTTACCGGGACTTTCAACTCTCACAGCTTCAACATTTTTCCCCAGACCGGAACATTCAATTATCACAGGATTAACATTTTCAGAAAATATGTATCGGAATATATATATATATGTGTATCATAATGTATATATGAATGTATCGGAATGTATATATATATATTGGAATGTGTGTTTATGAGTGTGGCTACATATGGGTGTCCTCCATGTGGTGTCCTCCATGTTGCTTAGACTGGAAATGTCGCTTTTACAAATATGTAATGTAAATGTGACGGCCCACTGTATATATGAATGTAATACAACATTGATATTAGTATGTATTGCCTACACCACACAATTTTCAACATGACAGCGATCCTAAGGAAGCGTCCAGTGCATTCATAGAAGAACACAGGATAAACTGGGTACCATGACCAACTGGTAAGTTAGATAATCAATCAAAAGGATCCTGGTTAGATATTGTAGGCTTGATCCACGTCCGACCTTAATAATATTAATAGATTTTCTGACGAGGTCTGGTGTTGGTGCCTAAGCTGGACACTAAATGAACCAGCGAAGACTTGGTTTAAACATATTTATTCATTCATAATGTACAGTACAAATATATGTAACGGTCAGAATTTCAATAAAATTCATTAGTTACATAATTATTATTTTATTTCATTCCTATAATTTCAATCATTTAGTTTCTTTGTATAATGGTGACCTTTACATTATATTTTATATAGAGGAAATCACTAATGCATTTTCTTAAGCAGATGTTATCTGATATTATTATCCATAACATGTCTTAGAAGAGTTGTCATAGTTGACATTATTTAGAATTTATGGTTTCTTTGATATAAATACCTTTAGTAGCATAAAGCAGCTACTGTTAATACAATGTATCATTTAGTGGCATAATGCTAGCCACATTAAATCTGCTACAGGACTTATGTTAATTTGTATCTAATAGTCTATGCACTATATATGACACCATTAAAACCCATGTGGTGGTAATCCAGGTATCGCATGTTCTATCCCCCATCTGACCCTAATAAAATTAATGTCTTTCAGATGGGACTTTAAACTAAGTTTGTGTCGGTGTTGTGTGCACGTAAAAGAAACACAGGAGACTGGAATGGGTCTCTGTCTGTATCATTGCACTATCCTTCAAATGTCTAAGAGGACTAATTTCTTCAGGAGGCGTCGCTCATATGGGCAATCGGTAGCCACGATAAATACACATAAAACACACACAGCATTAAAACCACCTACATAATTAACGTGAACTTCAATCTGTGTTAATTATCGTTATTGCTGGACAATTATATATATATTAAATTAGTAACTGGAATCGTCATTGGTTTAATTCAAATTGACCATACACCGTGGACTGACCCCTTCATATGCCACCACTTTGTGTATGCTACTCTGCTGTACCACACTAATTCCCCATTTAGAGTTAACCTGCACACAAGTTCAAACCCTGTGAACTCGAGTCGGTGACATATTGTATACAAAACGAAAATGGATTAAATCGAAAGCTTATAGCTTATTGAGATTATCTCCATTAAATATATAAGTGTGTGCACTATCGGCGATTAAGAGATAAACGTATTATGTAGTAATACCAAAATATATAATACGTGTATGAAAATATAGTTTTATATCAAGTGAAAAACTAACAAAATGGGGATTGGGTGGGGATTGAAAGTGATGAAATAACAAAACAATTCTCAAAGTGAATCACTCTGCCAATGCATCAGTCCCTCAAAGACTATTGAATGGGTCTCTCTGCCTGTATCATTGCACTATCCTCCAAAATCTAAAATGACTCTTCAGGTGTCGCACACTTATGCAACCTGAGTAGTGACGATTACAAAAAGTAATGCATGTTAGTATTTATAAACATATAACATAGCGAAAGACACTGGACCCGCTACACTCTCAAGCATGGTAGCTTGGGCAGGAGCTCGGAATTTATTCATATTCCTGTCTGGCCTCTATACCGTGCAATCGTGGGACAAGCCGTCCGTGTTTCGAGTACCTAGTCAGTATGTATTTATGTACACAGTCATGCACAAAACCACACCCACAGGCAGGCACACACACAATCTTATCTTTAAATAAGATAATTATTCAAACTTAAAGCGAGTCGG
>CM026402.1:9073794-9090701 GCA_014843695.1 Archivesica marissinica | reverse complement strand
TCAAAGCAAAAAAACAACAAACAATTAAATATATAGCATGCAAACAAATATCCTATTGCTGTATACAATGTTGACTGCTAGAGAGCTGAACGATCAGTACATAATTATATGTCTCAACTCTTTAAATCAGAACACGCAGGAAATCGCTTCTATACCCCCAACACATTTAGGGGGGAACATGCCACCGGACTCCCCTAGATTGCCTTGATTGAAATTTGCGTCTGGCTACAGTACTGACTGTAATAAGTAATGGCTAGCATATGTGTGACTAGCAAGTTCGTTGAACTCTACATACTCAGCTGAGTCTAACTCTGCAACAAACAGTACATATAGGTGGCCATTGGTAATTTGGTGCCACATATCTCTCAAACATGAGCGTATGTCAAGTTGCATGTTATAAATGAAATAAATAAATTTGAAATATGTGTGTCATTGCACTAGGGCACGCCGTATAGTCATTGTACTAGGGCACGCTGTCTAGTAATTGCATTAGGGCACGCATTCTAGTCAATGCACTAGGGCACGCAGTATATTCCTTGCTCTAGGGCACGCCGTCTAATTATTGCACTGGGGCACGCCGACTAGTATTGGCACTAGGGCACGCCGTCTAGTCATTGCATTAGGGCACGCCGTCTAGTCCTTGCAATAGGGCACGTCGTCTAGTCCTTGCACTAGGGCACGCCGTCTAGTCCTTGCACTTGGGCACGCCGTCTAGTCCTTGCACTAAGGCACGTAGTCTAGTACTTGCACTAGGGCACGCCGTCATTCATTGCGCTAGGGCACGCCGTCTAGTCCTTGTACTAGGGCACTCCTTCTAGTCATTGCGCTTGGGCACGCCGTCTAGTCCTTGCGCTAGTGCACGCCGTCTAGTCATTGCACTTGGGCACGTCGTCTAGTCATTGCGCTAGGGCACGCCGTCTAGTCATTGTACTAGGGCACGCCGTCTAGTCCTTGCATTAGGGCACGCCGTCTAGTCCTTGTGCTAGGGTACGCCTTCTAGTCATTGCGCTTGGGCACGTCCTCTACTCATTGCGCTAGGGCACGCCGTCTAGTCATTGCACTAGGGCACGCCGTCTAGTCCTTGCACTAGGGCACGCTGTCTAGTCCTTGTGCTAGGGTACGCCTTCTAGTCATTGCACTAGGGCACGCCGTCTAGTCATTGCGCTAGGGCACGCCGTCTAGTCATTGCACAAGGCACGCCGTCTAGTCATTGCACTAGGGCACGCCGTCTAGTAATTGCACTAGGGCACGCCGTCTAGTCATTGCACTAGGGCACGCCGTATAGTCATTGCGCTAGGGCACGCCGTCTAGTCATTGCACTAGGGCACGCCGTCTAGTCTTTGCACTAGGACACACCGTCTAGTCCTTGCGCTAGGGCACGCAGTCTATTCCTTGCACTAGGGCACGCAGTATATTCCTTGCACTAGGACACACCGTCTAGTCCTTGTACTAGGCACGCCGTATAGTCATTGCACTAGGGCACGCCGTATAGTAATTCCACTAGGCACGCCGTATAGTCATTCTAATAGGTCACGCCGTATAGTCATTGCACTAGGGCACGCCGTATAGTCATTGCACTAGGCACGCCGTCTAGTCTTTGCACTAGGGCACGCCGTCTAGTCATTGCACTAGGCACGCCGTATAGTCATTGCACTAGGCACGCCATATAGTCCTTGTACTAGGCACACCGTATAGTCTTTGCACTAGGGCACGCCGTCTAGTCCTTGCACTAGGGCACGCCATATTGTCTTTGCACTAGGGCACGCCGTCTAGTCCTTGTACTAGGCACGCCGACTAGTCCTTGTACTATGGCACGCCGTCTAGTCATTGCACTAGGGCACGCCGTATTGTCATTGTACTAGGGCACGCCGTCTAGTAATTGCACTAGGGCACGCATTCTAGTCAATGCACTAGGGCACGCAGTATATTCCTTGCTCTAGGGCACGCCGTCTAATTATTGCACTGGGGAACGCAGACTAGTATTTGCACTAGGGCACGCCGTCTAGTCCTTGCACTAGGGCACGTCGTCTAGTCCTTGCACTAGGGCACGCCGTATAGTCCTTGTGCTAGGGTACGCCTTCTAGTCATTGCGCTTGGGCACGTCCTCTACTCATTGCGCTAGGGCACGCCGTATAGTCATTGCACTAGGGCACTACTTCTAGTCATTGCGCTTGGGCACGCCGTCTGGTCATTGCACTAGGGCACGCCGTCTAGTCCTTGTGCTAGGGTACGCCTTCTAGTCATTGCACTTGGGCACGTCCTCTACTCATTCCGCAAGGGCACGCCGTCTAGTCATTGCACTAGGGCACGCCGTCTAGTCCTTGCACTATGGCACGCCGTCTAGTCCTTGTGCTAGGGTACGCCTTCTAGTCATTGCACTAGGGCAAGCCGTCTAGTCATTGTGCTAGGGCACGCCGTCTAGTTATTGCACTAGGGCACGCCGTCTAGTCATTGCACTAGGGCACGCCGTATAGTCATTGTGCTAGGGCACGCCTCTAGTCTTTGCACTAGGACACGCCGTCTAGTCCTTGCGCTAGGGCACGCAGTCTATTCCTTGCACTAGGGCACGCAGTATATTCCTTGCACTAGGGCACACCGTATAGTCATTGCACTAGGGACGCCGTCTAGTCCTTGTACTAGGCACGCCGTATAGTAATTGCACTAGGGCACGCCGTATAGTCATTCCACTAGGCACGCCGTATAGTCATTCTACTAGGGCACGCCGTATAGTCATTGCACTAGGGCACGCCGTATAGTGATTACACTAGGCACGCCGTCTATTCATTGCATTAGGCACGCCGTATAGTCATTGCACTAGGCACGCCGTATAGTCCTTGTACTAGGCACGCCGTATAGTCTTTGCACTAGGCACGCCGTATTGTCCTTGTCTAGGCACCCGTATGTCTTGCTTAGGCACGCCGTTATTCCTTGTACTAGGCACACCGTATAGTCTTTGCACTAGGGCACGCCGTCTAGTCCTTGCACTAGGGCACGCCATATTGTCTTTGCACTAGGGCACGCCGTCTAGTCCTTGTACTAGGCACGCCGTATAGTCTTTGCATTAGGGCACGCCGTCTAGTCATTGCACTAGGGCACGCCGTCTAGTCATTGCACTGGGGCACGCTGTCTAGTCATTGCACTAGGTCACGCCGTCTAGTCATTGCACTAGAGCACGCCGTATATTCATTGCACTAGGGCACGTCGTATAGTCATTGCACTAGGGTACGCTGTTTAGTCATTGCACTAGGGCACGCCCTATAATCATTGCACTAGGGCACGCCGTATAGTCCTTGCACTAGGGCACGCCGTATAGTCATTGCATTAGGGCACGTCGTCTATTCCTTGCACTAGGCACGCAGTATGTCATTGCGCTAGGCACGCTTATATCCTTGCACTAGGGCACGCGTTATTCTTGCACTAGGCAGCGACGCCGTCTAGTCATTGTACTAGGGCACGCCGTCTAGTCATTGCACTAGGCACGCCGTATAGTCATTCCACTAGGCACGCCGTATAGTCATTCTACTAGGGCACGCCGTATAGTCATTGCACTAGGGCACGCCGTATAGTCATTGCACTAGGGCACGCCGTCTAGTCATTGCACTAGGCACGCCGTATAGTCATTGCACTAGGCACGCCGTATAGTCCTTGTACTAGGCACGCCGTATAGTCTTTGCACTAGGCACGCCGTATTGTCCTTGTACTAGGCACGCCGTATAGTCATTGCATTAGGCACGCCGTATAGTCCTTGTACTAGGCACGCCGTATAGTCATTGCACTAGGGCACGCCGTCTAGTCCTTGCACTAGGGCACGCCTATAGTCATTGCACTAGGGCACGCCGTCTAGTCCTTGTACTAGGCACGCCGTATAGTCATTGCACTAGGGCACGCCGTCTAGTCATTGCACTAGGGCACGCCGTCTAGTCATTACACTAGGGCACGCTGTCTAGTCATTGCACTAGGGCACGCCGTCTAATCATTTCACTAGAGCATGCCGTATATTCATTGCACTAGGGCACGCCGTATAGTCATTGCACTAGGGTACGCTGTTTAGTCATTACACTAGGGCACGTCGTCTATTCCTTGCACTAGGCACGCCGTATTATCATTGCGCTAGGTACGCCGTCTAGTCCTTGTACTAGGCACGCCGTATAGTCTTTGCACTAGTGCACGCCGTCTAGTCATTACACTAGGGCACGCCGTCTAGTCATTACACTTGGGCACGCTGTCTAGTCATTGCACTAGGGCACGCCGTCTAGTCATTGCACTAGAGCATGCCGTATAGTCATTGCACTAGGGTACGCTGTTTAGTCATTACACTAGGGCACGCCGTATAATCATTGCACTAGGGAACGCCGTATAGTCCTTGCACTAGGGCACGCCGTATAGTCATTGCATTAGGGCACGTCGTCTATTCCTTGGACTAGGCACGCCGTATTGTCATTGCGCTAGGCACGCCGTATATTCCTTGCACTAGGGCACGCAGTTTATTCCTTGCACTAGGGCACGCCGTATAGTCATTGTACTAGGGCACACCGTCTAGTCATTGCACTAGGCACGCCGTATAGTCATTGCACTAGGGCACGCCGTATAGTCATTCCACTAGGCACGCCGTATAGTCATTCTACTAGGGCACGCCGTATAATCATTGCACTAGGGCACGCCGTATAGTCATTGCACTAGGCACGCCGTCTAGTCTTTGCACTAGGGAACGCCGTCTAGTCATTGCACTAGGCACGCCGTATAGTCCTTCTACTAGGCACGCCGTATAGTCTTTGCACTAGGCACGCCGTATTGTCCTTGTACTAGGCACGCCGTATAGTCATTGCATTAGGCACGCCGTATAGTCCTTGTACTAGGCACACCGTATAGTCTTTGCACTAGGGCACGCCGTCTAGTCCTTGCACTAGGGCACGCCATATTGTCTTTGCACTAGGGCACGCCATCTAGTCCTTGTACTAGGCACGCAGTATAGTCTTTGCACTAGGGCACGCCGTCTAGTCATTGCACTAGGACGCCTTGTCTTACATTAGGGCACGCTGTCTAGTCATTGCACTAGGGCACACCGTCTAATCATTGCACTAGAGCATGCCGTATATTCATTGCACTAGGGCACGCCGTATAGTCATTGCACTAGGGTACGCTGTTTAGTCATTACACTAAGGCACGTCGTCTATTCCTTGCACTAGGCACGCCGTAGTGTCATTGCGCTAGGCACGCCGTATATTCCTTGCACTAGGGCACGCAGTTTATTCCTTGCACTAGGGCACGCCGTATAGTCATTGCACTAGGCACGCCGTATAGTCATTGCACTAGGGCACACCGTCTATTCCTTGCACTAGGGCAGGCAGTATCGTCATTGCACTAGGGCACGCCGTCTAGTCATTGCACTAGGCACGCCGTATAGTCATTGCACTAGGGCACGCCGTATTGTCATTGTACTAGGGCACGCCGTCTAGTAATTGCACTAGGGCACGCATTCTAGTCAATGCACTAGGGCACGCAGTATATTCCTTGCTCTAGGGCACGCCGTCTAATTATTGCACTGGGGAACGCCGACTAGTATTTGCACTAGGGCACGCCGTCTAGTCCTTGCACTAGGGCACGTCGTCTAGTCCTTGCACTAGGGCACGCCGTCTAGTCCTTGTGCTAGGGTACGCCTTCTAGTCATTGCGCTTGGGCACGTCCTCTACTCATTGCGCTAGGGCACGCCGTATAGTCATTGCACTAGGGCACTTGCTTGGCTTGGGCACGCCGTCTAGTCATTGCACTAGGGCACGCCGTCTAGTCCTTGTGCTAGGGTACGCCTTCTAGTCATTGCACTTGGGCACGTCCTCTACTCATTCCGCTAGGGCACGCCGTCTAGTCATTGCACTAGGGCACGCCGTCTAGTCCTTGCACTAGGGCACGCCGTCTAGTCCTTGTGCTAGGGTACGCCTTCTAGTCATTGCACTAGGGCACGCCGTCTAGTCCTTGCACTAGGGTACGCCGTCTATTCATTGCACTAGGCACGCCGAATAGTCATTGCACTAGGGCACGCCGTCTAGTTCTTGTACTAGGCACGCCGCACAGTCATTGCACTAGTGCACGCCGTCTAGTCTTTGCACTAGGCACGCCGTATAGTCATTTTACTAGGGCACGCCGGCTAGTCCTTGCACTAGGGCTCGCCGTCTAGACATTGCACTAGGGCACACAGTCTGTCATTGCACTAGGGTACACCCTCTGGTCCTTGAACTAGTGTACGCCGTCTAGTCATTGCACTAGGTTAAGCCGTCTAGTCATTGCACTACGGCACGCCGTCTAGTCCTTGCACTAGGGTACGCCGTCTAGTCATTGAACTAGGGCACGCCGTCTAGTCCTTGCACTAGGGTACGCCGTCTAGTCATTGAACTAGGGCTCGCCGTCTAGACATTGCACTAGGGCACACAGTCTGTCATTGCACTAGGGTACACCCTCTAGTCCTTGAACTAGTGTACGCCGTCTAGTCATTGCACTAGGTTAAGCCGTCTAGTCATTGCACTACGGCACGCCGTCTAGTCATTGCACTAGGGTACGCCGTCTAGTCATTGCACTACGGCACGCCGTCTAGTCCTTGCACTAGGGTACGCCGTCTAGTCATTGAACTAGGGCACGCCGTCTAGTCAGTGCACTAGGGTACGCCGCGTAGTCATTGCACTAGGGCACGCCGTCTAGTCCTTGTACTAGGCACGCCGTATAGTCATTGCACTAGGGCACGCCGTATTGTCCTTGTACTAGGCACGCCGTATAGTCATTCCACTATGGCACGCCGTATATTCCTTGTACTAGGCACGCCGTATAGTCCTTGCACTTGGGTACGCCGTCTAGTCATTGCACTGGGGTACGCCGTCTAGTCATTGCACTAGGGCACGTCGTCTACTCATTGCACTAGGGTAGGCCGTCTAGTCATTGCACTAGGGCACGCCATCTAATCATTGCACTAGGGTACGCCCTCTAGTCATTGCACTAGGGTACGCCGTCTAGTCATTGCACTAGGTTACGCGGTCTAGTCATTGCTATAGAGCACGCCGTCTAGTCCTTGCACTAGGGTACGGCGTCTAGTCATTTCATTAGGGCACGCCGTCTAGTCATTGCACTAGGGCACGCCGTATTGTCCTTGTACTAGGCACGCCGTATAGTCATTCCACTAGGGCACGCCGTATAGTCCTTGCACTAGGGTACGCCGTCTATTCATTGCACTAGGGTACGCCGTCTAGTCATTGCACTACGGTACGCCGTCTAGTCCTTGCACTAGGGTACGCCGTCTAGTCATTGCACTAGGGCACGCCGTCTAGTCAGTGCACTAGGGTACGCCGTCTAGTCCTTGTACTAGGCACGCCGTATAGTCATTGCACTAGGGCACGCCGTATTGTCCTTGTACTAGGCACGCCGTATAGTCATTCCACTATGGCATGCCGTATTGTCATTACAATAGGGCACGCAGTCTATTCCTTGCACTAGGGCATGCAGTCTATTCCTTGCACTAGGACACGCAGCATAGTCATTGCACTAGGGCACGCCGTATAGTCATTGCACTAGTGCACGCAGTATATTCCTTGCATTAGGCACGCAGTCTATTCCTTGCACTAGTGCACACCGTCTAGTCATTGCACTAGGGCACGCAGTATAGTCATTGCACTAGGGCACGCCGTCTAGTCATTGCACTAGGGAACGCCGTCTAGTCCTTACACTAGGGTACGCCGTCTAGTCATTGTACTAGGGCACGCCGTCTATTCTTTGCACTAGGCACGCCGTATAGTCATTTCACTAGGGCACGCCGTCTAGTCCTTGCACTAGGGCTCGCCGTCTAGACATTGCACTAGGGCACGCAGTCTAGTCATTACACTAGGATACGCCGTCTAGTCATTGCACTAGGGCACGCCGTATAGTCATTGCACTAGGTACGCCGTCTAGTCATTGCACTAGGGCACGCCGTCTAGTCATTGCACTAGGGTAGGCCGTCTAGTCATTGCACTAGGGTACGCCGTCTAGTCATTGCACTAGGGCACGCCGTCTAGTCCTTGCACTAGGGTACGCCGTCTAGGTCTTGTACTAGGCACGCCGTACAGTCATTGCACTAGGGCACGCCGTCTAGTCTTTGCACTAGGCACGCCGTATAGTCATTTCACTAGGGCACGCCGTCTAGTCCTTGCACTAGGGCTCGCCGTCTAGACATTGCACTAGAGCACGCAGTCTAGTCATTACACTAGGGTACGCCGTCTAGTAATTGCACTAGGGCACGCCGTCTTGTCATTGCACTAGGGCACGCAGTCTATTCCTTGCACTAGACAAGCCGTATAGTCCTTACACTTGGGTACGCCGTCTAGTCATTGCATTTGGGCACGCCTTCTAGTCCTTGCACTAGGGCACGCCGTCTATTCCTTGCAATAGGGTACACCGTCTAGTCATTACACTAGGGCACGCCGTCTACTCCTTGCACTAGGGTACGCCGTCTAGTCATTGCACTAGGGCACGCTGTCTAGTAATTGGACTAGGGTACGCCGTCTAGTTTTTGTACTAGGCACGCCGCACAGTCATTGCACTAGGGCACGCCGTCTAGTCTTTGCACTAGGCACGCCGAATAGTCATTTTTCTAGGGCACGCGGCTAGTCCTTGCACTAGGGCTCGCCGTCTAGACATTGCACTAGGGCACGCAGTCTAGTCATTGCACTAGGGAACGCCCTCTAGTCCTTGCACTAGGGTACGCCGTCTAGTCCTTGCACTAGGGTACGCCGTCTAGTCATTGCACTAGGTTACGCCGTCTAGTCATTGCACTAGGGCACGCCGTCTAGTCCTTGCACTAGGGTACGCCGTCTAGTCATTGCACTAGGGCACGCCGTCTAGTCATTGCACTAGAGCACGCCGTCTGGTCCTTGCACTAGGGTACGCCCTCTAGTCATTGCACTAGGGTACGCCGTCTAGTCATTGCACTAGGGCACGCCGTCTAGTCCTTGCACTAGGGTACGCCGTATAGTCATTGCACTAGGCACGCCGTATAGTCATTGCACTAGGGCACGCCGTCTAGTTCTTGTATTAGGCACGCCGTACAGTCATTGCACTAGGGCACGCCGTCTAGTCTTTGCACTAGGAACGCCGTATAGTCATTTCACTAGGGCACGCCGTCTATTCCTTGCACTAGAGCTCGCCGCCTAGACATTGCACTAGGGCACGCAGTCTAGTCATTGTACTAGGGCCGTATATTCATTGCACTAGGGCACGCCGTCTAGTCATTGCACTATGGTACTCCGTCTAATCATTGTAGTAGGACACACCGTCTAGTCCTTGTACAAGGGCACGCCTTCTTGTCATTGCACTATGGCACCAGTCTATTCATCCTTGTACTAGGGCAAGCAGTATAATCCTTGTACCATGGCACCAGTCTAATCCTTGTATTATGGCACCAGTCTAATCCGTGTGCTATGGCACCAGTCTAATCCTTGTACTAGTGTACGCCCTCTAGTCATTGCAATGGACTGTTTTGTTATTACTCTTTAATGTAGCAAATACTATTGCTATATGTGAGGAGCGATATTGGGGGGTATTTTGTATGATAATACAGGCTATTTATTTTTCTTTCTTTCATTTAATATAATTGTCCCTATTTATTTGACCGTAATCCAGGTAAATATATATATTGTTCTCATTATATAACTTTTTAATTTAATTGATAAATATATTTATCCTAGGTTTACAGTAATTCGGGTAATGGTGTGTAATCAAGTGTTGTGTTTATATGCACGATTATTTCGTGCATTTTCGGTTTAGTATAAATAGTGGAATGTAGATAGTTATCGCCATTCGAAGTCGTTTGCATTACACTATACACGTCAGTTTATTGGATGTATGGCTTCTAACGATATTTTAGGCGACCATATGCCATGTGGCGAATACTTAAATTAATAAAGCAGTTCTAATTCAACGCCGACATTCTTGACGATTTGGATACAGTTTCGGAACTTATCAGGTCACTCCGGGCGCCATGGCCCCCAACAGAACAGGGAATCAACACGTTTGTTCGGTTCCGTTCCCAGATTCACACGAAGTCGGCCATCCGCATCAGAGGGGAGTTCAGACAACCACTTCAACAGGGTTGTTTTCAAACACAGAGGTCGGCGAAAAATGAACATATCAAAGATGAGTATAATTTTAGTGAATTGTATTGTACAATTTCGAAGAAGACATTATGTTTTCACACGTACGTTATTTGAGTATCAAAGTCACTGCAAAACCAGTACACTATTTGTTTTAAAGGCAGCATAAGAGAACATTTCGATTTTTGGAAAGATACAATTAAACCCCCCTCTTTTATTTTAGAGATTATCAAATCGGATATAGTATTCCCTTTTTAGATGTTCCGAGCAGTTATTTGTTCAAATCTGCAGTTTCTAATTCCGTGTTTGCAGTTATTTGAGTATCAAAGTCACTGTGTGCAAAACCAGTACATTATTTGTTTTAAAGGTTACCATATAGATAGTGCAGCGTTTCAACAAACATTTCTAGGGTTTTCTTGGCCTATTGACGGAGTGCAATCCAATTTCGTGTTCAAGGTTTTACCATTCGGTTTGACCTCGGCCCATTACATTTCATCAAGTGCCTTTAGGTACATTGTCATATATATAGGAAAAAATGGCGTATGTCTAGTTTTATTTCTAGATGACGGATGGGGAATATATAGATCATATGATCTGGCTCTTACAGACGCTCAGTTCGTGAACAATGTGCTGATAAATGCTGCTTTTATTAGCACTTATAAACATTCGGTTTTACTTCCCACTCGGCTGTTAGAATGGCTAGGTTTGGTTTGAAATCTGGAAGAAAGTAATTTAGGGATATCGGAAAAAACGTTTTTCGAGTGTAAATGTACTTTTAGACAATCTGTCGAAGAAATTGCCGTTTTTACCCCTAGGGAAATTAGCACAGGTCACATGAATGGTCATGTCCATGATGCCAGTTTAGGAAACTTTTGCAAACTTATGACAACATTTTGCACAGTACTATTATTCAAGGCCAAAGCTGGGATATTTTACTAAATGTTTCTGAGTTCGATGGGTGCATTGAATAATTGATGTTTTGGAAAAAGCAGCTTCTTCTAGTACAGTTAAACAATTGTTTTCAAAACATACACATTCAGTGACTATTTATTCAGACGTTAGTAATGTAGCTTGCGCATCATATGTTGAGTCGAGAACAAACTGATTTGCCATACAAAATTAGTCCTCGGTTGAACGGACAGTTTTACTTGGCGGGTACTGTACGCACTTTATTTGCTTTGAGGAGTCTTTAGTTTCATAAAAAGTTCAGAACGTTCATTGGTACACGGACAACCAAAATTGTGTCAGAATTTTAGACGCTGGAAGTGGATATTTTTGAATTTCCAGCCGGACAGGACTTTTCTCAAAAGTACATGAACAAAGTGTTTTTAATTCTAGTAAAATTTAATAGTAAAGTCTTGGCTATTAGATTAGATTGCAAAAAATCTCGGATTGATTTAATTTGTGTGTTTTGAGTTTATTTATCGTCGCTACCGGTTGCCCATATGAGCGACGCCTCCTGAAGAGATTAGTTCTTTTTTAATTTTGGACGATGGTGCGGTAGTACAGACGTGTAACCATTCCGGAGTCTCCTCTGGTTCCTTCGTCCGCGCGGTGTGGGGCACCGACGCGGGACTTCGGTTTGGCGTCCCATCTGGGGGACTGTTGGTTTTATTGGGGTCGGACTGGGGATCGGGCCTGCGATCCCTGGATTGCCGGTCCGGCGTGTTGACCACTGGACTACAGATCCGTCTGTGGATTGCTTTATTGTTTGTGTGTGTTTTACGTTTATTTATCGTCGCTACCGGTTGCCCATGTGGGCGGCGCCTCCTGAAGAGATTAGTCATTTTAGATTTTGCTTTAATGTGTGTGTTTTTACGTTTATTTATCGTCGCTACCGGTTGCCCATGTGAGCGGCGCCTCCTGAATATATTAGTTATTTCACAGGGACCCATTCCGGGGTCTGTTCTGGTTCTATTACGTGCGTTGTGCGAGGCGCCGATGCGAGACCTCGGTTTGATGTCCCATCTGGGAGACTGTTGGTTTTGGTGGGGTCGGGCGGAGGATCGAGCCTGTGATCCCTGGATTGCCAGTCCGGCTTGTTGCCACTGGACTACATATCCGTCTTGCTTTAATGTAGCACATTTTATTAGTATACGTAATCCGTTTAAGTTGTCTCGCCCACTTATTCATATCGATTTTTGAGTGGTCATTGGGATGTGTTCTTAATCAGGTGTGTGCATTTATCTACTTCGTGCATGAGATGTAATCCGTTTAAGTTGTCCCCCCACTTATTCATATCGAATATTTTGAGTGGTCATTGGGATGTGATTTTATAATCAGACGAGCACATCTATCTATTTTGCCCATGCGCAGATATATTCACTGCGCAACAATAGTAATCTTATTCATCACGTTTATGTCGCATTTTTCCAAATTGCTTAAGTATGCGTGTTTGTTATATTGGATGCTGTGGTGGCAGGTAGTATATTGGATGCTGTGGTGGCAGGTAGTATATTGGATGCTGTGGTGGCAGGTAGTATATTGGATGCTGTGGTGGCAGGTAGTGTATTGGATGCTGTGAAGGCAGGTAGTATATTGGATGCTGTGGTGGCAGGTAGTATATTGGATGCTGTGAAGGCAGGTAGTATATTGGATGCTGTGGTGGCAGGTAGTATATTGGATGCTGTGAAGGCAGGGAGTATATTGGATGATGTGAAGGCAGGTAGTATATTGGATGCTGTGAAGGCAGGTAGTGTATTGGACGCTGTGAGGGCAGGTAGTATATTGGATGCTGTGAAGGCAGGTAGTATATTGGATGCTGTGGTGGCAGGTAGTGTATTGGATGCTGTGAAGGCAGGTAGTATATTGGACGCTGTGAAGGCAGATAATCTATTGACAAAACATGTGGATCGTACATGGATTGGTGTACAATGTTTACGTGTTTAGGAAGGATATCCGACTTGATTATTGGATTGTTAAAAATTCGTAATGTATGCAGAATTATGGTAATTCTATTAGGCGTTTTCATATGTACGACTTGATTGACGCGAGTATCATTTAATATTATAGTTGGATATGCTTATTTTTATATATTTAGGTATCGACTGATACAATTATGAATAATATCGCTATTTTCATAGCAAAATGTAAAACCGACATATATAGCGACGACAATTGGTGTTTGATAACAAAATCTAACGGTGTTGCCTGCCCTGTTGCAATGTTTCAGAAATATCTAACATGTGCTATTATTGTTGACGGGTCCAAAGAATTTATTTTTCGTCAATTTTCGTATTTCAAGACTACGAAATGTGTCAAACTGAGAGGATCTCCTCTATCTTATTCTAGGTCTAGACATGATGATTTTTCTCAGCATGTTTTAATCTATCGGTTTACAACAAGTATTTAGACGGCACGGCCGTTGGCGCAACGAGAGAGCCAAGAATGGCTATGTGAAACACGATTTACTTGTTACCAAATTTATTGGTACCTAATGATGAATTTTACGTTGATATTATTGTCATGAATGTTCGTAAAATGTTATAGAATCATGTCAATTACATAATAATTTAAAACCAGAATACCCGTTCTTTGTGATTGTTCGAAATGATTAACATGGTAATGCAAATGGCTCATCCTAAAATCTTGTTTGTGATTCTTTCCCCCCTAGAATTACTTGATTATGGGATAAATGATTTATTTACGTTTGAGCGGAGCGAATTAGGAAATAAATATATTTATCCTAGGTTTACAGTATTTCGGGTAATGGTGTGTAATCAAGTGTTGTGTTTATATGCACGATTATTTCGTGCATTTTCGGTTAGTATAAATAGTGGAATGTAGATAGTTATCTCCATTCGAAGTCGTTTGCATAACACTATACACGTCAGATAATAGATCTAGATATTAACATAATATATTACGCATTTCAATTTTCTTCCGGCTTTTTTATTTAAGCTTTATTTAGTTTACAATGATTGCGATGCAAGTTTTAACAACTTATATTAATCACTCTCGTTTGCGCTGGATGAAAGGGTAAATGTGGTCATTCGTGTGGGAGGAAACCGGAGTACCCAAAGGAAACACACATGTTCGATCTGGCGACCATCGTACAATCACTCATACTTCCCGGTCCGAGGATCGAACCCTATTTGGGCAAATCGGAAAACGTTGAACTTATCTAATAAAGCGAGTCATAGATATGTATAAACAGACATGGTATACAACTAGTAATATCTCACGTATATGTATGTAGATGCAATGTATTAATGTGTACATATCGAATGTTTGCGACTTGCGATACTGTAATGGAGATGCACTTACCTTTTGTACATTTCGATTGCGAGTGATCATAATCATACAATGATTTGCAAAAGCATTTTCCTTGTTCATCATTATAGTATTGTTTTACACATCTGGAGTTGGGGTCGACACAGTCATTGTCCACGTCGCAAATACTCCCTGCATGCAATGCTACTGTAATATAATATATAAGAACGCAGGTACTGTTTATTGAGACAAACTTGTGCATCCATCAGCGTGTCTTCAAAATTCACCTCAGTGGTACCTACATTACGTATTAAAGCACGCACGCAGAATGTATTAATTCACGCATGTAGTATGTATTAATTCACGCATGTATAATGTATTAATTCACGCATGTACTATGTATTAATTCACGCCCGTAGTATGTATTAATTCACGCATGTAGTATGTATTGATGCACGCATGCACTATGTATTAATTCACGCATGTACTATGCATATATACACGCATGTAGAATGTATTAATGCACGTATGCACTATGTATGAATGCACGCATGTACTATGTATTAATGCACACATGTACACTGTATTAATGCACGCATGTACAATGTATTAATGCACGCATGTAGTATGTATTAATACACGCATGTACAATGTATTAATGCACGCATGTAGTATGTATTAATTCACGCATGTACTATGTATTGATACACGCATGTAGAATGTATTAATGCACGTATGCACTTTGTATTAATGCACGCATGTACTATGTATAAATGCACGCATGTACTATGTATTAATGCACGCATGTAGTATGTATTAATACACGCATGTAATATGTATTAATTCACACATGTACTATGTATTAAAGCACGCATGCACTATGTATTAATGCACGCATGTATTATGTATTAATGCACACATGTATTATGTATTAATGCACACATGTAGTATTTATAAATGCACGCATGTACTATGTATTAATGCACGCATGTAGTATGTATTAATGTACGCATGTACTATGTATTAATTCACCCATGTAGTATGTATTAATGCACGCATGTAGACTGTATTAATGCACGCGTGTAGTATGTATTAATTCGAGCATGTCGAATGTATTAATGCACGCATGTAATATGTATTAATTCACGCATGTATTATGTATTAATGAACACATGTAGTATGTATTAATACACACATGTACTATATATTAACACACGCATGTACTATGCATTAATTCACACATGTAGTATGTATTAATGCACGCATGTAGTATGTATTAATGCACGCATGTAGTATGTATTAATGCACGCATATACTATGTATTTATTCACGCATGTAGTATGTATTAATACACACATGTATAATGTATTAATTCACGCATGTATTATGTATTAATGCACGTATGTAGTATGTATTAATGCACGCATGTAGAATGTATTGATGCACACATGTAAAATGTATTAATTCACACATGTATTATGTATTAATTCACGCATATTCTCTGTATTAATACACCTACGTGCTATGCATTGATACAGGTATGTAGTGTGTATTAGTGCATGTGTGTAGCATGAGATAATGCACGCATGTTCTATGTATTAATACACATATGTAGTACATTGTATGTATTAGAGCACGCATGTAATATGCATTATTGCGCGTAAGTACTATCGATTACTGTATATATGCAGGTATGTATTAATGAACGCATGTATAGTGGATCAATGCACCCATGTAATATGCATTACTGCACGAATGAACTATCGATTAATGAAAATATGCAGGTATGTATTAATGAACGCATGTACATGTGATCAATGCACGTATGTATTATGTATTCAAGTATTAATACATGCAAGTGCTATGCATAAATACACGGATGTACTATATTAATTCACGCATGTATATTGGGTCAATGCACGTATGCATTATGTATCTTAATTCACGCATGTACTATGTATTAATACGCACATATACCATGTATTGATACACGCATGTACTATGTATTGATACACGCATGTACTATGCATTAATGCACGCATGTGCCATGTATTCTAACATGGCTCGGCATTTTGTCTGTGTATACACACAATGATGGCTTTACCGTCGTTAAATTAAAAATAAAACATGGTTTAGCACTTGATGTTAAACGTGACATCGTCATTGGTGTAGTTTTTTGACATTATTTACGTACTGCTCTAAAACAATTAACACAACCTCTGTTTGCGCGTTTTATATAGTTTGGGCATGCTAGAATCGAAATACTATTTATAGTTGCCTTATGTATATTCGAATAACACATGGTTTGTCTTTCTGAGCACCGAAATCAGCAACTTAGTCATACGGCCTGCACGATTAATTCCTACACGTCAGAACTCCAGGCCATAATTATTTTATTCGCCAATAAACAACGGAAAGAAAAATATTATTTCTTAATTAATGCACGCATGTATTATGTTTTAATGCTCACTCAGATTACTTAGGCTTTTACAAGGTACTACGTGTGATATCATGACTACGATTCCATTTCTAAGAAATTATTTCAATATAATTATGCGATACTCAAATGGTTACTAAATTAAATTATGC